>CAIGQV010001633.1:22007340-22022013 GCA_903798115.1 Danio jaintianensis | reverse complement strand
ACACACACACACACACACACACACACACACACACACACACACACACACATATATATGTATGTGTGTGTGTATATGTGTTAACAACATGTATGTTATAGACATGAGTGTTTTCTCTGCATTAATGTAAACTGTTTTGTTACTTGTGTATTATTAATTCTGTGATGCTCGTTTAGATTTCTTGTTTGCTTTTAAAATGCATAAAAGCTATACCAAAGTTTAGATTTTTTTAAATATCAATAGTAAGTAATAGTAGTAAGTCTTATTTTTATTTTATTTTTATTTTTTTTCAAAAGTTCCTGACGTTTAGATTTATTTAAAATGTTTTAGATTTAATTCAGATTAGTGATCCTGAAATATTGTTTTGAATCTACTTGTTTGTGGGGTTTTTTTCCCAGGATGATGTGCCGGCCCTGCTGAATTCAAGG
The DNA here is from genome assembly GCA_903798115.1 of Danio jaintianensis. Taxonomy (NCBI): domain Eukaryota; kingdom Metazoa; phylum Chordata; class Actinopteri; order Cypriniformes; family Danionidae; genus Danio; species Danio jaintianensis. The sequence continues at coordinate 22,021,588 of CAIGQV010001633.1, read as the reverse complement.
CCACAGACCGGCTTGTCTTTCTTGGCACCCGAACCAGAAGATCTGGAGGATCTTTACAGCATATATAAGGTTTGTATGGTTTTTTTTCTTTTTTTTTTAAACCATCAAAAAGCATTCAGGTGTATTTTGACAGAAATCGTATTATCTTTAAGAGATACATAAACATTTCTATAGGTAACTAAAGTTGTATGTGTGTGTGTACACTTCTCCACAATCACTCATTCAAGCTGCTAATTATAATCAATATGGTTTTAGTTTAGTTATTGACTATTGTAAAATAAAAATTCTTTTGGATCAAACAGTCCTGAAATGAGAAAAAAAGCATACTGCTGTTGTATGCATTGTGAGGGTAAAATGCAGTAGACATGCTTTTTGTCTTTTACAATATAAACCACTGAATATCCACACCACCACGCTTGTTAATTGGCCCTCATTTGCACACTGTAGAAGTTGCAGCAGGAGCTGGAGTTTCTGGAGGTGCAGGAAGAATACATTAAAGATGAACAGAAGAATCTGAAGAAGGAGTTTCTTCATGCCCAGGAGGAGGTGAAGAGGATACAGAGCATCCCCCTGGTCATAGGGCAGTTCCTCGAGGCCGTCGACCAGAATACAGCTATTGTGGGCTCAACCACAGGTCAGAAGTTTGATCTGTATATGATGGAGGACATCATTTAACTGTTGACATAAGAAGCAGGGCTGCATAATACATCAAAATAAAATAAATTTAATGTTGCTTGGTGTGATGATCACATTATGGTGGTTGCGATTTAATTCAATAACGCAGTATCAGTGTTGAGAGTGAAACAGTGTTTACAAACTAATATGAACTGCATGCATGTAAATGAATACAAGCTCTCAGAAAGCAGTACTTAAAAAAAAAAAATAGTAAAAAAAAATTGTAATTACTTGTTTTATTTACAGCAAAATAATGTCATTACAATACATTTATTTATTTTTATTGTTTTCTTCTGGTACATGACAATATAATACAAACACGTATTACAAATGATCACTGGCAGGCCTACTAAATGTAAAACCAGGATGTTTATAGTGGTTACAATGGACAAAAGTACAATATTATAAAGAAAACCTGGTGAGTAATTTTAAATTTTCTTACAAGACATCGTCACATAAGACCAAAAGTTTCCCACACTGGGATACACACAGGATTCATACGAAGCTGTTTTAATCCTTATATTGACCCATTCTTTTACCTCTGGAATTTTGGGAGTTTGTCCAGTGTTTTAAGATGACTCTAGCTGTGACTGAAATCCCCATCATGATCACTGTGAACTCTGCTTTTGTAATATTTGGCATCTGTTCCCTATCTCCCAGTAAGAACAACCTTGGTGACAGTGGTATTAATGTTCCAAGCCATTTAATCAGAATATTTAGGGTTTAGTGAGCAGTCCCAAATACAATGAAATACTCTTTTTGACATTTCCAACAAACATTATTATTTGCCAAACCCATTTATGAGTCAAACAGGTGTGAAGTAAAACCTGTGTATAATTTCATTCATTCATTCATTCATTCATTCATTCATTTTCTTTTCGGCTTAGTCCCTTTATTAATCTGGGGTTGCCACAGCGGGATGAACCGCCAACTTATCCAGCATATGTTTTACGCAGCGGATGCCCTTCCAGCTGCAACCCATCACTGGGAAACATTCATACACACTCATTCACACACATACACTACGGACAATTTTAGCTTACCCAATTCACCTATACCGCATGTCTTTGGACTTGTGGGGGAAACCGGAGCACCCGGAGGAAACCCACGCGAACACGGGGAGAACATGCAAACTCCACACAGAAATGCCAACTGACCCAGCCGAGGCTCGAACCAGCGACCTTCTTGCTGTGAGGCGAACGTGCTACCCACTGCGCCACCGCGTCGCCCCCCGTGTATAATTTTATATCTTGTATATTGTCCTCTAGCTTCTCTTATGTATTTACCAGTATTTGACAAAATACTTTTCCATTCCTTATCCCCTATCTCCTATGGCATTCTGGATATGCTTTTCACAAATTGTCTTTAAGTGTATGCAGTCGTTGCTGAGCACATGGTTGATAATTCAATACATTTATTTTTTTCTGTAATTATTCTTTTTAATATCAGGAAACTCTTAATATGCTTTATAAAAACAAGCTGCAATAATATATTATTTTACTTTGGTTTGTAATTGAGCCTCCTAACAAAATTACCTCACTCACTTGATTAATTTCTCTACAAATATTCAAGTCAGTAAAATTCTTGTTTATTTTTATATTGAAAAAACCAACAAAAACAGAATATTGTGATGTCATGTTTTCCTAAATCTGGCAATCCTAACTGGAAGTTGCTTTGGATAAAACCATCTGCCAGTTGCTTTACAAAATCTAATTGATTTATCTCTGTGAATAATAACACACCTTTTTTTCCCCCCAGGATCTAATTACTATGTTCGAATTCTGAGCACAATTGACCGAGAGCTGCTGAAGCCCAATGCCTCTGTTGCTCTGCACAAGCACAGCAATGCTCTGGTGGATGTTCTGCCTCCAGAAGCGGACAGCAGCATCATGATGCTTACTTCAGGTATCCACAAACATTCCTTTCTTCATTCTGAATTATTACATGGCTCTCTGGAATACTTAATTCTGGTTGGTCAATCAGGACATTCCAAGGTATGTTATTCCCAGATAACTATTACAAACATGCTATTATGTTTGTTTGTATTATGTTAAAATCAAACATGTTATTCCGAAAAAACTATTGACCGGCTTCTACACGAACTATAAGTAGGATAGTGAAGGCTGCAGCTCTTAAAGAACAAATATTCTTTTAACAAGCCTTTAATTTAATTAAGAAGCCAGTAAATTAATACAATACAATACAGTTTAGGGCTGTAATGGGAGCAGATTTTTTGTGTCCACAGTGATGAAGCAATATATATATATATATATAAATAAAAATAACCTGGGATTTAATTAATAATAATACGAAAAAAATAAAATCCCCCATAGGCTATGTGGACTGTCTCTCTATCTTGTGCGGGAAGTTTATTTTATTACCTTAAGAAACCTGTGAACAGAAGACAGAAAAAAACAGTTCTTGCCTGTCACAAAATAATACAATCCTGAAACTTTCACAATCAATAATAAACTAAAAAAGGGGGCGGTAATGACTGTAATAACTACATCCATGTGGTTGTCATCAAACCCCTACTTCAGATCAATGTTTTACATAATTGTTTAGTAAGTGGGATAATGTACATCAAGTCGGTTGTTTTAGCAGAATAAAGCCCTTCGGTCTTATAGTTCTACTTACAACCCATACTTGTATATTTTGGTTGCACCTTATTTCTTAATTCAGGTTACTTTTAATTTGACCCTAGATCAGAAACCTGATGTGATGTACGCGGACATCGGAGGAATGGACATCCAGAAACAGGAGGTTAGGGAGGCCGTGGAGCTTCCCCTCACACATTTTGAGCTCTATAAACAGGTGCGTGTGTGCATGAAATAAGGCTGCATGATATTGGAAAAATCTGGTATTGCAATATTTTATTTTTCTGTGATTTTTATTATTATTTTTTTTTTAAATATTGCGATATGAATACAGTTTCACAAGATGGTTTAAATTATTACTTTGTTTGATGATTTCTGGCGAGTCTAACAGCATTCATGTACAGAAATGTCATAATCACAATGCAAAAAAATTTTTACAGCTTACTTTGCTGTGTCTCCTTTGTAGTCCAAATATCTAAAAATCTTATCTGCCATTGGGATAAATAAAATAATCTTGTTTTCACTTTGAAATGTAGAAATTTGGACTAGAAACAAGATAATTGTTTTTGGTCTAAGTTCTGTATAAATAATTAAATACAATTAATCTTTGTTACACCTATAAACATCATACTTTTTTGTGCCCAAATGTTTTAAACTCTCTTGAAATGGTCAGTCACAGACCTTAAAAACACATGCAAATGATAAACTTTCACTCTTATCGTTAAACTCAGCAGTCATTCTACAAATTACATCTGCTCTGTAGCTCCTGGTTAACAATAATTCAGACTCAATCTTGCAATGTGACTATTGTGGATGTAGTTTTGTTTGTTCGCTCATTTTCTACTTTTACTCTCAGATTGGTATCGATCCGCCCAGAGGAGTGCTCATGTATGGCCCACCTGGCTGTGGGAAGACTATGTTGGCCAAAGCTGTGGCTCACCACACCACAGGTATGTTTATGTATTGTTTGAGGCCTTTTGATTTATTATTGAGCTTTGAAGCAAGGCACAGATAGAAATAAATGAGTAGATCAGAAGCAAAGGTTTATCTAACTGTTTTTATGTTCTGCAGCGGCCTTTATTCGTGTGGTGGGATCTGAGTTTGTGCAGAAGTATCTTGGTGAGGGTCCACGCATGGTACGAGATGTCTTTCGGCTGGCCAAAGAGAATGCACCAGCCATCATCTTCATTGATGAGATCGATGCCATTGCTACGAAGCGTTTTGATGCACAGACTGGAGGTGTGTCCATGTCAGCTTTACCAAATCTTGCTAGCTATCTACGATTTTGTTTGTGTATTGTAGATTGATGTCAGGTTTTAATTCTGCAGTTTTTTTTTATGAATAATATAAACTATTATTCATAATATCAAACACTACACTACTGTTCAAATGTTTGGACTGTATGATTTTTGTTATCCCCAAAAATGTATTTTATTCAACAAGGATGCTTTTAAAAAAAAATAATTGCCAGTAAATTTGTTATTGACAGTAAAGCCACTTATGTTCCAGAAAATTCAGTTTTAGATTATTTTTTTAAAGATTTGTATTGTTTTAGATTATTCATTCAGTTTCATTTTATTCCTCAATGTATTCTGAAAAATGTGTAATATTTTCAGCGTATTATTTTAGAAAGAACATGTGACAGTAAAGTTTGGAATAAAGCCTGCTGATTGGCCATAACAGAAATAATTATGCTAAAATAAGTTATTATAAACTGTAGTATTATGCGAAGTTACTTGCACTGTATTGTTTTGTAGAAATGCTGCTTTGAGCATATTACACTTCTTAAATGTATAAACTCATCATGCCTTATTTCATGACTTGAAGATTTTTTTATGCATCTAAAGTCTACTGATTCTGTAGTGATTTTGGTTGCGGTTTGCTCATTGTGTCTGTTTTCTATGTTTGTAGCTGACAGAGAAGTGCAGAGAATCCTGCTTGAGCTTCTCAATCAAATGGATGGGTTTGACCAGAATGTGAACGTGAAGGTTAGATTATTTCTTATAGCTCATTACTTTGTTATAATGTTTTAATTTTGCTCATTGTTGACATTGTTTTATTCTTTCAATGACAGGTTATCATGGCCACCAACAGGGCTGACACACTGGACCCTGCCCTGCTGCGTCCAGGTAGATTGGACCGTAAGATTGAGTTCCCCCTGCCTGATCGTCGACAGAAACGTCTGGTGTTTTCCACCATCACCAGCAAGATGAACCTCTCAGAGGAGGTCGATCTGGAGGACTGTATCCTGACCCAACATGGAGCTTTCTTATTATGATTACACATATTATGGTTACACAAATCTGTCATTCTTTTCTGACCCTTCACTTGTTCCAAACACGAGAAACCTGGAACCATCGACTTCCATTTCTTTTTTCCTATGGAAGTCAGTGGTTCCAGGTTTCTTGTGTTTGGAACAAGTGAAGGGTCAGAAAAAGATTTGTGTAATCATATTAAGTCAATGGTGAATACATGTTTATGTTTGGGTGAACTATCCCTTTAAAGTATTATTCACCCAAAAAATTATATTCTGTTATTAATTACTCACCATCATGTCGTTTCCAATCACCTCAGATCTTCGTACATCTTCAGAACACAAATTAAGATAATTTAGATGAAAACTGAGAGCTCTCTTATACTCCATAGATGGTCCCAAGATAAAAAGGGGGGTTGGTCTGAGATTTCATCTAAAATATGTGAATTTGTGTTCATTTTTGGATGAACTATTCCTTTAATCCATTAGATGTTTTTCTTTTTAAGTTTGGGGCTAAAATTATATATTCTAAAAGAAACAATAATACTTTTTATTCAGTGAAGATGCATTAAATCTGTCAAAATACAAACTAACACTAGTAACAAAATAAATGCTGCTGCTCAGTTGAACTTTTCCACTAAGGAATTCTGTATTTTTTATATATATATATATAAGCTCTAAATCTTATTTAAACGGTTTCTGAAGGATCAAGTCAAGCTGAAGACTGCAGCAATGATGCCGAAAATAAACATTTTGCAATTGTCCTTAACCAAAATCCAGATGTTGCCAGGCCTGACAAGATCTCTGGTGCAGATATCAACTCCATTTGCCAGGAGGTGAGTTAGAAAATGTTCATAGAGTCATGCTCTCTTTTCATATTCTATTAACATGCATTCAAACATCAGTGAACAAAAATTCTGGAGTATTACAATTAATGGCAAAATGAATGTTTGTAAATATAAAATGAAATGTGCTACTGACGCACTTCATCAAACATAACCATTTGTAGTGAATACTTTTCCAATATGTTTCAGAATTATTTATAACTATTTTAATTATTTTCTATACATTATGAGTGGGGTGCTTCACAGAAATTAGTAACACTACAATAAGTTTGTATTAGTTAATGTTAATGCAGTTACTAACATGAACAAAAAAAAGAACGATATGTTTATTACAGTATTCATCTGCATTATCTGTTAACGTTAATGAGGAAGTTGTTAATTCATGTCACAGTGCATTAACTAATGATAACAAGCATGAACTTGCATTTTAATAGTCCATTAGTAAATGCTGAACTATGATTAATAAATGATGTACAAATACTGTTCACTATTAATTAATTTTAGTAAATACATCAGTGCTTCCCACAGGTTTGAAATATACTTGCGGTGGTAGCACCAGTAGACCAGTCGTTTCGTCCTCTCCGATTATATAGTCAGGTTTTTCTCAATCGTTTAGATTAAAGAATGAATTCTTTAATGTTTCTCTCGCGACTGCGTGCGCTGTCAGCTGGAAAGCCAAGCGGAAGTAGGCTTAAATAAGAAGGTAATGCAAAAATGCATACGATTAACAACAGCTTTAGAAAGCGAAAGCAAAAGTCGAATCCTGGACATTTAGGAGATTTAGAAACTCCGGCCAGGTGATTTTTATTTTATTTTTTCCCAAAATGGCTCATCTCTGTGGGTCTGCAGAGCATGTGAGACTGTCTGTGGGAGCGTTGACAGGTCTCGCGCACGCAGATCGAAACAGGTAAAGGAGAGAAGATTTTCCACTACTTAATCGATCGCGGATGTTTGGTTCTATTGGGCGGATACAAAAAAAGTGTAAAAGGATGATTATAATAGTTAAAATGTCACCAAATATACTTGGGCGGCTGTTAAAATACCTGGGCGGCCTGCCCAAGTAAAGCCTATTCGTGGGAAGCGCTGTACATTAATGAAACCTTATTGATTTGAAATCACAAAACTAATTCACAAGCACTATTGACTGAATAAACCCATTTTACATGGGTTACAAGTTATTAAAAAGCAAGCAAATGAAAACGATGTGGATGACAGTCATGATTTTTTTTACACGTTTTAAATAATGAACATTATAATAAAAGTAATATTTTAAAAGTTGAAAAAAGGGTAACTTTTTTTAAATTAGTGATGGTGTTTAAGATTTTAAATAAAATGGTACCAAAATATTTTCTTGATTATTATGTTTTAGTTAGTGAGGTACATTGTCGTTCTACAAGAGCAAGTAGCAGGAATATTCATCCTTCTAGATTTAAGAGTGAAACGGGTAGAAATTATTTTTTGTGTACTAGCTCTGTTGCTTGGAATGTATTGCCTAGGAGTTTTAAAGAGATTCAATTTGAGAATGTTTTTAGAAGGGAAATTAAAAAATGGTTGTTTTATGGTTGTTGAAGATCTTGTTGTGCTGAGTTGCTGAGCTGATTATGTTTGCACTCCATTTATGCTTTGCTCGTTCATTTTTTAAGAATATCAAGGACCACAATGGAAATAAGCCTGTAGCTTTTTAAAAATGTGTATGAATAAGTCTAACTGGACTTGTTTGTATATTTTTTGTTAAAATTGTCAAATAAAATAAAATCATTTTAATCTTAATCTGTGTTTTGCTACAATGCAGTAAAGCATGAATACATATTTTGTTTTTTTTCACAACACTATCTTTAACAATTAAGTCATTCATCCACATGAGTGCTTGCAGTACAAAAGCAATCTGATCATATGTGTTTTTGACTACCTCAGAAAGTGTGCAAAAATACCACACAGAGCCTCATTTAATTATAATTGGTGGTCTGCATTTGCTTATCAAGACTGTTTTAATGAATCCTCCTTTCTCTTTTAAACAGGCCGGTATGCTGGCTGTGCGTGAAAACCGCTACATTGTGCTGGCGAAGGACTTTGAGAAGGCTTACAAGACGGTTATCAAGAAAGACGAGCAGGAGCACGAGTTCTACAAGTAGAAAAACTCCTGGATTAAATATCAGCGTTATCCTTTACCCTGTTTGTTTCAGCGTTTATTTGTACGTACAGTGTAATGTTGAGGACAGGGCGCTTGAAGCCTGATGTAAATCCTCAGGGTTGCACTGCTTGTACCGGGACTCTCATTTCAGATTCACGGTATATAAAATATGGATGGGGAAAAAACAAACAAACATGTACATCTGGTGAGCATTTGATGTGTTCAGTTTAAAAAAAAAAGAGACCCTTCTCAAAGACATCCATTAAAATGTTTTCCATAATGACTCTAAATAAAGATGTTTTTGATAACATCCTGAATGTATGCTGGTAGATGTTAGTTTCAGTTCACCATGAAGATTTTGGTACATTTTTTAAAATCATTGTTAGATTCTTGTATTAATTAATGCATGTGATAGCAAATGCTAGATGCTTTAAACATCTGCTGAGGCTGTATTACATTTTAATGACATTTGAAACAAAAAAATATTAGGAAGTATCGGGAAAGCATTTAATTCAATGTACAGCGGGAAAAATAAGTATTAAACGCGTCACCTTTTTTTCAGAAAGCATATTTCTATAGGTGCTGTTGACTTGAAATTCCCTGGATGTTGGTAACAACCAAAGAAATCCATATATGCAAAGAAAACAAATCTAATTAGTTAACAAATTAAGTTATGCGTAATAAAATGAAATGACGCAGGGAAAAAGTATTGAACACATGAAGAAAAGGAGGTGTAAAAAGGCAGTGAAAGCCCAGACAGCAGCTGATATCTCTCAGTAGTTCTTCAGCAACCCTCTTCCCTTCCTCAGTGTAAATGAATATTAGCTGCTTCAGTCCAACATCTACATTAGCAGGATGATGAAGATGAAACCAGGGTGGACATTTCAGCAAGACGATGATCCAAAACACAGCCAAGGAAACTCAAATGCTTTCAGAGAAAGAAAATCAAGCTGTGGAATGGCTTAGCCAGTCACCTGACTTGAATCCAATAGAAAATACAAAATAAAGATCAGATTTGATAGACGAGACCCACAGAACCATCAAGATTTTTACACTCTGTTGAAGTCTGTGAAAAACACACACCTGAGCAATTCATGTGACTTCATTCTCCATATGGGAGGCGTCCTTAAGCTGCCATCACCAAAAAAATGTTTTATATAAAGTATTAAATATGTTTCAGTAGTTCAGTACTTTCTCCTTGTGTCATTCCATTGTTATTACACATAACTCATTTTTCAGATGTTTTTTAATGTTTTTTTGGGTTTTGACCAAAATCTGGTTCAATTCCATGTCAACAGCTCCTGTAGAAATATTATTCCCAGGAAAAAACATAATACTGATTTTCCCCGCTGTAAGTAGGAACACAAACTGGTCCAGACAATGCACTTATATTTAGTAATACAAAGTTTTCAGTCTTTAAAGCTTTGTTTAGAAAAGGTCAAACTATCAAACAGATGGATTTATGAAAGTAAAAGGTTTTCCACTGAACAGAGAATACATTTATTTATTTGGGTTACAAAAACGATAAAAAGAAATCATCAGACAGCATGCAAAACTATTGAGTCATCATCCTAAATTGCATATAATTAGTGCTGGGTTGACTACTTAAAAATTCTAGGCCATTACTGAATACTAATTATCTCTGTGACAATAAAAATAATGACATATTTTAGATAACATTGTAGTGTAACTAGTTTTTTATTACTTTTGATCCAGCTTAAATTATAAATTGATGCTTTTAAACAACTTTAATTCATACATTTAATTCATGTTTTCACTTAAATTATAATTGACCTGCATATATTTCTAGCATTAATAACAATTGTAAGCTAAAAGAATAGGCAGAATGAATACAATTCTTAACAATTAATTGCTTCTTTGTGAATATTAAAGTCTCATGCAGTAATTACAAAAAATTGTCTAATTGAAATAAATTTTTTAATGCATTTACCAAATTACACATTATTTGTTATTATGAAACAGCAGGTTTCTGAGAAATAGCATTTTTTCCTGAAAACGCACTAAACTTTTATTTCATATCAAATCTATCTGATGGTGACTTTAGACCCCCCCCCCCCCCCCCCCCCCCCACCCCCACCCCAAACATTTAAAATAAATTCAGTAAAACTAAAAAAAATGTTTACGTCTAAAAAAGGAGGACAGTAGGAGCAGTAACATTAATCATCAGCTTAAAGGAATCGTTCACCCAAATCTGAAAATTCTGTCATCGTCTACTCACCCTTTACTTGTCACAAACCTGTTTGACTTTTCTTTCTTCTGTTAAACACAAAAGAAGATATTTTGAAGAAAGCTGGAAACCTGTAAGTGTTGACTTCCACAGTATTTGTTTTTCCAATGGAACTCAAAGTTAACCAGTTTGTTAACATTCTTCAAGATATTTTTTGGGTTGAACAGAAAAAAAAGAACTGATAAAGGTTTGGAACCACTTGAGGGCGAGTAAATAGTAAATTTTGGGTAAACTATCTCTTTAAAATCATGATGATCTCAGTCTCGTCTTTATACACCTTCCTACATAAAGTAATATATAACAACAACCAAAAACCCAACAGAAAACAATGACTAAACAGTCTGTACACTATAAAAAAAATATCTGTTTATTACAGTTTCCATATTTTAGGATTCACTAATTTTTTTCCCCTTTTATTTACAAATGTGAATTGCATTATGGGAAGTTAAACTCTGATCTGTTGACCTTTGATGTTGAAAATTCAATTGTGCAGTTTAACTTTATTGAAATTTTGTAGTTTGTAACAATATATTGTATACAAAATAATACACTGTAGCAAAATATCTGTTAATTAACAGTTTCCATATTTTGTGATTCACAAGTGTTTTCGTGTTTTTACGTTATGAATTGCGTTATGGGAAGTTAAACTCTTCTCTCTTGACTTTTGATGTTGAAAATTCAACTTCAGTTTAACAAAGTGACTTTTATTGACATTTTAGTTTAGTTTGAAATAATATAATGAATAAGAATTAATTTATAGAGATATAAGTCTGTAAAATAACAGCAGTTTATTACAAGGCTTTTGTACTGTAACATACAACACCAACCCAGACAATAAATCACTTTAAACTATTAAAAATGTTAATAAAAGTACATTTTTCAATATTAAAAGTTATTTGAAGAAAGATTAAGGTCACATAATGCAAATCAAAAGCATAAATAAATGGGGGAAAATAAAAATATGAATGACAAAATCCAGAAAACTGCTAATTTACAGATATTTTTACAGTGTATATAGAATTAAATGCATAAAATAACAGAAAAAAAGTACTGCCACTTTATTACCAGGTTTTTGCATTGTAATTTTCAACACCAACCCACACAATTTATCAATTCAAATTATTAAAAATGTGAATGAAGTAACTTTTTCAAACTTTTCAGAATCAAAAGGAAAGATCAAGGTCCCGCAATGCAATTCTAAAATACAAAAAAAATACATGGATGTCCTTCCAGCTGCAACCCAGTACTGGGAAACAGCCATACACACTCATTCACACACACACTCATACACTTCGGCCAATTTAGTTTATTAGCATGTCTTTGGACTGTGGGGGAAACCGGAGCACCCGGAGGAAACCCACGCCAACATGGGGAGAACATGCAAACTCCACACCGAAATGCCAACTGGCCCAGCCGTGACTCGAACCAGCGACCTTCTTGATGTGAGGCGACAGTGATAACCACCGTGTCGCCCCCTTACTCTATACACATTCTAAAAAAACACTAATCGGGACAATCTGCAGAAAAGCTGAAACATTTGAATATCCATTTGTATCAATGCTGTTCACCACAAGGTGGAGCTTGATAATAAACAGAATGCGCATAGACCTCAGTATTGTGTACTGCAGTTCACTTATCAGCGTCCCATCACAGTCATGTCATACCTTGTGTTTCAGCATGAATAATTTATATTCGTAGGCTAATCAGCCCGCTATTGTCCTGTACATTCAGATTTGTCTGATCAGCAACAGGACGAACAGGTCTGGAGAGTTTTAGGAAACGATGACTCTGAAATTATTACTCTGCTCTTTGAAGTTATTAAAAACACCATAAACTGCCATTTAGTGTATTAAAATATATGCCGTTTGAATTTATTATTACTTCGTTATTTAGAGTGATTCATCTGGGCTCAGTTCCTGTTTCATATACAAATTTTTTTTACTGCTGTTGTTTTTGTGAGTTTTATCAGTTGGTTAAAAAACCTTTATTGCATGCTGGTGATTATAGATATGGCTGGATTATGATCTTACCCACAATTTATGTCCAGCTAATATGTAAATGTTATGGACTTTGACTGTGATAATAGCATTGTCTGAACTTTATTTTTAACTTCAAGGCATGTTGGTCAATCTATAGTTGATTTTATTGATAGTTGATTATCTGGAGTTTAGATGGCGTTCACTGAAGTCCAGTCCACTGTTTTAATGCATTTCTGTCATATAGACTACTAATAGGCAAAAATGTACAGCAATTTAATTATTTATTAATTGCATGATGATTTAAAATGAATTTATCCAGGTTTACTGAAAGAAAAAAATGCATAAAATAAAAATAATTTCAGCTTTACATTCTAAATAGTTAACAAGCGTTGACAAATATAATTGTTGATAGATTTTTTTTTGTTATAGTACATTTAAAGACAATCAGAGCACTTAAAACATCACTTAAACTTACTCATTTCTTTATGTATATAGAATTTACCAATTTTAAATGGCTTTTCAAAATGTGTCAAGAAGATTTACCATATATTTAACAAGTAAATAAGTAAACAAGTATTTGTTATTCTAAACATATTAAACATTTGCAGGTAATAACACTATAAACGTTAATGGTATTTTTTGGAGCTTTGGTGTTGCCGCCTTTTTGAATAAAAATTTGCAGGTAATGACACCATCCATATTTCTGTTGAAATTACATTGATAAATAATTGATTATGATTTACCAAATCCAAAAACGAACTATATATAAACTAAATATAGATAAAAGTAATGATTTTAGTATGAAATAGTATAAAATACATCAAATATAAGAGTATAAAATACATTTAGCCACTTAGAAATTAGTTACTAAGATGAAATAATAATATAACATGACAGTGAATGATGATTTTTAATAATATAAAGAATGTACAGATATAAAATAATAAAAGTTTAATGTTTTTTTAGAACAAAAGCAATTTAGGTCATAAATTAACCTAATTTATGCATGGCGACCATGTTAATGTCTGCTAATTGGTCATACCCATTTTTTACATGTTAAAATTATTAGTTATTAAGAATGATTTCATATTATTAATTATGACAAGTACATTTGCTTTGCCAATTTCAGTGCGCAAATCACAGTGTATCAGGCTACAGTAGGTAGTACTCTTTTACATCCACAATCTTTATGGATAAGTAATAGAAGCTGATGGTTCAATTAAAATTACTATGACACAGAGTACAAATAATTAAACAGGGCGTTACAAAAGGTATTGCAACATTCCCCGTTAATTTCAAGGGAAAAAAGAAGAAGTGTCCTCCTGCGCGTGCACACAAACTCAGCGTGAGCGCGCATCACTTCCTGTGCATGCAGCGCTTTCAACTCCGACAGGACAAGCGAGAGTCGACGAAGTCACACGAAAACACAGGAGTAACGGAATATCTGGTTGAATACTCCACCAAACTGTCCCGGCTTGGTCAGGTAAGTTCTTAAGTATTATTTCAAGATCTTTTTTTC
>CAIGQV010001633.1:21975602-22006940 GCA_903798115.1 Danio jaintianensis | reverse complement strand
ATATGAAGAATGAACAATGAACAGTTATATTTGTGTTAACTATTGTAACTGCTGCATTGGTCTTTGATAGTTAGTTCATTAACTAACCTTAATTAATTGTCCGGTATGCATTAAATAGTTTATTTTACTTTTACTTATTAATACTTTTGTGTGGTGTCATTTCTTGGTAGGCCTGATATTGACGAGCTGTAACCTGGTTTACTAACTTGATAACAGTGTTGTAAAAAATATCAATAAATTGTTTGTCAGATTATTGTGTATATTATAAGCCATTTTAACCCAATGCTATTTAGTAAAAACGGGCTCAGTTTCTTTCCTCCAGGCTAGTCTGGTTTAGAGTTTCTGGAGATTGTGCAACAATTTGACAGAGCAACAGTTTCTGCAAATCGGGTCAGATAAACATCAACACTTGATAAGTTTCACAGTTCATCATCTGCTGTTAGATGAGCGTTGCTTGGTTAAATGTGTTTTTCTGTTTTCAAAGCAAAAAAATCTTTAAGAATTACCTGAATTCATGTATGCCAGTATTTATTAGTTTAAACCTGTGTTCTGTAGTTTACACTGTTACCCAGTGTCTCTACTTGTATCTTTTGCCATACAAATCCATTGTATTTTGCAATGTAGAAAGCTTTGCAGACATAGTTGGCTGATAGTTTTAAAAAAGTTGGTTTGAAAAAGTTTGCCTTTGGTAGAGCAGATTAGGTAAATATCAGTGAATAGATTTGATTTGGCTGTCTAAACACTTCTTGGAAGGCATCATGATGAATAAAACTTCACTGAAGCATTTGAACTTTCTTTGAGGAAGAGGGGATTTATACTCCAATAAGAAGGCTTAAGGATTCTTAACCTTTTATGCTTTTTTTGTAGGTGATTCATGAACTGCTTAAACTGCGTGTATTTACATAAAAATAATTATATTAATTTTTAGTGTGTAAGTTTAGATATGGCAGATTGGACTAGGTTAATTTAAACTCTGGTGTGATTGCTGTGTAAGTGCAGTTCCATTGAAAAATGGGTCAATACTTTAATCTGAGCCTTGGTGCACAAGACCAGTTGACCGAGACCACTGAAAAGATGGGTTTGTCCACTTCCAAACTGTGCGGTGTAGCTTGACTGCATTCTGAACACACAACACAGACCAATGACATCTAAACAAACCAAAAACAGGACATGGTATCGCAAGATGCAACCTATAAAAGTTTTTTTTATTTTTGTAGTTGTGATATTAACTATTCAGTACAGTACAGGTGTCAGAAAGATGTTATCTGTGTGTGGCATGAATTCCTGCTGCTGTTTTGAGTAGACTCTGATGGTAATACTGTCACATGTATGTGCAGATAACACAACTGTGTTTTGGATGTTCTCTGAGCTTGTTTAACCTTGGCAGATTTGGTGAGATTAAAGCAAACCCTTGTGTGGATGCTTGGTTAATAATACAGTTAATTTTAATGAATGTTAAAGCTGCCATCTAAACCTTGGTGTGCACCAAAAAAAACTAACCAGAACTCCTGAAGTTGGTTTGTGCTGATAGATCTGTGAATATTAGTGATGATTCATAAATGTTCAAAAAGATTATTTTTCAAAAAAATTCAATGACAGGAATACAACTGCAGTGCGCGTAATGAAAATAAAAGTCGAGCATGCCACTTGGACACCTTAAGACCAAGAACAGACCAAGTAGAAGAGCATGAAACCTAATAATTTTACCGTGTCGACCATTGCGCAAGAGCAGCGAAGTTACCAACTAACTAACTAATTTAACTAATTTGGGCTAGTTTATTATAGCCCAATCATATACAGGTGTAACTTGCATATCCATACATTGGTCACCAGAAAAAAGCAAAGTCCACTCAAGTAATGTACTGACAGGACTAGTGCTGCACGATACAGGGTAATTATGCAATATGCAATATTGTTGTTGAGTGTTGCGATAACAATATTTCTTACGATATAACTAACTTGCAAAATGCTGTTTTGTCAATGAAAAAAATTTATATTTATATAACGATCATAGTAAAATAAACAGACAATAGATATTTTTCTGAACCAAATATAATCAAGTTTCATAGACTTGGCCAATTAGTTTTGATACTTTTTAGATGTAATGGGAGTTCTTGGCAAATTTTATGAGTCTTCTTAAATATTATATTGATATCAGAATTATATCGTATAGACTGAAATGAAGAAATATATGTGATTGGTGATATAAATATATATATATTCATTCATTCATTTTCTTTTCGGCTTAGTCCCTTTATTAATCTGGGGTCGCCACAGCGGAATGAACCACCAACTTATCCAGCATATGTTTTACGCAGCGGATGCCCTTCCAGCTGCAACCCATCACTGGGAAACATCCAAACACACTCATTCACACACATACACTACGGACAATTTAGCGTACCCAATTCACCTATAGCGCATGTCTTTGGACTTGTGGGGGAAACCGGAGCACTCGGAGGAAACCCACGCCAACACGGGGAGAACATGCAAACTCCACACAGAAACGCCAACTGACCCAGCCGAGGCTCGAACCAACGACCTTCTTGCTGTGAGGCGAACGTGCTACGCACTGCGCCACCGTGCAGCCCATATATATATATAATATATAATATAAATTGTTGATATGATATTGACCATATCATCTTGTCCAGCCCTACTTTTAATCATAATCAAATCATGAGGGGCTTTAGATTGCAGACCCCTACTAAAAAGGTGCGTCTCCGGTCACTTGCCAACAAGCTTTTGTTGATCATTGGTGAATGTTGTCGATCGGTCCTGTTTCGCTTACTGCACAGCTATTCCTGATCATAAATTGCTGTGCTTTGTTTTTCTGTGTGAGAGGTTTCTTTAATGGGTTGATGTTTTTATTCCCCCAGGATTTTATCGCATGGTTACAGGTCCAAGCAGCAGGTTGCTCTGCTTGCTTTCAGGGCTTTGCTCTCCCTGTAGCTTTGTCGCAGGCATAAAGTAGGAACGCTGAAATGCAAAATGGGTCAGGGAAAAATGTGTGGTTTTACACCAGCAGTCTCATTTTAAACCATCAAGGTCAGCAAAATGATATCTGTTGAGAGTTAATTGTTTATTTATACTTGAAACAGTGACATTGAAAAGGAGTCAAAGGCAAAATGTTTGCTAGACTTTTTGTAGCATTCTAACTTTGGAAAGTAATACAGGTTTTGAAATCCTAATGCGGCATTCTTCAATATGTTTCTGAATTCATCTGTAACTTGAAGGTCTTGCACAACAAGGGAATTCACTAACTAGAAGCATTGTATATGGAGATAGAATTGTTTCATAATTCCAAACAAATATAAAACGATCCACAAATAAATGTGAAGCAATTGACAAATACCAAGTATATTCACAAATAAATACAATGAGATCCACAAACAGTCAAATTAGACTTGCAAATAAAAAACATACTCACACATATTTTTTTCTATTCTACAAACACAATTTTGTCTGACATTTATATGTGAATTGCGTCCTGTGCATTTGTAGATTAGTGTGCATTTGTGGGTAGCTCTCTGTGCATTTGTAGACCGCTGTGGGTATTTGTGGGTAGCTCTCTGTGCATTTGTAGACCACTGTGGGTATTTGTGGGTAGCTCTCTGTGCATTTGTGGATCGCTCTGTGCATTTGTGGATTTTGAAACATTTCTAACGTCAAGACGAACACTAATCCACAAATAGATGGACTCCACCCACCTTCTACTTAAACCAATCAGATAACGGCAACATGGTTCTGACCAATCGTTGCTCGTTCTCGCTCCAACCAATCACGCTTTGCCTTACAATCAGGCCGTAATTAACCAGTCTCTTCAAAAAGGACGGCCAGGACAGCTCCATATTATTACAACAGCGCTGTGATGAGCACCACTGACCTGTCTTGAACTGTCCTGGCCGTCCATTTTGAAGAGACTGGTTAATGGACTGCACGATCGCTTCTGCGTTTGCGCTCAGCCCGCATGGTTACTTCTAGTGCTGCACAGCGATCACTGTACGTTATGCGGATGGTGCAGGAGAGGACGATAGATTGCACTCGCTGTTTATAAGTGTTTCCTTTGCACAGGACGCAATTCACATATAAATGTCAGACAAAATTGTGTTTGTAGAATAAAAAAATATATGTGTGAGTATATTTTTTATTTGCAAGTCTAATTTTACTGTTTGTGGACCTCTAAGATTTATTTGTGGATCTCATTGTATTTATTTGTAAATATACTTTGTATTTGTCCATTGCTTCACATTTATTTGTGGATCGTATTATGTTTGTTTGGAATTACGAAACAATTCTATCTTCATAATTGTAGGACTAGTTAGCACAGGCAGAGTTATTTTTTATATATTTATTTATATTTATATATATTTTTTCTAATGATGCTTGTAGAATCACTGGAATATCATATCCAGGTTTGTTTCCCATCTGGATATTTTCTACCAAAGCTGTGTCCAAAACTTTGCCTTCACAGGCAGTATATGGATATTAGGAAGGCTTCAAGCCAGGTGGACGTTCAGTTGGTTTCAATTAGGTCAGGTGTTTTTTGTGTGTGTTTATCCTGTATCAAATGTCTTTTTTATGTTTCATCATAATAAGTCAGCCTGTCCTGCCCAGACTTCAGCTGACTAAATGTCTGGGAATTTTAGCCTAGTTTTAGTTTTAAATAAAAAGTTTGCAGTTGTACTGCATAATGGATAAACTTATAATCACAGCTAAATTGCCCATAGTTATAATTGCAATTGATGATCATAATTGTTGTTAGATTTCATGAAATTTCACATAAGCAGAAATCACAAGAATGTCTGCTTATACATGTGGCTTTTTATCTTTTCTTGACTCATTATATTATTTAAATTAATATTATCCCCATATTAAAACTCAAAAGCTGAAGCTGTGATATTCTTAATGTTAATTTTAGCTATTACAAATAATATACTTTGTATTGTGCCGCATAGATTTTGTCTATCCTTGTATAGATTTTAAAGAATTTGTCTCTGAGAAGGTTTCATTGCAAATGTAATTGTAGCTAATAGGCATGTGACACAGACATGAATGAAATTTTCATTTGAGCACATTATACATGTTTGCTGTTGTTTTCAGATCATCAGGGCTTTTTTCTCAGTGTGGAGAGAGCATGTGCTCATGGTTACCAGGTTGTAAAGATAAAGTGCAGCACAGTGCATAAAAAGTGTACTTTTAGGAGAAAAGACTGTGACAGGTTTTAAACTCTTGACATCTGGAAAACAGAAGCTTGAATGCTTGTGGAGGATTGTTCTAAAACATCCTGTCTATGATGGTCTCTTATTTTTTGTTGTTGAAGAAAAAAATTATATATATATATATATATATATATATATATATATATATATATATATAGAGAGAGAGAGAGAGAGAGAGAGAGAGATAAATTTTTCTACATTTTAGTCTTTTTAGTCACGATTGCATATTGTTTAATGGAGTCACTCATATTGTCTTAGGAATTGTTTACATTGTGTTAAAATGTGTTTTCAGCATCATATGCTGTTTACACCTGTATCTCTCTTCAGTTGTGTAAAACTGCTCTTAGTGTGCAAAATGGTGTAATGTTGTCTTGTGTTTTGCATTGCATGTGGTGTGAGTGTGTGTCAAAGTATGCAATTGTGAAGAACTTTGGTCAACGGTGTTGTTTTTAAATGTGCTCTAAAATTACAATTGTATTGTGTAAAACATGTTGATCTTGTCCATTGAGCTGGACTATAAATCAAAAAGACATCACGAACACAATAAAGCAAAAGCTGCGATTCTCATGCACATCTTGTCAGGGAACCACGGTTCTGTGATCAGTAAATCTTCTAAGAGTCCGACAACCAGAGGAAGCTTTTGCGGATACCTTAAATAAGCCTCAAAGAAGAAACCCAGGAAATGCCTATAATTTCTGAATAAAGAGAAGATTTGACTGCTTTCATTGATTCAATATGACTAATAAACACACCACTACAGAATTATCTCACAGAAGGATTTATTTCAAACACTTTACTCAAGCTATGAAATGAGTAAAAGCATGTCATTAAATGTGCCATTTTCATATACTTTCACACATAACAGCATTTACTGCACAGAGCTGTAATTCACGGAGAAGCTACACCGCTGTCATTAATGACTATCTTCGATTTCATTATCTTGTTATGAATTACGACTCTGTAGTGAATGCTGCTCCATCTGAAAGCACCTGCTGGAGATTTACTACCGATTAGCGAACTGACTTTACTGACAACATGTGCATGAAAAGCACCTTTGATTAATTGTCCAGCAATAATTATCTATTTTCAACCGTTTCAAATGCAGTCAAAAATGAACACATTCACAGAAGTCAAAAACAAACACATAAACTGCCATTTGAAGTGATAACTTTGGTTTGAAGTCAAAACATTTTGAAAAGCAAATGTTTTCTTACCAGTTCTGATTCTAATGCAAACTTAAAGCATTAGGTAAAATGCAGAAGTCTTTTTGAACTTAGTTTTTGATTTGTCGTATAGTGTTCATATGTAATTTGCTTTCAGGGTTAGACATTATGTCTATGAAGCTTTTTTAGATTAAAGCGACTGGTGAGCACAGTACTTTGTGGTTTATGGACTTTTTTTTTTAATGTTCTCTCTCATACATTATTATAAATTCTGGTTGATTCCCTCATTTTTTCCATATGAGAGTTTAGAAGCAGCATTAGTAATCTGAATAATATAGCAAAGGGGAAATATTTCCTGGTACTGTTGCTGTGAGCACAAACTAAATCCTCTAGCATCACAAGGGATTGTCTATGTCGCCATTGATTATTATACCCTCTGCCCTCACGGATCAGGATATTGATATTTTTTCCTGATTCTTTTGAACCCGCGGCTTACACAAACAACTCTGGTGTTATGTATGAATCACTGAGGAATTTCTGTCTGTATGCTTAGCATTTACTTTCCCTTCAGGTTATGTACAAATGTTATATAAATGCCCTGGATTTGACCGAGTTAAAGTTATGACATCCAAATGCCATAGTCCTTAAAGTGTGACCTCTTTCACTTTTGACACTTTGATCTCCCTTTCACATCGAATTGCAAAATCATTTGTGCCATTGTAAATCATCTTAAATTAAGTTCGCAATATTTTTGTTTTTCTATAAAAGGTTATGTTGTTTGTAATGTTTTAGTTTTCTTTAGTAGTGTGTAATTTGTTTGTGGATGTGTGAAATTTGCAGAATTATAAGGCTTATAGTTTCCCACAAAAAAAAGGACAAAGAACAGACTCCAAATCTGCGTAAAATGCATAGATGCAGTTTGATTGGTTAGAATAATGCCTGACAAAAGAAAGTGAATTGTGTTTTTGCCATGTTGTGGAGACGCTGTGTGCAGTGAAAGTGTAAAACATTTTACTCCAGTGAATGCTTACAAATTCAGTTATGATCGATCTGCTTAGTCATCCTTTTAGTCAGAGTCTGACTCTGGCTTAAACTGATATGGTAAATCCAAAGCCATTATCTGTTTGTGTATACAGTTGCTTTAGAAACCTTGGAAGCCTGAAACTAATTATTAGAAGCCTGAAACTAATGATTATGGTTAAAGGCTGCTACACATGCTTTGTGTTTGGCCAGCCACAATGTTCTGGGTTAGCTGGCTATTCTGAGCTGCTGTATTTTTTTTTAATTTTTTTTTTTTTGGAATTGGGGACTTTACAGTAGTAGTTTCCTTAATGAAAACTAAGATGATAAATATTTGCTCACGACTGGTTTTCCATGAAGAGGAAGAGATTACTCTGATGTAATTACACGCTAATCGCTATATAAATATGATTATATTAGCATGGTTTAAAAAGGATGATACTAAAATGTGCCAATTTCTGTATAGTTTCCTCAACAAAAAATATGAGAAAAAAGTAATAGACTGTTTTAAACAAGCCTCCATCTAAAAGTAAAGTTGGAATTTGACAGGTGTCAATAGCTACGTTTCCATCCACCTATTTTTATACGCATTTTGGATATCGCATATTTTTATACGCATTTTGGATAAATCGTTTGATGGAAACGCTAAGATGCGCATAAATTTTTTAAAAAGCGCATAAAAAATGTATGCGCATAACTGAGAAGGATAAACTTTTGGTTCGATAAGAAAATATGCGCATAAACTACGATGGAAACACTTTTACCGAACAAATTCCAGTATGCGCATTAAAAAAAGGTCATGTGATTTGGTTATAAGATATCATGCGATGATAAAAATGTTTGTAAATGGACAAACCAGCAGGCTGACCACATTGTAAAACATCTGAAATGTTGCTTTGGTCATTCTAAAATGCCTTAACCATTTCAGTATTAGTGTTATTATATTATTAATTACCTCCAGAATCAAGAGCGTCTGTGCTCCGCGTCTCACGCCTTCAAACGCCACCACGTGTTCACTGCATGTCAGGATTGCCTTCTGAGGCGCAAGTCATTTATTCAATGAAGAAAAGATTCACGCAGCTTCTCCTACTTCAGCAAATTCCGTTTTTACTGTTGATATTTGGCGCCATTTAATCAGGAAGTGACGATTTTGTTCTCTTTGACGCGTTGGATGGAAACGCTGCTTTATTGGCACATCTTTTATGCGATATTCCAGTTTTGCACATAAAGTTATTTTTAATTTTTATTTTATTTTAAAAACGTCCATTTCCCGCTAACATTTGAGCGCTGTTGAGCATGTTCTTAAACACCGCTGATTTGCCATTGTGTTCACGTGCTCAACAGAAATGACTGTGATTGGTCGTGAAGTTCATCAGTTCACCGAACTCACCGCTGTTTACTGAGTGTAACTACAGATACAGGGACACTACAGATACAGGGACACACGTTTTAAAGTCACATTGATCAGCTGATTTGTCTATAAGCTGACATACGAGCAATTAGCTGATTAATCGCTGCTTTAAAACATTCCAGTGTCCCTGTATCTGTGGTTACACTCATGGCCCATTTCCACTGAGTGGTACGGTACTGTTTGGTATGCTTTTATGGCCGTTTCCACTGTCAAAAGGTACCAAAAAGCGAACCGTACCATGCCAGTTATTGGGTGCCCTTTCGAAAGGGTACCTAGCACAACAAATGGGTACCAAAAGGCGGAGCAAGACACGCAGCTGAACGCTATTGGTTTACAGAGATGCGTCACTAGCTCGTGCACAAGCCAGGAGAATGAAAACCAAAGGAAGCGCCATTTTTAAATACACAGCCGAGACATTACACCGTAATAATATATACATATAATAACGAAACATGGTCTAGCCGAGCTTAAACAAACCTTGTCGTCGTCTTGATGAACAGCCACAAAGGCAAGAAGAACAAAATCTGCCGTGTCCTGTTGTTGTTTTACGAGGCCGTCTAAAAGCGCGAGCGGTTTCACTTTCGCTGCGCGTCTATATTATAGCTTAACTTCTTGAGCTGATGATAAAAACATGCGCGTGATTATAAAAGTGCTTCTGACATCCGATCCTTTCAGAAACGGACAAACAACAGAGTGAAGCGCGAAAAAACAAAGGAGCAAATGATTCTTTCAGCAACCTAAAACATTAACAAACTGCCATGTTTAACTATTATCATCACCTTTTGGACTATTATAAACTCGGAATGACGGAACTACTTTCTAACAAGAGGTTACATGTGCTGGTGAAGAATAAAGATACAGATGAGAGGTTTGCACTGACTGTGAGCTATATGTTACGTGTTGTTTTTGAAGCCAAATAAGGCCTAAATGTATGTTGTGTGTAGTTTTTCTGTAATTGGTAACATATCAGAGACTGTAAGGGTCTGTAAGTGTTCATATATGTTGCATTTATTTATTATTTATTTTACATAATTGCAGACGTAACAGTAGGCTATTTTGCATCATTGATCTGCAGTTATAATCAAATCATGTTCATAGAAAGGTTAGCAATAAACATTTATACACAAGTATTTGTGTATAAAGCATCTGTTTTTTGAGAAGTGCTTCTCATGTGATATGTGAACGACCTGTACAGCTTTACTTTGAGATTTCCTTGGGCGAGAAAGATGTAGACTGAAACTTTGTCGTACACCACGCCCACCGTTGGTACCCTTTTGGTAGTGGAAGCGCAAGCCTGATAAAGGTGACCCTTACTGTACCGTACCATATCGTACTATTCAGTGGAAATGGACCATCAGTAAACAGCGGTGAGATCGGTGAACTGATGACCTTCACGGCCAATCACAGTCATTTCTGTTGAGCACGTGAACACAATGGCAAATCAGCAGTGTTTAAGAACATGCTCAACAGCGCTCAAATATTAG
Source organism: Danio jaintianensis (assembly GCA_903798115.1). Lineage (NCBI taxonomy): Eukaryota > Metazoa > Chordata > Actinopteri > Cypriniformes > Danionidae > Danio > Danio jaintianensis. The sequence continues at coordinate 21,996,640 of CAIGQV010001633.1, read as the reverse complement.
CGGGAAATTAACGTTTTTTTAAAATTTCAGTATTGATTGGTACCGAATTCCAGTATCGTGACAACCCTAATTAAAACTAAATTAAAATGCAGCAATCAAAATTAACACAACCTTGTAGTGTTTTAGACTGACTAGGAAGCAGAGGTGCTTCAATAATGTATGGAATGAGAGAAATGTGTTTCTTGTAGACTAAAGCCCATTGACCTAGTGTATATATACCCAATAACCAAAATAATGTCCTTTTTAAAATAGCATCATGGGGTTCCTCTAGTCATACTTTTAGATGTGACCGTTGATTTAATCAGGAAGTGCCACCTTCATTTGTTTGACATTTTCCACCTGTTTTTTTTATTTTTATTTTTTATTCAAATATTTCCAGGAAGTGTGTTGGGCATTCTGGATGAAAGCACCAACATGTAAATCCAAAATGTCAAGATGTGGATGAATTGTTTTGCAAGGTAACATTTATTCCAGTCAGCACAGATCCGAAAAAGGAAGTCTATGAGATGATATAATGCGACAACACTTGTCTTCCTTCGGTCATATGAAATGGCTTGAGGGTTTAACGAAACATTTTTGCAGAGCTGCATGTCATGATAATGAAGCAAGACACAAATATGTTTTTGTTCTATCAGTGTTATGTAACGGCAATTATGGATGAACAGATATACATGTTAAATATGTTATGTTAAATATTTTCAAATGTTTGTGATGTCTTATAATGGTTATTATCTTATGCTGCATTGATTTGATAGATGCAATGAAACAAGGAAATTGTAGTAATAAACCCTCTAAAAGAGTTGTTTCAATCCAAATTTGGGTAAAAAATGGATTAAATTAAAATACATTAGTTAAATTATTAAAATAAATTTTTAGCACAGCAGTTTGATTTGTCCATATTTTACCCAAATTTGCTTTGAAACAACCTAGCATTTTTTGTGGGTTGTTTATTATGTGATGAAGTCTAAGGAAGAACTAAGGGTTGCAATAATTAACCGATTTCACTATTAACTGCGCTTTAATTTGTCACGGTTAATTAATCGTAAAGGCTTCTCAACTAGGGTTGGGTCAATAGACGATGCCATCATCCATCGCCGATGGCAAATAGACATCACGTTGCTGAGCCGGCATCGCGATCCTCCGCCCCGCCCCCCTCGCAGCAACCCGCTCGCGAAAAATACACATGGCCCCGTTTACACTAATACGTCTTAGTTTTAAAATGGCATTTTATGAAAACGATCTACGTCCACACTGGCGTTTCACCTAGCATTTCTGAAAAGCCCTCCTTCCACACTATATCGCTGAAAACGCACATCACGTGACCACACAAACACACACACACAGTCATGCGCTGCAGCGTACACGCGCTTCTGAGCTCCAGCAGTCAGAGGGCCCGCTGAGCACAAAACCCCAAAGAGCAGTGCATGTCGGACAGTTTATCAAGGATGTACCGCTGGATTTCTATATTAAAGAATATAATAGAAATCTATAGAAATAATTAATTAGTTCTAAATTAATTATTCATAAGCCGCCTACGACGACGATGCCATCGATCATCGCGATGTTTCATATTAGACATTGTACGATGCCAAATTGGTCAACATCGGCCAACCATAGTCTCAATATCGCGTTTCTGCACGGAACAGAACTGCTGCAACAAAACAAAGTTATGCCAACTGTGCGCTAGTTTAAAGTTCCTTAAGCTAATACACACGCACACTGAATTAACTATGGCTGGGGTTATTAACTAAGGGCCGTTCACATGTTGCGTCTTTTGTGTGCGCAAATTCGTTATTTCTTTTCTTGCAAGCATATTGGGAATGACGTGCACGCGGTGCGCATGCGGCACGACGCACTCACGTTTTCCAGGCGCACCTAGTTAAAAGAATGGCGCGAGTCACCTGACAAGAACTGACCAATCAGCTTCATACTTTGTTTGGAATATACACATTTATACTCCAAAGAGAAAAAAATACAAAATGAAAATACAAAAAAAGTTCATAATATAGTTGGTCAAAAGTGTCTTTCAGACAGTGTTTCAGCAGAATTTGACTACATTTGTTCTCTTTAAAAGGGAAATATTTAGCTAATATGATGCTTAGATTTACATTAGACAAATTTTTTATTTATTTATTCTTTTTTATTTCTTTATGTATTCGTTGTTCTGTCATTTATTTTCAGTGTAAAAGTATTGCTTGTTTAAATGCCAAAAACATTTTTTCATTTATTTTTAAGTCAAAAGAGAAATGGACTATTGTTTGTTTTTTATTATTATTTTGTGCTGTATTATTTAGTCACTGAGCCTCAATAAATAACACCTTAAAATATAAGGAGTTTTCATGTGATTTTCTAAACTAGTGTTTTGAAATTAATGAATGCATAATTATCGTGATAACCATGAAACCGTGATTATTCCTCAGACTATAATCGTACAACCAAAATCTATAATCGTTGCATCCCTACATTCAGTTTCACATTATTCTTAAGAAATCATTCATACTTGATGCTTAAAAAGGATTTCTTTTCAATTTGGAAAATGGCTGTGCTGTTAATATATGTTTGTGGAAATGTTAACAAACATAACTGATCAATTTAATGCATAACTTCAAAAGAAAATTGGCTTTTGAATGGTAGTCTAGATTTGTTGCTTTAATTGAGTGGAAACAGACTTAAATATTTCTTTTATACTTTAAGCCTTATCCAATTTAGATTTGTTTTTATCACACTGAATAGTGCTATTATAAGTGAAGTGTTTTTAGGCAAGAGACCCATGCTTCGGACATTCGGCTTTAACATGTCTGAAAAGCAAGCGCATGAAAAGTTGCTGAGCATTGAGTTTGTTCTTCTTTATATCCATGAGCTAATGACGTTTTTTGTTTAAGGCGGGTCTTGTTGTTTTTAGGACTTGTGTTTGGTTCTGTCCATAATTCCCTGTCACAGCTTCCTCTGTGAGACAATCTGCCTTTTGTAGACATGTATGCAAAGTTCAGCCTTTGTGAAGCCACATATTGGCATTGCAGAAATCTACTGGACAGTGTGATACCGCACTCTCTCTGGCTTACTGTACAGATGGTGTATATTTGAGTGATCTTGTATAGGCTTTGGAAGGACAAGCTCTTCTATACATGGGCAGATGTTGCTGAATTGGCTGATAGACGGACTGCTGACCTCGTGTGACAGTAAACCAGGAGAACGAGGGATTGTTTCTCTTAAGAGTTGATTGACAGCAAGATCTAGGGAATCCAAACCCTCCTCTTAAACTTCTTTATTCTTTCACCGTTCTCCATAATCTAACACATGGAATCCAGATGCTTGCTAGCTCCAGTCAGCCTTTTTTATTTGTCTCGCTTACTTGGCGGAGAATTGAGGTTTGGAGCCTCTCAACTCTTTATTCACTCTTGCTTTTCCTTATAATACTTTCTCTCTTTCAAAACTTATAATATAGCATGCTTGTATTTGGAATACACTACTTAAAAAATATATATATATGTATAACTGTTTTGATATATTATTGATGGATGGTGGTCACTGACCTTTAAATTGAATGCACATTTTTTTTCTACAGTGAAGTTGCATGTGTTTTGTATTTGCTGTAATATATCAATTTCAAAGCTTTTGCAGTAATATATGTTGAATTTTCATCGCTGCATACAACACGTTACTTGCTACGGTAATATTACAATATCTGTCTCGCACGCTCTCTCTCTCTCTTTCTCACTCTGTATATTATTCTTTTGTTTTTAAAAGTATACATTATGAACCTTTTAAATTTTTATTTATTTATTTATTTTTTTGGTTGTCTGATTTACTTATTTTCATTACCTTTACTCACTAAAATATATCAAAACAGAAAACATGAACTTGTATATAAAACTTCACCAAGGCTGTTTTGGTTTTAGTATAGCCATGATGCAGACCTATTCTATTAATTAACCAATCTGCCACAATTATTTACAGTAATACAGACTTAAATTACCAAATTTGGTCAAAAAAACTCATCTTGTTTAATGGCCTTATGGCTGTGCGATTAATTCAAATCGTATCGAAATCGCGATTTGAGCTTGTGAGATTTCAAAATCGCCTAACAGCACGATTTTTTTGCGCACTCCAGTCCTGACGATACTGGAATTTGGTACAAATCGATAATGAAATTTAAAAAGTGTCCATTTCCCACTAACATTTGAGTGCTGTTGAGCATGTTCTTAAACACAGAAATGACTGTGCATTTGAAATGCTCCAGTGTCCTTGTATCTGTAGTTATACTCAGTAAACAGCGGTGAGTTCGGTGAACTGATGACCTTCATGGCCAATCACAGTCATTTTTGTTGAGCACGTGAACACAATGACAAATCAGCAGTGTTTAAGAACGTGCTCAACAGCGCTCAAATGTTGGTGGAAAAATGGACGTTTTAAAAATTTCTGTATCAATTTGGTAGTGAATTTCAGTATCGTGACAACCCTAGTCCCCACTAATAATTCTCCAGCAGTATGCTATTTGAACCAATCATAACACAGCGTACCTAAACAGAGCGTGAGAACAGGAGACTGGGCTTAATGGCAAATAGCCTGCATAAACAGGGATGATGAGTTCAGCACAGGAGGACTTGATGGCCAAAAACCTCAACGTCTGTGGTGTGGGATTACTTTGCATACAGGAAGGCTGATGTATCGCAGAACCAGGTAATTTAGAAGACCTGTCAGTCACATATCGCGTGTATCACTTTTAGCATTTTTAACATGCTTTGTGCTCGCGCTCCTTTGTCGTGGGTAGGCAACGATCAACAATTTTTCTTCTCTTCAACTGGGTTGCACCTGGAGTACGTGCACGTGTCACTCCCAACTTGTGCCTTCATTGGAAATAATGAACTTGTAAGCGCAAAAGACGCGATATGTGAACAGCACGGCATTTCAAAGCAGTGTCACAAAGAGGTCTATGATCTACGCATGGCAAAAAAACATCCGTAGACATGTAGACTGCACGGAGCTACTTCTGATATGTGGTCAAGCAGAACATCGGAGACTTGAGTTTGACGGCGCACACACACAGTAGCCCATTTATTTGTTTTGCCATAGGTCTGTTCTAGAGACATTTTATTACACAAACACAAAGAGACAATTTGTTACACCTTTACTAGGTGATTTAGATTTTTTTTGCCTTATGTCTGTTTTAGAGACATGTTACAGGTCTTTGATAAAGATCTAATTGTTTTCGTTTGGAAATATATTTCAGATTTCTACTGTAAAATGTCTTTGTGTGTCGAAATCGTGATTAAAATCGAAATTGCAATATTGTTCAAGAAAATTGTGATACGTTTCTTTTGCCCATAATCGCACAGTCCTAAATGGCCTAAAGGATATTTTTAACAAGTGAACTTGCCACTGGCCTATTTTGTTTGTCCTTTAGTTAAGGACGGTTCTCTAACACCGTTTTCACTCTGTGACTCCATGGATATTGTAAATGCCAGCGTAGATCCAATCTCATTGAGTTAAGCCGGACTGTTCTAAGCTTCATCTCAGCGCCATGCGGTTTTTCACTTTTCTCTCTGCTGTACTGATGAGCAAAGCCACACAAGTCGCCACAGGCCACGCAGCAGGAAAGAGCTCTCTGTATATTTATGTTAATGGACTTCATATTCACCCATTCATTTCCCCATTCTATTGCGTTTGTACATCAGCTGTGAGTATATGAAAATAATATTGAAGCCCTCAGGCACACTGGATTATTCCTGACCCGCTTAGATGAACGTTCGCTGTCGTGTGAGGGAGGAGAGTGAAAGAAAGAAGATAAAAGGTTGTGTGTCTTGGCTTGTGAAGATGGAGTTAGTCATGCCAGTGCTGTCCCTCTGCATCCAGAATGCAAGGAGGACGGGGAGGACATGTGCTCTGGCAAGGAAAGAAAAGGACACGGCATTCTCTTTCCATCTTTATCCCATTTAAATATTGGTTCTCCATCCGTCACTCTTTATCTTCATATGTGGAGACTGTTATATTGTTCCAGTCCAATGGCCACAAACCTGCCACGCTTGACTTGGTGTCCCTTCCCAGAAGGCTTTTTGGTTTTCTTGAATGGTTGTAAGTAGATTATTAAATTAATTTGGATGAATAAGGCTTAAAAGTTATGAGATTTGAGTTTTGGTGACTAATAGTATCACTCAAGGCTTATACACTGGTGTTTAAAGTAAGGTTTTGGTTTTGGGTTTAATGTGTATCTACATTATCTGTCGGCTGCTATGGAAAAGTGATTGTTCTGCAGTTTATAAATTGAGGGATGTGGGGGTAGGTGGTAAGCTGTACAGTGTTTTGGTTTTGGTTTGTTCTTTTTTACGGCAGCAACTTTTATGTTAATCATTATTTGCTCCATTATCCTAGGAAGTGACCATTGATTTTCTTGAATGCATCGTATGTAGAGTTTAAATTTGTTTAAATTGTTGATTATGCAGAGAAACAGATTGCAGTCTGAAAAGAATATGATTTTAAAAAACTAAATCTATCTTAAGCTGGCTTTATGAACAAAAAAAAATCACATTCATAATCGCAGGTTATGAAATCGAAGTTAATCATTCAGCAATAATGACAGAGCCAATGGTACCCCCACCCCCCTTGAAAGTTGTTTTCTATATAGCGCCATATCACACTAGAAGTCATTTAAGATTATTTTCCTGCAGAATAGTTCTATACTTAGTTCTTTTATTAAACACACAAAATAGCCTTATTTTATTCATCTTAACTTGACTCCATGTAATTTCTTCTCTATATTAGTGTTGTCACTATACTGAATTTTGGTACCAATCGCTACCAATAAACCTCCATTTCCCGCTAAAATTTAAGCGCTGTTAAGTGCGTTCTTGATGATTTGCCATTGTGTTCACGTGCTCAACAGAAATGACTTTGATTGGCCGTGAAGGTTATCAGTTCACCAAACTCACCGCTGTTCACTGAATGTAACCACAGATACAGGGACACTAGAGTGGTTTAAAGCCGTGAAAATCAGTCGATTAATCAGCGGATGGCAAATCAGTGGTGTTTAAGAACGCGCTCAAATGTTAGTGGGAAATGGACATTTAAAAAATTTCAGTACCAATTGGTTTCGAATTCCAGTATTGTGACAACACTACTCTATATTGTTACATGTTTTACTATTCTCTTCTCTCTGTTGATCACACAGATTTTCCTTGAAATACCTTCCTTGTCCACTTACACCTATTTTAACAATTTTTGGGTATAGTCAGTGAGTGGGCCTATGTAAGGGCCTTTTCTGATCTTTTGAAGTTTTTGAAATTTACATTTGAACATGAAAGACAACTGAAAAATAGAAGCAGATCAGCAGCTGTGGTTTCTGCTTTGACGGCGACTGATACACAGAATGTTGTGGGTTTGTGTTAGAATCAGTTCTTGTATAGTTCTTGACTGCCACTGGAAGTGGTCAAGCTCAAATTTTTTCACCTTTAGCACTTTCTAGCATCGACCACTTTTTGATTCAATATTATGCCACAGATCTAGTCTATATACGATAAAGGAATTAGAAAACACCTCAATATTAAATTTTAAATGTCCATCTTAATAGCTGAGTCTGAGACGGAATGTGAGTGTTAGTCACCACAGAGATAATGCTCTCTGACCTTATTTACCATAGAGGAAAGATGTCATTTACAGTACCCCTGCCAGCCTTTCACTTATTGCTTCTGTGTTGCACTTTCTCTTCCTCCCTTTAATAGAGATGTCTATAACCGTTTCCCATTCTTCCTGAACGCACTGGTGCCTTTACCATAAGGGTTAAAGGGATTGGCTGAAGATGGGATTAGTAAGAGATGACACTACACCACACACCGTCGCCTCATCCTCCCTTTTGTGCCAATCCACCAATCCCTGTGCTATTCCCCAGATTAGGATTATCGTCTGTGAGTGGTGCTTTTAATGAGCTGTAATTGATTTGTAAGCACAGATCCACTAGACTGTGTCAGGGAGATTAAATGAAGCTTGTTTGAAGCCCCGGGTCTTTCTTTTTTTTCCTCCAGCAAATGATCCTGGTTGTGGGACAGAATTCCCAGCAGGAGCGATGTGGTTTTCAAGACCAATCTTACAGAGTTCTTGCCGTCCTGCTGAGGGTTTTGCCTCCTTCCCCTTGGACCAGGCTTATGTCTGGGAAGTCAGCCATGTTGGAACCAAGTGCAGGCTTTATTCAACTGAACACATTTTAGTGGAACGGAGGGGGGGAGTGAGACAAGCTGGTAGTGTTTGCTCTCCAACAGATGTACATAGGGTCCAAAATTAACTTTTTGCCACACCTGCCAATGACGAGTGTGTTGAGGAAATTAACGGGCTATAAATATTTCTTATTAGCTTAGCTTAGAAACCATTGAACTCTTCTGTTCTTTAAAATATACTACCATTACAACAACTTCTAATATTATTGATTATCAATATAATAAATAATTGATAATAGTAATTATTTATCATTGTAAAACAGTGAAAATTCATTTATGAATGTTATGAAGCACAGCATTTATTTGAAATGTGTTTTTGTAAACTTTTTGTAAAAGTATACGTTTTACTGTAATTTTCAGTTTAATCCATCTATACCAATGGTTTCAAACTGGATTGCTGGGCTGTTTCTTAATTCCAAGAACGCAGAGAACGGACTCGCATTCTTGTGGAGACCAGTCTTGCCAAGTTACCTCAGAAGAATGAACTCGGGAGAACACAGAACGCGTCCTGTGAGAAATGAGATGCTGCGTTCTTCCTGATAGTCACATGCCCTTCACGCATTTTTAACTGAAACTTAACTTTTAACTGCGTTTTTATTGTTTTTCCCCTTTTCAATATATATATATGTATATACACTATGCATAAAGACATTATAAATATACTTTGCACAATACAAATAAAAGTAATTTTAATACAAATTTGAGCAAACCCTTAATGCGTTTATGCCTTTATATAGATTTTCATGGTAATGTTTACTTTCATCGTTTCATTTAGGGAAACTCCTAAAACAAATAAGTTATATCTCTGAACTTTAATAATAAATCTACATAAAATGCTGCGCTACCCACCTCCTTTCATTCAGTCGCAATGACTTCTGGGACTTCTAGAGTGAGTTCGGTGCTTAAGTCTGCATTGGTGCGTCCTCGATATCAAGAACACATCCGGTACCTTTCACGCGTCCTCCATTCTTGCAGTCTTGAGTTTTGGAACTGAACTTTGGTAGTTGATGATGACGTTACATGAGAACACAAGGATGCAAGATCGCTAAAGAACGCTTATTGAGAAACAGCCCTGGAGGGCCGCAGCTCTCCATAGTTTAGCTCAAACCAGCTCCAACTCACATCTGCTTAATAGTCTCTAGTAGTCCTGAACACCTTCATTAGTTGGATCAGCTGTGTTTGATTAGTGTTGGAGCAAAACTGTGCAGAGCTGCGGCCCTCCAGGAATCCAGTTTGAGACCTATGATCTGTACTAAATGAAATACTATAATCTATGGCTGCACGATATTGGAAAAATCTGATATTGAGATTATTTTATTTTTCTGCGATTTTTAAATATATCGTTTCAGCATCGATATCGCAATGTGTGCATTAGCAATAGTCACATTGCAGCATCTGCAATGTGGAGTTGGGATTATTATTGTTGATCAGCAATGAAGAATGTACAGTGTTTACAATGTTACATTGCATTTGATTATTCAATAATAGGGGCAGGACAAATAGCGATATGCATGAAGTGGCGCTTCTAGTAATGGCGAATCGAACATGTTGCAATTCTAAGAAATATATGTGCTGTTAATAAAAGAAATCCATCTTATAACTTTTTAATGCATTTTTCCCTCTTCATTTACAAATATCATGATATATTGTGGATGGTATTCTTGTGATATATCACTAATATCGTGATCTATCATTATCGGGGGCAAAATATCATGATGATACCGTATCGTATTACTGTACCTGAGTATCTGACTATCTATTATTTCACTTTTATCTTTGCTCTATCTTATTTATTTATTCTTGCAATTTCTTTCATTCACTCCTCAACAGGATTATTCCAATCAAGTTAATGATTTCATTCCAAATAGAGCTATTCAAGTCATCTGCCGAAATTGTATTCATATCGCAATAAAATATTGCAAAGTCAAATTTTTCCAATATCGTGCAGCCCTAATTCTTAGTGACTAAAACTTCTATATGATAATGGTATTTCTTAGCCATTTTCTTTGTGTGTTAGTTACAAAAACACAACTCATTGTGTCACTTGGAGTATTATGTATTTATTAAAAATGCCAAGACCAATGTTTGATTTTGTAACGCGATCATCAACAAGTTTGTGTGAATTAGTACAGAGCACCCAGGCAAATAAACAAACTTAACATATTGTGAAGCGTCTGTTCGGGGTCACTACTCATGTCTCTCTTTTTTGTTTTTCAGACACTTGACTCCTGTCATTGAACCAGCTGGCATTGGATGGGGTGTCGGACCCTCCCCCTGCATGGCAGCAAAATGAGACAATAGTTGGGGGTGTTCAATATCATCCCTCCCCCTTCTCTTTGTTTCCCCCTCCTACATATCCAAGACGCAGATACATATTCGCTATCTTACACCAACACGTTATAAAACAATACCCTGGGATTCCTCTGTGGCCCCACACTTTGTAGGGGCCATGAGACTTTTCCAGGACTGCTGCTGCTAAGGACCATCTGGGAACAAAACAATCCGTTTACTTCCAGCGAGTGGACACATCCTTCCAGTTAGTCTTTGGTAGAGCTAGACGGAAGCTCGGTAGATCATTGAGTCATGAAAACACCAGAGGACCATTGGGAGTTTCCATTCTGAGTTGAATATTAACAGGCTAAAAGACTGCAAATCTAATTCAACCTGCAGATATCTGAATATCTTTTAGACTAAATGATACCTCTCCTTAGCGGATTCATCCACATCTGAAGTGCCTTGGGCTTTATTAAACTGTTGTTTACATCTATTCCACATATCTAATCCGTTTGCCAATCCTTGAATATAGACATATTATTGTTTACATCTCTACGCCTTACAGCTTTCCAAGACATATCTGTTTCATTGTTTTTTTTCTGTTTGGGTGTATAAGAGTCACTGTCTCGTATATCAGAGGTACAAGGAATGAGATCACCAATAGAGTTCAGTTCCTCAAACTCATCCAAACTTAAATCGCTCTTCATTTGACTCTCAGACTTGGTGCACTACTACCTTGAGTGTCACCATGTACACGCTGCAGACCAAATGGCGTTACTTGATCATGTTTTTGGGTGTCCAGTTAGTGGTCATGGCTCTTCTGTCAAGAGAAGGCTACCAGAAAAGAGTGTCGTATTTTTTCCGGATTTTCCGTAAGCCGGATTCCTCGGCAGGAAGCATGGTTGGTGGACGCAACCACACAGATGTCTATGCCAACCTCTCCCGGTTAGGCCCTCCTCTGAATAAAGATGACATGCCCTACTGCCCCAAGCAATCTCCACACCTAGGTGAGTTTGATATCTCACTCGAAAGAGTGCTATCAAATTTCTGCAATCTCTCTCTATTGTCAATGTGAATACATCAGTATCAGTTTGTTACTACTTGGGTAACAAAAGTTGCCTGAGAACTTCTTACAGAGATGCAAGATTTATTTATTTATTTATTTATTTTTTACAAGTTACATATATTTCCTATTAAAGCAATTTATAACCACTGATTAAAAAAAGAATAGTAACTTTTTATTAGGAATGCACAAATTATCGTCAGCCAAAAATGATCGGCTGAAAAATGGCAGAAACTATATGGCCTTTGGTGTGCCTTATGCTTGTTTTACAGTACTATATAGTGGGCTGTGCAGTGACTATATAGTCACTGCACGCTCTGATCTACACATATACACCGAAAAAGTTTGCTCAAATGTAGATCATTCTGTGTAGCATGCATTTTTTTGCTGCTTGCAATAGCACTACTGTGCTGTCATGGCAACGCTGGTAAAATGATGACTAAAATAACTAAATAAACCTTTGCTGTAATAAAATGTGGCTTGTGTTTTTTAAAATCAGCGTCATTTAAGTTGAGTTAAATTTTAAAAATCGTACAAAATAACTTTATATAATTGAATAAAATAATAAATGATTATAACAAAGCATTTTCGGCCAATTGCATACTGAATTTTCATTTCGGTGGATCCCTCTTGCAATTCCTCAATTAGTTCCTCAAAATTGCAAATTTATATCAAGCCGTTCAGTTTTTTTATAATAATGTTTTTTATAATATTAATAATACATAATAATAATAATAATAATAATAATAATAATAATTATTATTATTATTAATAACTTTTAATTAATAACTTTTTAGATTCTATATTATAAAAATTCTGTATTCTGTACACATTACTTGCCCATAGAGAGCATAGATTGCACTGTGCACACACAAAAATAAACGTAATTTTCCTTGCATTACACAGTGAATATAAACGGTTATCTTAAGTAGAGATTAATTATTTCTGAAGCTCTCAAACACACAATGTTACCAGAAAATACACAGCGAAACGACACTGAATGTGAGATATGAATGATGATTTGAGAAGAGAAACTAGTCACTATGTATGGTCTGACTTACCACATTGCAAGAGAGTCATCCACTCAAAAATTTTGCTTTATTCTTATTTATAGTTGGACCAATTCATGTCACTTTCCCCTCTGGGCTCACACTTACTGATGTGGAGAGGAAGAATCCACTTGTTGTCCGTGGAGGCCGCTATAGGCCGCCCAACTGTGAGGCTCGCCACCGCACCGCAATAATCATTCCCCACAGAAGCCGGGAGCACCATCTCAAGTTCCTTCTCTACTATCTACACCCCTTCCTACAGCGTCAGCAGCTCAACTATGGCATTTATGTCATTCACCAGGTGCGTCTGCAGCCTCTTATTGTTTAGTGATGCAGAAAGTATTTATGGTCAGTAGGTTATTGTGTCTCTCTCTTTGTCTTTGATAACTTTGTCTATCACTTAAATGACAGCAAGGCCCAATCCCAATTCTACCACTTAGCTCTTCCCCTTACCCCTACCCCTCGTTCTGCGTGTTTAGGAGTAGGGGTGTCCTAATTCTCTTTAGCTTGAAGGCGTAGGCCTAAGGGGAAGGGCTAGGTAGCCATTTAATCATTGATTTTTCCAGGACCACACTCGAAACCAAGGGGTACACAAATTTCCCAGAATACACCAGCTACAGCTACAACAGCAACATGGCTGCACACACGAGTCAGGAGATGCACAAATTGCACAAATTGCACAAATTATTTTTTTGGTATTATTAAGAATTTTTACAACAAACAAGCAAGTTTTATTGCGTTCACAACGGCGTTTGTGTTTTACTGTCATGCTTTTTTTTAAATAAAATGATTAAAAAACACTACATTTCGCTATCTATAATCCATAATAATAACTCCTGTATAGTAGTCCCACAACATATTTTCACATCTGTCGCTCAAATACCCTCAGAAAAGTCTAGTGGCTAAGAATTAGCTTTTTACAGTGTCTAGCATAACGTTAATGTTGTTTTCTTGTGTTTACAGAGATGAATATGGCCACGGTGTAAATACACAGTACAGTTGCGAGCTTATTGCCACATTATATTGTTATGATAACATGATATTGTTGCCTTCAGTGATTTCCTGAAGATGAATAGCAAAAAACAATGGAACTAGAATAACTACAGCAGTCGCCATCGTCAATCTCATATAAAGTAAGTGTAGTGCTGTCCCGTTTCTTAGGGGTAAATTTGAAGCCCTTCCCCTTCACACTCTGTTTCAAGAGCCAATGGGGAGGGGAAGAGGTACAAGTACAAAAATAGAATTGGGATTGGACCCAAATGTTGCATTTGTAACTCTTATGTAGGGCAGTGGGGATGTTCGGCCAAAAATGAAAATTGTCTATTTACCTTATTTACTTAGGCCTTCCAAAATGTGGGTGACTTTTTTTCAGTAGATAATTAAAGAAGATTTTTAGATGAAATGGTGGTTATTGGTGATTCATGTAATGTAACGTAAGTCAATTCTAGTAAAAAAATAAGTTAGGAATTCAAAATTAATGTTGCTTCTGACAATATATTGAAGTCTTGTGTAAAGAAACTGAATATAATTTACAGCATTATTACCTTTAATTCACCGCCTTAGAGTTACGTCTGGTTTGTGAGCAAATCATTGTTTTGAACTTACAAAATTGAAGTTTGTGTCATTGTCAGGTGGTTTTATATAATAGTGTATACATGACATCATTTTGTGATTATGTAAACAAACTGGCGAATCAGTTCTTTGAATTGTGTGAAAGAACCAGTTCCATGGAAAAGGATCAGGTTTGCCTGAGGCTTTGGATTACAGGTAATAATAAGGTTGTATATATTGTTCAGTTTTTGGCCCGGGTTGATCGTTTCACTTCAAAAGACCTCAATTTATTGTTAAGAGCTACAAGCTTCAAGTACTAATTCAGTTTTGCCTTTTTATATTCCCCAAGTAAGCTTGCCAATCATCACCAATAAACACAGTTTCATCTAAACATGTTATTTAAATGAAATATTTTGATGAATATTTATTTATTGAATATTTAAAAATCTGTGTGAAAATCTTTTTTTTTTTTTTTTTTTAAAATAGGCTCATTTTACATCTGCCCTAGAGTTGTACAGTTGAGTTTTACCATTCTTTAATCTATTCGGACGATCTCCGGGTCTGGTTGGAGCACATTTAGCTTAGCTTAGCATAAATCATTGAATTGGATTAGACCATTAGCATGACCCTCAATTTCACAAAAGAATTTATATAATTTTCCTATTTAAAGCTTGATTCTTCTGTAGTTACATCACGTATTAGGCTGATGGAAAATGAAAAGTTGCATTTTCTAGGTAACTAGGCAACAGCGCTGCCTAATGGATTCATAAAGGGTAAAACTCAACAGTCTAACTTGGGCCTGGCCGAAATTTTACTTTGATACATCCCTGCGACCGTCTCTCCACCGCAATTATGATGACCATATTTATTTTTTATATGAAAAATTTTTTTAGGGTGAGGCCTTAACATTAACCTGTGGGCGACATTATTCATGATCCATAAACTGGACAAAACGGCAAGGAAGCGCAGAAGAAAAAAAAAACACAGAACAGGTCAACTCAGCTGTTTAACTCTTATAAAATGAGCCTGTTTCCAAAAAAGGGGAGTGATCCTTTAATGTTTAACTCAAGAAAAAAGCCACCTACCTCTTGGATTGCCTAAGGATGAATTCATTGACAGCAAATATATTTTTTGCCTTTAAAACGATCCCTTTAAAACCACAATGTAAAAGATTTAGAAACTCCAGTTATTAGTGACATTGGGGGCCATTAGTTAACTTCAGCAAAAACCTTTTTTTTTTTTAACATGGAAAGATAACTTTTATTGCGTGCTGCATTGTTAAGTTAGGACACGGTGTAAGTCTACATACTTTCATGCTGTCTTAGACGGTGCTTTATTTCAGTTTTGTTGCAAGTTTTTCACACATAGAATAAAAAAGGTTTTTAACAAATGCAGATATAGCACTTTAATGCTTTCAAAAGGCTGGTTTATGCTTCTGTGTCGTGTGATCAGCGTGACCCCCTTGAGCACCTGCCTTGAGCATAGCCGTGCATTTATACTTCTGCGTGCTGTTTGTGTTGCTCTGCAATAACACTTCCGAAATGCTAGCTGGCAGTAGGTGTTTATGTTTCTCTGTGTCGAGTCTTCACAGGTGTTTTGTTTTGTCTGAACGCTACCTTAATGTACAAGTAGCTAAAACTCTCTCATTCAGAGGCGGGAACTACCGGAAGTGCAACAACTTTAATTATAAGGTAAACACAAAACAAAAGTTTCCATCTGGAGCTCCTTCATGGGACTTGACACTTGTAAACAATCGCTCCATCGGGCTCACGGCTCTCAGCACCGCCCACACTCGTCACCGATACCAAGCCGACCAAACATAGAGCTTGCGTTACGCATCGTTGTGACATGTAGTTACATTTTTTGAGAGGTGCGCATTAGTGCAAGCCACGGCAATGCGACCGCACGAAGGCTGCGCCGGACCATACGCTCGCACTTGACGCAGAAGTATAAATCAGCCTTAAGGTGCTAATTGCAAAAAAGATAATCACACTAGGGCTGCAAAATATCGTTTCAGCATTGATATCAGAATGTGATCATTCACAATAGTCACATCGCAGGATATGCACTTTTGAGTTTGTATTAAAATGTATCATTTGGATTTGTTTTTGATCCCTGTGATGTTTTTAAAAGCATTCAGGGATAAGAAATTGTATCATTTGAATAATTTTTATTATTCATATATTGTACATGAATACTGTTAGACTCATAAAATGATAAATCATGGTTTATTTTAATAGTATCTTTTTCTTTATTGTATTTCTCTATACTTGTGGATTGTTTATTAGATTTTATGCAGATGCACTCCCCTACAGAATCATCCCAATCAATCTAAAATTGTTCATTCTTTCCAAATAGAAATATTTAAGCCATCTGGTGAAATTGGATTCATATCGCAATATATATCGCAGAACAACAAAATATTGCAATGTTCGATTTTTCTCGATTCTCTTTTAAAAAAATGTTGGACCTTTTATCTTTGTGATTTCATTCACTCACATCAACAAAGACTTATCAATCTTACTTTAATTCTAATTTAAACCACGCATTGTTTATTTAATTTGGTTGCCAAAACAGTTTTTTTTTTTATTCTCATTTGGCACACGTTGAGTGTTAATTTTAGACCTCCAGATTCACATGTTGTACAAAGATGCATTTGTTGCCTGGTTACCTGTGGAATATGCAGCTGTATTATAATTCAACTCAGCTGTGCTTCCTGCTGTTTCCGGTCCGAGCCTGTTGTAATCGCTTTATCCTGTTATAGCATTCAATCTCAAAGCAAACCTGCACAACTCACTCTGACAGGTCGATCGCTGGTCATCTTCTGCTCTGTTCTCTAGATGATCTCTCATTTTTCCAATGCAAATGATCCTAATATAACAGTGTGCCAGATTCAGACAGGCTTTGTTATTGTTCTTTCCTAGGTTAATACAGTTTTATGTGGGATTATAGATGTACGGCATTACATTTTTTGAGTTTTGAATTGTTTTTGCTGGTGACCCGAGAGGCTCAGTGAGATTGAAATCCAATTTGTGCCAGATGAGTTTACCGTATATGGGCTTTTATTTGGGCATTGGATATGTTGAGTTGTTATTATGCTTACGTAAATGTAAACTCAAGGGTCAAAGAGATGGTTTAAAGCATCAAAACATTTATACATATTTTTTACTTTTAGTTTTTACTAGGGCTGGGCGATTAATTGAAAAGTAATCGAAATCGACATTCACAACCTATACTCGATTTTTTTTCGATTGCTTTCCCTACCGTGTGTGGAGTCACGTGACCCCGCTCTGTTTGTTACCTTTGTGTTACTTTGCACTACATTGAGGATGATTGGAAGCTGCGCCAGAGATGCCTTGAGACTGCATATTTTCCATTACAGTAAAATGATTATTTACATTAAAATATTTGTTGCAAGAAATGCACTGTTTAATTATTATTTACAAGACATGCAAGAGTTAATTTATTTAGAAGAGATACCTTTGACATGAAAAACATTGAAAATAATTTATTTTGTTTCCAAAAGTGCAAGTTATTTATTTGACTGTTGGTTTTAGGCAATGTTTGTTTCAGTTTCAGTTGTTCAGCGTTGATGTTCAGTAAATAATCGTAGATAGTAGATAGTGTGTGTTTCCTTCAATTGTTTTAAAATAAAGTAATGCCCCCTTCATTCAGAAATCTCTCACTTGTAATATGCATATTTACTGTACAAAACCTGTCAGTGAACCATGAGGGCAAAAAATAAATAAATAAAAAATAATCGTTCATTAATCGTAAAATGAATCGAGTTAAAATGTTTAATTAGTCAAGATTTCGATTTTAGGCCAAATCGCCCAGCCTTAGTATTTACTTAGATATTTGTTGTACTTAATTATGACGGGACATAATTTTACCCATATTTAAACATTTTAAGGAGACAATACTAGCTTTTAATATGCTTTGTTTATAAAATAATTTTTATCAATTTAGTTTAACATGGACACCAAAATCTTTTGCTTGTAAATATGTTTTTTTGTGACTTTCAGAATCGTGTTATTTTAACATCACAGTGTAATAGACAATGTAATAGGCTTTGTTTGTTTCATTTTAAGTTTAGTTATTTATTTATTTTTATTCATTTATTTTAGGAAATTAGTCTTTGAGTAAGTATGCATTAAAGGGGTAGTTCAAAAATTAAAATTCTCATCATTTACTCACTCTTTACTTGTTCCAAACCAGTTTGATTGTTTTTCTGTTGAACACAAAAGATGACATTTTGTGAATGCTGGAAACTGGTAACCATTCATTCATTAATTTTCCTTCAGCTTAGTCCCTTTATTTATCAGGGGTCACCACAGCGGAATGAACCGCCAACTTATCAAGCATATGTTTTACACAGCGGATGCCCTTCTAGCTGCAACCCGGTACTGGGAAACACCCATACACTCTCACATTCACACACATTCACTACTGCCAATTTAGTTTATTCAATTCACCTATAGTGCATGTCTTTGGACTGTGGGGGAAACCGGAGCACCCGGAGGAAACCCACACCAACATGGGGAGAACATGCAAAATCTACACAGATATGGAAACTGACCCGGCCGGGACCTGAACCAGCGACCTTCTTGCTGTGAGGTGACAGTGCTAACCACTGAGCCACCGTGATGCTCCACTAATAACTATCAACATCCAAAAGATAGTAAAAGTGAGTAAATGATCAGAGAGTTTGGGTGAACAACACCCATTAAACTTAAAAATGACAAACTTTAATATTTTGACAAAAAAAATCTACTTCAAATAAAAGCTGTGCATAGACGAGACAGCGATGGATTACAATAAGAAAAACAAATCCTCTTCTTGCTTATGTTCCTGACTTTGATATTGCCACCTCACGTCAAGAGGGCAAGGATTAGACTGTAATCCATATTAATCTGCTCTCTAAAAAAAGATCCTGAGCACATTATAGATTCAGTCCATTTTTATATGAGTATAAATGTATATTATTCAGGCTGCACCACTTCATTTAATCAGTATTTGCTTAATTGGATTTATATGGATTCACTCTTTACAGACGCTTAATAATGATTAAACCTGCATGCTGAGTTTTTTTTGATTATGAATTGTTCAATAGCGATGACTGTCTGTGTGTGTAGGCTGGTAATTACACCTTTAACCGAGCGAAGCTGATGAACGTGGGCTTTCGTGAGGCCATGAGGGACGAGGACTGGGACTGTCTCTTCTTTCATGACGTGGACCTCATTCCAGAGGACGACCGCAACACCTACGTCTGCGACGCTCACCCTAAACACGCTGCCATCGCCATGGACAAATTTGGCTACAAGTATGTGTTTAGAGCCAAATGCTACAAACCTGCATTTCATTTGAATTCATTTGCCTGTGATTTACCTGCACATAGGAGTAAGCACGTGTGTGAAATGGTACATGTATTTGTGGAGTAAACAATCGTAGAGTACAATGATCCATAAGCTACTATTTAATGTATATTGAATCCTAAACTAATCTGTTATATGATCAATTATTAAATACATTTCAGTTTATTACTAAAGAATACTTGTGTATTAGAAATATTTTAAATGTTAAATATTTAAAAGTGACGACAACAAAACAGCTTTTATTATAACATATACAATAATTTTTTTATTATTATAATTTTTTTTTAAATTCAAAATTAAAATTTCACTGCTGAAAGTTCAAACACTTAGAGCAAATCCACCGAAGCACAGCTCCACAAGTCCCGATCCGAGCAAGCCAGTGGCGAGGAGAAAAAAACTTCACAAATTGACGAAGTGAAGGGAAAAAAAAAATCTAGAGAGAAACTAGGCTCTGTTAGGCACGACCATTTTTCATCTGGCCAAACTTCCTGTTCAGAGCTGCAGTCTAGGCGCTGGAGGCTTAAGAAGCTGGACGTCCATCGTGGAGAAGCTGCAGGTGTGAGTAGGGCACCGGCAGGCGGTCAGGTTGGCCCGCAGGATCAATGTGGGGACTCGTTTATCACAGTGGTCATTCAGGAATCAGTCTTATGCACTCCATTTCTCCATGACGACCACAGCATCAGCTCGGGATACGACCTGGTCCAGGATTATGGATACCTTGGGATCATCTCTTCACAGGTCTTGGATCGCATCAATGGCGCTGCATAGTCTCTAGGGACCTCGGAATGAGTATCCCCAGGTGGAAATAGAGAATAAAGAAAATAATTAGCGTAGCTGCTGTTCATAGTGTATTTAAACGAGATGCAAAAATGGAGTGTTATAGATGAAAATAGCAGTTAAAATAACAAACATAGAAACAAACGTGTAAAGCATATGAGAGTTTCTCACACAATGTCTGGTGTATTGAGGAGTGTGTCCTACAGGTGGTGTCGAGGAGCACATTCATGCATCATACCGTTATGCGATGTATTGAGTGTATGCTTTACTAAAAAGATAGGTCTTTAATCTAGTTTTGAACTGAGAGAGTGTGTCTGAGCCTTGGACATTATCAGGAAGGCTATTCCAGAGTTTAGGAGCCATAAATGAGAAGGCTCGACCACCTTTACTCGACTTTGCTATTCTAGGTACTACCAGAAGCCCTGAGTTTTGAGATCTTAAAGAGCGGGTTGGATTGTAGCGGGACAGAAGGTTGGTTAGATAAACAGGAGCAAGATTATTTAAAGCTTTATAGGTAAGAAGCAATATTTTATAATCAATACGGAACTTAACAGGCAGCCAGTGTAAGGAGGATAAAATTGGGGTGATATGATCATATTTTCTAGACCTGGTAGGAACTCTGGCAGCTGCATTTTGTACTAGCTGAAGTTTATTAATAGAGGATGCTGGGCAACCAGCGAACAGCATTACAGTAATCTAGCCTAGAAGTCATGAAAGCATGAACCAGCTTTTCTGCATCTGAGAT
>CAIGQV010001633.1:21874142-21969679 GCA_903798115.1 Danio jaintianensis | reverse complement strand
TATATGTATATATGTATGTGTATGTATATATATATATATATATATATGTATATGTATATATGTATATATTTATACATATGGTATAAATACAGCACTACAACATACAAAAGAGAGAGATCGACTTAGAAAGTCATTTACCTGTTTAATAATGATTTGATCAGCTGTAGTTTGAAATTACACTGTTTTTCTCTTAGGGCTTATTATGCGGTCTCTGTCGACATCTTGTGGATGAACATTGTCAATCGTCTTTGCTCAAAGACGCGCTGTCTCTCAGATCAGAAATTATAAATATTTAAAAATAGGCACTATCCTTATAAATAAACTGCATAGTTGCAATTTAAACAACTACATTCTTGACTAAAAAAGCCTCAAAAGTACATTATGTTGTCCAACAGCAGTAATATTTGTCAAACTGTAGTGTCCTCTGCTTGTCGTTGTATGTGGGCGGAGTAATACACAAGGGTAAAGGGTTAAGAGGCTGGACGAGTGCTGTGATTTACAAAATCTCACACTGCTATCAGATTCAAGAACCAGACAGAACTGTTGTATAAAATCTAATATATCATTTGTATTTTGGTGTAAAGCTACTATAATGCCATTTGTATTTTATTTGAGGACTCAAAAGAACCGTTCCTTTTTTCAATATGTATTGTTTACCATCACATTTGATAGTCAGTTTAAAGGGTCATAAAACCCCCCTCTTCCAGTTTAAGTCTACCTTTAAAAAAAACTACTTAAATGGGTGTGGAAAGCTGTGAGCAGAAGCTAGGGGAGAGAGCATGACTGGGCAAAGCAGGAGAGAAAGAGGAACTGTCATCTGTCAGTGGCCCATACTGACTCGTAAAACATGAGGAAATGCACTATTATTATATTTAGAGTGCTTATTAGAGTCAGACATAACCAGATATATACCTTGACCAAATAATTCCGATGCAGTGTCTTCTCATTGGATAGGAAAATGAGAATTATTCTCATGAATAATAATTAAGACATCTTGAGTACTCGCAGTACAGCTGCCCCGATACAGATTTTAAGTTCAGAAGATAAAATTAGGGAGGGAAAAGCTCAAAAGTAGACAGTTGTTCCCTATAATTAAAGCTGACAGACATAAATTTGTTAAAATCTTAGAAAATTGACCACTCCTTTCCTTCTTTCTCCAGTTTATCCGTCTTATTGTCCCCTTTTAAAAAACAATATTTTATTATTTTATATATTTATTATTATTATTATTATTCTTTTCTCTCCTCTTTTATATGTCTTAAAGATATTTTTTGTTCTCTACATATTTACAACTATTTTGGTAGCTAGAAATTGATGGACTAACATGCAAAAAAACTTTTACACTGTATTGTACTCTATGCAACGTTGTATTTAATAAAAATAAGTAAAAACAAAAACGTAGAATGTTAAGGCAAGGGTTTCATGACCATTTAATGCATCCTTGCTGAATAAAAAAATTATTTAATTAAAATATATTAAAAGCCTAAAAAAAAAACCTTACTGAGCTTAAACTTTATTGCAATAACTTTAGTGGCTCAGAATACAAGAATACCTCATTTACCAGAATGTGTAACCTGTATTGAATGACCTTGAATAAATTTAAATAATGCTATTATTCTGATGCAAAGTACTGCAGTGCTGTGGCGAGTGACCTGTCTTTCCAGTTAAATTCTCTCTCTTGTAAACTGAATGGCAATTATTCCCTCACATATGTTGCTATACGTGTATAATTTTCAGTACCGTCTGTAACTTTCTTGCTCTTCTCAGGGTTTCGCTTGGAGGAATGGTGATCAGCCGTCCATCCATAAATGTAGGGCGATATAAGATGATCAAACACAAGCACGACAAAGGCAATGAAGTGAATCCCAAAAGGTAAAATCGCATTACAAACACCGCTTACTATTTATTTTAAGGTGTCCCTGATACGGTGTGCAAATATTCAAGTACTGAGTAATATCAAATAATTAGATGTTCTTACTATATGGTTAGGGGTTAGCATAAAGATATGCAGATTGGGGTTAGTTGTATGTAATTATCCATAACTGATTGTTGTTTACACAGAACATGTGGAACAAGAACACCTTAAAATAAAGTGTTACCCAAGCACCTGATAAATGCACAGTAACTTCTGATAGGATATTTCAAAATCTTTCTGTAGTCTTTGATTGTGAAATTTGATGAAGTGCAGTCACATTAGCACAACACCAAAACACAAAAAGTGTGTTTTGCTAATATTAGCGGTGTATTGGTACACAAACTTAATAATTCAGTATATTCATCAGATATGAAGTCAGAGGGGGAAAGTAAACATTGAATTGACACAGAGATTTGTTGAATAATTTGTGGCTCTGTTTAAATAAATTCAATTACATTATTAGTTTTCTTAAGGATAATCTGGCTTAACTAACCAGAACCAGAAAATCAGAGCACAACACACCTGTCCTCGGGTCTTTACACTGGCTCCCAGTTACATTCAGAATAGATTTTAAAGTATTATTACTTGTCTATAAATCATTAAATAGCATAGGACCTCAATACACAACAGATATGCTCACTGAGTAAAAACCTAACAGATCACTCAGATCTTTAGGATCACATAAACTAGAAATTCCAAGAGTTCAGTCAAAGCAGGGTGAATCCACCTTCAGCTACAGCACCCCGCTGCTCGAATCAGCTTCCAGAAAGGATCTGATGGGCTCCAACATGAGGCACATTCAAATCAAGACTGAAAACACATGTTTAGCTGTGCCTTTACTGCATGAGCACTGTGCTACGTCCGACAGAGCACACTATTATGTCTTTCTTTTCTTTTTCATTCATTTAAAACATGTTTTTAACCTGTTTTTATCATTTTTATTCTGTTATTTTTATTTTCTTATACTTGTTTCTTTTATTCCAGTTTATGTAAAGCACTTTGAATTTCCTTTGTGTATGAAATGTGCTATATAAATAAACTTGCCTTGCCTAATGCAGGGAGCATTACTTGTTTATTAATCTAATTTTAAAGGCAACAATTCACAACAGAGGTCAAACTATTAACTTCAACTGCTGTTTATTTTTATGCACAACAATCAACACTGAGAAATGTATGCAATGTAAATGTGCATGCAAGTTGCACATACGGCTATTTTACATTAAAGTCTATATCTAATTTTTGTCTATCTAAATTATGTTTGAAATTCATTGTAGGAATATAATTTACTCAGTTTAGTCTTCACTGATTTAATTAAATGTATACAATATATAATTAAGACATCAGTAGAAGGTTAAGTCAAATGTAATGGAAATATAGGCTAATGTAGTGCAAATATTTAGATAAATGCTCTCTCACACTACTATCTACTCTAGCTGTGGACACTAAATGTTATTATGTTTACACTACATTAAGCTGTTATATTGATGTCTTTCAGCAGTTAAAAACTCCAACTGAGCAATCAATGGATGAGATTTTCATTCAGGCTTATTTTGTGTAGTATCAAGTGTTGTAAAGAATATTATTAAATGAACATATTTTATTAGATTGAACTGAATTTTAAAGATGACATTGTTTATTACCAAAAGCTACTAAACACAAAGCATGTTATTGCTGAAAAGGGCAAGTTTTTTTTTTTCATGTATCAGCTGAAACCGCACAGACTGAAAGATCTTACTAAATATTGATTCATTAAAATATGTAAATGAAATGTATAGAAATCTGTATTTGTTCAGCAAACGTTTTCTGGAACAAATATGTGTTTTTTTTATACACCTAGTAAATAGTAAGACAGCGTTTCTCAACCACGTTCCTGGAGGACGACCAACACTGCATGTTTTGGGTGTCTCCTTTGTCTGTCACACCCTTTACAGGTCTTTCAGTCTCTGAGTTGATGATCTGAATCAGGTGTGGTTGGTTAAGAAGACAAGCAAAATGTGCAGAGCTGGTGGGCCTCCAGGAACGTGGTTGAGAAACACTGAAGGAAGACCACTTGAGTATTCTGTTTCTCTGGATTTACCTAAATAGTATGGATAATGTAAATGTAAAATTACATTTGGCCAGAAAAAACTAATATTTTCATTAACTCTAATTTCATTAATTATTTTAAAACATTTATTGTATTGTGTTGTCTAAACTTTTATATAAATGTGTCCGAAACAGCATCTTTTTGTTGTTGTTTTTATGCATGACATTTTCTCTTTTTAAATTTTGAAGAAACGTGATCAGTACTTTACAAAATAAAATTAATATATGTATATATTTTTTTTTATTCTAATACTTAACTAAAAATCATAAATACAGAGAAACTGAGATTAGAAACTTCTAAATTTTCCATAGCTGTACGTCAGACAGAAATAACTTTCAAAGCAAGAAGCATTCAGTTGAGTTGGTCAATGCTGGTCAAAACTCTTTATGACCAGCTTAAAATCATTGATCACTTTGAAATCCAAAATTATGTTAATTTATTATTAAAACTAATATTTTTAACCTGTAAAAATTCCCAGAACAGCATTAAAAGTGACCACACCTTAACGCAAACAAGCTGATTTCATCTCCCAATCCTTTTTCCTTCCTCAAGCCTGTTTCCTCTCACGCAGGTTTAACATGTTGGCCAAGACCCGTCACACATGGAAAGAAGACGGCATGAATACAGTGGAGTATGAGATTGTATCCCGGGATTACCAACCGCTCTACACCAACATCACAGTCAACATCGGCACAGAGGCAGGCCTGCACCCACTCAAAAACAAACCAGCTTCTTAACCAGCTCCCGGAATTCATGCCAACCCCCAAAAGCTGACCACTCTCCCACAATGCACACGGCCAGTGAACCCACAGGACGTCATATGCCTTTACCGCACCACAGACCTTCTGTTTCCTCTGGTGCCATCTAGTGGTCTCTTTTTTTTCTCTCCCTCCAAAGTTCGATCACTGGTTCACTTTATCAGCTGTAGAAACTGGGGATTGCTCTGCAGGAAGGATGCGTTTTCCTGACAAACAAACTCCTCGTGCATCCTCCGTGCCCCTTCGGCACCATTTATAAACCTCCGTTGCCTTAGAATCAAGCTGCACTCGCTCCTTACATTTCTTTCATGACTATTGAAGCGTCACGGTTGACGTTTCAGGCCGACTTTTAGGAAAGAACGATGGTAGTTTTTCTGCCACACGAATGAAATAGTGAATCAGGCCAATGTACTGCATACGCAACATTGTTTGCTGTACTACTCTGTGAGTCAGTTGCATTTCCTGTGCGGTAAATTTGTGCTTTTGATTACGTACTGTATTGTTTTTCTGATGGATGGAGTAATGGATATATATATATATTCCATTTTTGAGTAGATCAGTCAGAACTCGCCTCTTTGGTAGTAATAACCACTCGACTTGTACTGAATTTCTCTTCACATTTTCTTTTTTTTTTATTCCCGAATTGCCTTTTGGTTGGCTGAGTAATAATGTTGGCTTTTATAATCAACACGCTGCCTCTCGTTTTCATGATTTATTCGACACACGTTATATTTTACCTGAGTTTTTTTTGTTGTTGCTTACGGTTGGCTGGTTGTGTGCGGTTCTGTCGTTTGCTTTGGATTAGCAGTAGGCTTGTTGAATGTAGCCCTTTCTCTCCTTTCGATGAGGAAACGTCACATCAGGGCAAAGCGCGAATCGTGTTGTTTAAGTTTTTTGGTCTGGTTCCCATTTGAGTCCAGCATTTGCTTATTTAAAAAAAAAAAAAAAAAGCCACTTGCACTCATTATCCGAAAGCTTCAGTGCAAGCATCTGAAAGTCTCGGTTAAATTGAATTCAATAAAAAAATTCTATCAAATTGTTAAAATTATTGTTATACATTTTTACATTAATAGTTATACAGAATCAAATGCAGTAACATTTGTAAAACCGGCATTTTACCATTAAACCATAAATTACTGAAATTATTATATACATTTATAAACCATTTTAACATACACTTTTGCAGTGAATCAAAGCTAACGCTCACAAAACATTAAACATGTTAAAATTGTGCTGTTAAATTCGATTTGTTGCATTCAAATGCATTGCTATAAAACCGTTTAAAGTGCGCTAACATTTTTGGTAAACCACTGGTTGTTAAATGCAGCAATATTATACGTTAAATGTGCAAGCGTACTTAATTTAGTATGTTATCGCGTAAAACGCTGCTTTTAGATAACTGCTCGAATATTTCTAAATTCATTCTTGCATAAATTGGTTGAATGAATCGAAAGAACTTGCATAAAAATAATCCACCTTATTTAAATGAATGCATTAAATGTTCCGTTCATAAAACATTAAGGAAATAATAGTTCACCCTAAAATGTAAATTGTAATCATTTACTCATCCTTGACTTGTTCCAAACCTGTTTGAGATTCTTTGTCCTGTTAAGGTCAAAAGAAGATATTTTGAAGAATGTGGGAATCTGGTAACCATTGACTTTCATAGTCAAACAAATACTATGGACGTGTCATTTGTTACTGGTTTCAACTGAACACTAAAATCCAAACTTGGTTTTGAACAAGGATGAGTCAGAATTAAAATTTTAGGATGAACTGTCCCTTTAAATTGAATGCACCAATATCCTTAATTTTACAATAAATCTCATCCGAAATCATACTTTGAAATCCATATTTCACGTAAATGATTTACAATTCCACAAATGCAACAATCGTAAAACCATTCATAAAAGTAAATTTTTTTTCTTTGAATTGCACACATTTAAATAAATCAAACCATTCAATGCAACTTCTTACCTCCAATTAGCCTCCACTAGCTAACAATATCCTTCTAGTGAAAATGCATTGTCCCCGTCTAAATGTCCTACAGTTTTATAGTAAAACAGACTGACGGTCCGGCTACCAAAAAACACAGCTTTTTCAGACTGATCTGTGCATGCGTGAGGTGAATGACAGCAAACGTGCATCTCAGATTTGTGTTTGTGAGACTGTTAAAACTCCACATTGTTTTTCAGAAGCTGCTGATTTCGGGGTGAATGTGAAAGGTGGAGGTTTCAATCTCTTTAATATGTTTGCCGTGTTTGGAGATTATAAGTGCTCGTTTGAATGAAAAAAATGGTGTTGGGTTATTGAGGCAGAGATACCAAAAAAAATCATATCATATTTGTAAAGCATGCGTTCTTTCTTTTTTTCGATTATGCTTAATAGTCATTTTTTTTAATGCGAAGATGTGGGTGGTCATTTATGGTCAGGTTATTTAAACCTGACCATTTACTACTACAGTCTGTTAGAAAAAGTCGCCATGACTGTGTAAAACACTTTTGATTTGGAGTTATTTTTGGGATGTAATGGGTGACTGAAGATGTTTATGCTTCACCTTTGAGAATTTATATTTGATAATTATCCTGATCGCCATCATAGAAGGTACTACCTTTGCGCTGTTTAGCCACGAATGCTATAGTTTGATATGTACAGATGATGGGCTGCACACTACTCAGGTGGGATGATGATCAGATGTTTCTAAATGTGCCTTATTGGGCGTCAGTAATCTCAAGTTCTTCGGTGGGCAGTGCTCTCGGTGCGGGGCATTCGATTCTCTTTATGAAGTCTGCACACTTCTCAGCGGCCTTATGATGATTTAATAAAAACAAACATTAATGTATGAAATGGCTGGCGTCTTTTGTGTCTGCTGCATGGGTTTTTAGTGATTTTTTCGATTCTTAAAGTCTGAGTGAGACTTTTATTTCAGTATGTTGATGTACGTCCAACTGAAATGGAATATTGAGTAGGGGGCCGGGCTTTGTTTTAACAGTAAGAGGGGTGTGTTTTAGAATATTGTCAAGTTGTCATAATTATTTATAGCGCCTCTCACAATGCAGATTGTGTCAAAGCAGCCCAACATAGTTCTAGTAAAGTCCAGATTACAGAGTATTGTGACTGAAGCCGTCAAAATGACATCATTAGAGAAGGACCGCCCGAGACTTTGATTGAAGGTTACCAAACAACCTTTTCTTTTTCTTCTAAAGCAGGGGTGCCCAAACTTTTCCGATGAAGGGCCAAAAACCAAATATCATTGACAGCCATGGGCCAAATGTAAACATACCAAAATATATTACATTAAAGGTAATTTCCTCAGTTATTTTCTAATATTTACAAAAAATAAATAGAAAGCAATACTTTAAATCACATTAACTAATGCAGTATAATTTTTTTTTATTATAATATAATAAAAACATAAACAATCACATTTGCATTGCATTGTCCTCTATCCGTCGGCTGACAGTATGTGCATTTAAAAAAAATCTGATTCATTTACAACATTTAATTTAAACGTTACATTTTATTTTGCTTTTTGTAGCTTATCAATAAAACAAACAAACAAAAGGTTACATTAAATTAGAAATGTCAGTCTCTACCCCATCCTCACTATTCTCCCTTTCTTCTCAGATGGGATGGCGGGCAAAATCAAAGGTTGCCATGGGCCAAGCTCTAGTTTGGGCACCTCTGATCTAAAGAATAACAATGTGCACGTTAGCAAAATAAACATTGTACATTTAGATTTTATACTGACTTTTAAAGGGTATGAATGATTTTGTAATAACAGGGTTTTAAAAGATGGATTGAATTGCTGTCAAAAAATCTTTTACAAACCCTTCATAAGAATGAGAGATAAGAGATTTCACACTATGTTGCAAAGTACTAAGAAATACCGTCTGGATTTGCTCAAGATGACAGAAAATAAATAAATTAATTAAAAATTGTTTTTGACATTACTATGCATCTATTTGTAGGTGTTCCCCTTTTAAGCACACTGTTTTATTTTGTGATTCATGTTTCCCACTTATTAATGCTTTTGAATTGCATTATGGGACCTTGATCTTTCCTCCAAAAGCTTTTAATGTTTTGCCTTTTATTAACATTTTTAATAGTTTAAAGTGATATATTGTCTGGGTTGGTATTGTAAATTATGGTACAAAAACCTGGTGATAAGCTGCCAGTACATTTTTTTTGTTGTTATTTTACAAACTTGGCTCTCTATATAGAAGGGAAGGATGGAACGTGAGATTGAAAGGCGGATCGGTGCAGCAGTAATGCGGTCGATGTACCGGTCCGTTGTGGTGAAGGAGCTAAGCCGAAAGGCAAAGCTCTCGATTTTCCAGTCAATCTACGTTCCTACTCTCACCTATGGTCATGACCGAAAGGACAAGATCTCGGATACAGGCGGCTGAAATTAGTTTCCTTCGCAGTGTGGCAGTGCGCACCCTTATAGATAGGGTGAGGAGCTCTGTCACCCGAGAGGAGCTCTGAGTAGAACCGCTGCTCCTCCACATCGAGAGAAGTCAGCTGAGGTGGCTCCGGCATCTGTTTCAGATGCCTCCTGAACGCCTAGGGAGGTGTTCCAGGCATGTCCCACTGGGAGGAGGCCTCGGGGAAGACCCAGGACACGCTGGAGGGACTATGTCTCTCGGCTGGCCTGGGAACACCTCGGGATCCCCCCGGAGGAGCTGGAGGAAGTGTCTGGGGAGAGGGAAGTCTGGAGTTCTCTCCTGAGACTGCTGCCCCCGCGACCCAGCCCTGGAAAAGCAATAAAATGAAAATGAATTAATTAATGAGTTCTCTATATAGTGTTTCTTAAACAATACCTCGTCTCAAACTACTAAAATGTCAGTGAAAGTCAGTCTGTTAAAACTGCAGAGTTAAACTTTCAACATCAAAAGTGGACAGAGCAGAGATAAAACTCCCATAATGCAATTCAGAACCGTAAATAAAGGGAAAACACTTTTGAATTACAAAATACAGAAACTGTTAATTAATAACATTTTTACAGTGTGGTGTTTACAATGTTTGCGCCTGAAAGCTGTAAAATCCTGACTTTGACAGTAAATCGACATTCCTAGTCTCATTACCTGGTAGCTTTATTCGCCAAGCGTTGTTTTTTTTTTTTTGTGGTTTCACCTCGTGTAAACCTGATAAATTCCTTATCCTTTTATAAATTCCCGCGTACTTGCCGAATAATAAAGCTCATTCTGATCAATATTTCAAGATTTACTTTATTTCGGATGCTTTCCTGAGTTCGCCACTACGCGGCGGTGTTTTACCCAAACTATTCGATTCCGCAAATCTGAAAGCACAGAGTGAAAATACGGATTAAAAAGCGCTGTAAACGCACCTGACTAATCAATAAAGAAGTGAAATTAGGTGTTATGGACGACGACAGAGCTGAAGCAAGTCTGAACAGAGGAAACAGATTCTAGTCCGTTCAAAGAGTAGAGATTTATAGGTGAGTGAGCATATATTAACTTCAAACTTAACTTTCATTCACAACACTGAAAAGAAAAAACCCAAAAGTGCGTTTAGAACATGTTTAGATAGCTACTCCTGTTTGCACGTGCATTAAATTGCAACCGAGTATTAATTTTAAAAGGTGTTTTAATTAATGAGATGGTGTATATTAACATTTAAACAAGGTGTTTTCAGGTTTTTGTTGTTGATTCCTAAATCTGCAAGCTTCGTAACTTTAATTTTAGGTTGTTTTTTTTTATTCCAGCAAGGTTGGTACACTTCTCTAACTTCAATAACATTTGAGAGAATTAATTGGTCACAAAAAATCTCTGAAGTGTTCATGTAGGTGTACGCTTCTTAACATTTTTGTTGATGTATATTTCAAACAAACTGTGAAATCTTGTCTACACTGTAAACAACTGCAGTTTACGATTGATTTTGTTCTCTTTAAATGTTATTGAGGTTTAACTAATGATATATTTTGCATCTGAACTCACGTGATTTACAGATTATTATAATAAATAAGAAAAATCTAGGTGTGCGTTAAGGGTTGACACTTTACAATTTACTGTTGATTTTACTGTAATTTATTCTCCTCAAATGCTGTTAAACTTTAAATCGCTGACTAAAAATGGCTGCTTTTTATTTAAATGTTATTTTTACAGGGCGTCACGGTGGCGCAGTGGGTAGCACGTTCGCCTCACAGCAAGAAGGTCGCTGGTTCGAGCCTCGGCTGGGTCAGTTGGCGTTTCTGTGTGGAGTTTGCATGTTCTCCCCGTGTTCGCGTGGGTTTCCTCCGGGTGCTCCGGTTTCCCCCACAAGTCCAAAAACATGTGGTATAGGTGAATTGGGTAGGATAAATTGTCCGTAGTGTATGTGTGTGAATGAGTGTGTGTATGGATGTTTCCCAGTGATGGGTTGCAGCTGGAAGGGCATCCGCTGCGTAAAACATATGCTGGATAAGTTGGCGGTTCATTCCGCTGTGGCGACCCCAGATTAATAAAGGGACTAAGCCGAAAAGAAAATGAATGAATGAATGAATGTTATTTTTACATATGGTTTATAGTTTAAATTAATATAAAAGTGCAAAAGGTGTGCATTATAGTGGACACTTACTTGAACACTTTACAACCGATGATTTTGTGACTAATACTAATGTTATTGAAGTTGGAAAAGTGTACACAAATCTCATATGTAACTTTAGAGACGGTCCCTACATTTGCTAATATCAAATGTCCAACGTCAACCTACTTTATGCCAGTAGATTACCCACATTTTAGAAATGTAGCGTGTGCCATATTCGTGTGGAGTTTCAATGCCCATATAAATCAAGATATGCACAATATTAAACATGTTATTATAAGATATGATATCTATAATATGACAGCAGATGGTAATGCCACTCAATATTGTCCCTCCCCAGAATCTTGCAAAATAAGAGACAGAACAAAATGTTTTGCATTTTTAGTTGATGAAAAAAAAAAAAAGATTTCATTATGACTTAATGGTTAAAGGCAGAAATGTTTCTTGATTATTACGCCAGAATAATAAATAGCAACTTTTCATTTTTTTTTTATCTGGCTTAGTACACGATGTAACTACAAAAGGCTTAAGCTTTAAATAGGAAATTTAAAGCTTAATTTTTTTTAAGCAATTTTTTGAGCAAGATGCTAATGGTCTAATCCGATTCAATGATTTATGCTAAGCTAAGCTAAAAGCACTCCGGAGATTAGCTGAATGGGTTCAAAAACAGTAAAACTGAACTGTTTAACTCTAGGGGACTTGTAAAATGATCCTATTTCTAAAAGAAAAAAGTGGAGTGTTCCTTTAAATGTTTGTGAATATTAAAATAAGGTTTTGTTTAATAACATTAAAGCAATTACAGTTTTTCTTAACTAACATGCATTGCTCATTGTCAAATCCAAAATTCGCTAATATATAAACTAATATTAACAGTTTATACCTTTTGTAATGTTTTTACTTTTTGTCCATACAATGAAAATGTACTTGCATGGTTAGACCAAAAACAAACAAACAAAAACACCTCATAATTTGAATATTGGCTGCAATGTGGCTCAGTGGTTAGCACTGTCGCCTCACTGCAAGAAGGTCGCTGGTTCGAGTTCCGGATGGGTCAGTTGGCACTTCTGTGTGGAGTTTGCATTTTCTCCTCGTGTTCGCGTGGGTTTTCTCTGGGTGCTCCGGTTTCCCCCCACAGTCCAAAGACATGCGGTATAAGTGAATTGGATGAACTAAATTGGCCGTAGTGTATGAGTGTATGTGTGTGAATGTGAGAGTGTATGAGTGTTTCCCAGTACTGGGTTGCGGCTGAAAGGGTATCCGCTGCATAAAACATATGCTGGAATAGTTGGTGGTTCATTCCACTGTGGCGACCCCTGATCAATAAGGATCTAAACTGAAGAAAAATGAATGAATTTGAATATTAGAAAACTTAGCTATTGCGAATGACACGAGGGTGAATAAATTGGGTGAAATTATGATTAATAATCAGACACTGACGCAATCGTGCAAAGAAACTCTTTAATTTGTATTACTTGTTAAACACAACTTAACCAATAAATACGAAAGAGGAAACAGCATGCAGCTGACAGATTGTTGCTGCCGTCTTGCACAACACAAGTTAAGGCATTAAAATTTTCCTGACACTGCTGTACCTGGTGTAACACTGATCACGAAAAAAAAAAAAACCCAGCCGACATCACTACTACTTCACCAAAGCGTACGGTTAAGAAGTTGTTTGTCAGATAATAGCGTCATCTACTCGTGCTCGCCAGCAGCAAGTCTTTCAGAGTTTGTTACGGTTTTCACATATGGCTTGATTTGCTGCTTTTCCACCTAATGATAGTTAAACAAACCAGCAAAGTTAGTGCACTCGTATCAGTCTGTGTTTTTCATGAATGAAGGATGAGACTAAGCTTCTCATGTTGTTATGTAACAGCTTTATGATCTATAGGTTCCTGTGTGTGTTTCTTAAAGGGACAGTTCATCCAAAAAAATAAAAATGGTCATTTACTCATTTGTTCAAAACATAAGAGTTTCTTAGTGACATTTTGAAGAAATCTGGCAACCAGATGAATGAGGTCACCTACAGTTCTCACTTCTATAGTACTTTTTTTTTCTACTATGAGAGTCAATGGGTACCAAAAATCTTTTGTTACTCATGTTTGGAACAACTTGAGAGTGAGTTAATGTTCATTTTTGGGTCAACGATTCCTTTAAAAGAACACTCCACTTTATTTTCAAGTCCCCTAGAGTTAAATAGTTGATTTTTACCACTTTTGAATCCATTCAGCCTATCTCCAGGTCTGGCAAGAACACTTTTAGCTTAGCATAGATCATTGAATCCAATTAGACCATTAGCATCTTACTAAAAAAAAAAAAAAAAAAGTTTAAATTTTCCTATTTACAGCAGAAAAGTTCCTTGATTGTTAAAGTTCATTTTTCATCTGTCTTAGTACATAATGTAACTACAGAAGACTCAAGCTTTAAATAAGAAAATTATCAAAACTCATTTATTTTTGAGCAAGATGCTAATGGTCTAATCTGATTCAATGATTTATACTAAGCTAAGCTAAAAGCACTTAAAAAAAAAAATGGTAAAACTGAAGTGACTTGAGCCTATTTCCAAAAGAAAAAGTGGAGTGTTCCTTTAAATGTTCTTGATACGTTCCTAGTGCTTTTTACGAGGAGTTTTGATAATTATCCTATTCACGGCAGAAAAGTTTCTTGATTATGTCAGAATAAGAGTTTAGTTCCTACACACATCAACCTAAAAAAAAGCAACTTAAAAAAAAATTCTGTCTTAATACACAATGTAACTACAGAAGACTCAAGCTTAAAATAGGAAAATTATCAAAACTTTGAGCAAGATGCTAATGGTCTAATCCGATTCAATGATTTATGCTAAGCTAAGCTAAAAGCACTCTAGCCAGACTCGGAGATCGGCTAAATAGTTTCAAAAACGGTAAAACTGAACGATTTAGTTCGGCGACTTGTAAAATGAGTCTATTTCCAAAAGAAAAAGTGGAGTGTTCCTTTTAAATGTTGTTGATGCATCCCTAGTGCTTTTCTGAGGATCACCAGGATCTTCTTACAATAAAACATTTTGCTGCAAATACAAATCATATCAAATTGACAGTATAATTAGCAATTAACGTACATTTAAAAAAAGAGAGAATCTATTTCCGAATGAAGCGTCCTTCATGTGACGTGTAACGTTACAGTACATTATCATCTAGAGAATACCTAATGGGATGTGGACACTAGGATGGGATTCACAACACATTCGATTAAGGGTATCAAAAAAAAAAAAGAGTCACTCAGGAAGTATGAAATTCTGTACAGCCCAAGATTGCATATGTCGTCTCGTCTCATCCCTTTCTTCATGTCTCTCGTCTAGCTTTCTTCTTTTTAATGGGTTTGACGGACTCCAAGGTGTCGTCTGTTTTTTCTGGTGGAGAAAAGGTAGAAAGTGGTTTATGAACCTAAAGTCTTGGTTTTAGAAAAGTAAATTTGATGAACTGATTGTTTGTAAGCTCTGAGGTTGATTATGATGGCCGTTGAACCCATCTGCTCACAATAATCTAGTTGATTTTTTTAAATACATTTTTAACAAAGGGATTTTTGCAGAAAAACTACATCGCCCATGAAGCCATTCAGAACATTCCACCAATCAGTGAGTGAGTAAAGTGCCAAAACAGATCTTTACAGAACAGAAATCATGCAATCGAGTTGGCTCACTATGCAAGCACGTGTGTGTTTGGTGTAATTTACAATGACCTTAAACATGGTTTCAATAGATACAACCATTACATGATGATCACTAAATGAATAGTTTTATATTTCTCCTTAGTTTTAAAGGTGATGTAAGTTTTGGACATAAAAAAAAAGCATAAAACTATCATACGTTTGCAGATATTTAAGAAACATCCTAAATGAACTTGCTTGTTTCTCTAAAAAGCAATGTTAATGTCAGCTATTCTTCTTTAAAAAAGTCTTTCTTTTGGTCTGTAACTCCGCCCACTGCTAGTTTACCCAATTATATTTTGGCACCCCGGGTTGCCTTGGTGTTTTTTACACAACACATTGAAAGTGTACAGCCTCAATGTATGCAGGTACCCAATAATGCGACCTCCAGAGGGCAGTTGCAGCCTCCGAAATGAGACGCAGATTCTATAAAAATCCACATGAGATGGTTTTTAATTTGCAAATAATATAAATATCACAAATGTGAACATTGCCCTCTCCAATATTTTGAATTTGCACTGCAATACTGTGTTCAATGCTACATACTACACCTTCCAAGTCATTGTTATTCATTACTTTATTATTAATATTATCATTGTGTAGTTATTTCGCTAATTAAAGCCATCAAGTGGATGGTATTTATATCATTTATTTATTTAGTTTTTTTGTCTAATTTTCAGATACTACTTTGAAAAGATTATAATGTTGCTATTCACATTATGGTTGGTGTGGTTTATGGTGAGCTAAAAAAAATTCTAAAAGGAAAAATACATCAAGAACCAGCACTGCTAAAAAAAAAAAAAAAAAAAGTAAACACTGCTAGTTGTCCTGTGTGATAGTTGAACATACTCTGTGTTGGAGCAGATTTGGATTTGCCGGTTGGCTCAGGTCCACTCTTTCTCTGTTGCGTCTGTACTGGGGCTGATGGTGCGACATGTGGAGCATCTTCAACACGTGACTGCATACATGATGACAACTTTAGGATCTCATTTTATAACAGTCAGACGAATATTTAAAAACAGAGCTCTCACCCCTGCGGTGGCAGCTGAGACGAATGTCGTGCTCTGTGTCGGTGTCACAATGCTTTCTGCCTTCACCTGTGACTGGATCAGACACAGATTCTCCATTATTTACGTTGAAAAAGATCAGTTGTTGTTGTTTTTTTAATATTATTTCTGGTAATATATATATCTCACCTGAGAAGAAGGTCCAGTGTCCTCCACCTTCTTCTTTTTCCTTTTCTTCTTCTTAGCTTTACCACTACCAGGGGCGCCAGATTCATCTTTATCCTTCTCATTATCAGATTCCTGACAAATGAAAGAAACATCCAGGTAAATAAATAACATTTTACTAATTTACATTTCTTTTAAATGTTACAATTTAAAATTGCAAAAAATTATTTTTATTTTTCTAATTTTTTTTATTATTTAAACAATTCCTTTTTAAAGTTTGTAAAAGCATGTCATTTATGGACAAATTAAATTTATTAATATGGACCATTTTCACAAGGCCGTTATGACGAGTTTAACAGTCATCTTAAATCCTTTAAAGTTTTTAATATTTAGATTTATTTATTTTTTTAAACGTACGTACATTTATATGTATTTACGTGTGTATTATAACATCTTTGCATCTAATTACACCTTATGTGAGGCATTGGAAAGGCAGAGTGTATGGGCAGAACAGAAAATTTGATGTTGTTCTCTCTTCTGGCTGCCATTATCAGTCTCACACTATTGTTTTTCCTTTTTCTGAAAGTCTTGATATACACCATCGTCAAGTTTACCCAGCTATGACGAGACTCCATTGACTCTTATTTGTTTTGCTGCAATTAATAATTCCAAACAAAGCCAGAGCAGAACATTTGCAATTCCTGAATGATTCATTTATAAAATAATGTTCATTCCTAAACTAATCGGCTGTATTGAACAAATTCAACTTGAATAAATGACTCGATGAATCACCTATTAAAACAGGGATTTGCCATCAGATACAACATCATAATCTTAATCATTTATCCACAGCAGGCCTAAATCAGCAAAGGTACCAGCTCAATTTTTTTGGTCAATATTGCATTTGGTTTGAAATATTGGTCTTTCCTAACCGCTATCAGTATGTTTAAAGGGATAGTTCACCCTGCCATCATTTACTCAACACAAAAGAAGATGTTCTTAAGAATGTTGGAAAATGATAACCATCGACATCCATACTATTGAAGCCAATGGATACAGGTTTTTAAACTGGTTTGGAACAAGTGAAGGATGAGTAAATGATGGCAGAATTTTCATTTTTGAGTGAACTATCCTTTTAAAGCACTTGTGAAATTAAAATAACTTATTAAATAATATAAAATAATTATTAAATATTTTTTTTAGATGTTAGTATCAGTATTGTTAGTTTTAAGGATATCTATAAGCTAGTGTGCTCCTAAACATGAATTTTGTCATGGTTTTTAAGATATAAAGTTTGTCACTTCTGCCTAAATTGGAGCTACCCAATGCTCCGCCCTCTCTTCATGTTTTGGTTGAGATTACGTCAAACATCAAATTAAAAATGCACTTTTCGGGACCTTTAAATGTAGAATAGATTCTGAATTCTCACTGCAGGTCAAACCCTAATTTTGATTTCTTATGATTAATTCAGCGAAGTAAAAAAGAGTGTTTTCACAGGCTTCCAGGGCACATCAGTCTGACCTGCATCACTTTAGGGCCTGGTTGCTCCAGCGGCACCGCGCTCACAGGCTGCTGCTCAATATAGTTCCCCCATTCCTCTGACGGAGCGTTCCAGTCACACGATGGGTCTGCAGATGAGCTTTCTGACCAACACAACAGAGACTCTTAGTAAGTATTAGAAACACTTTATATATGATGAGAGCATTTTTTGCACATGTATATAAAATCATACTTATTCCGGACCACTCATCATCCACGGGGACAGCAGGCGGAGCGCTCCAACTCAGGTCAGGCACTGAAAATACATTTACATTTAGTCATTCCAAAGCGACTTACAATTGAAGAGGCATTCAGCGATTCAATAAGAAGAGGCAATACACGCAAGAAGTGCTAGTTATTCAAAGAAACTTGTGTTTGTTTTTTTTAAAGAGAGAGAGACAGAAAAAAAAGTGTTATACAGGTGGTTTGTCAAGCCCACTCACCTGTATGAAGCACACTTCATAAATGCACAGTGTTTGTGTCAGTTTTTTGTGTCAGTGAGATGGATGAGAGTGTTTTCTACAGGTGGTAAAAAAAAAAGTATTTTGGGTTGGTGTGTTGTGAGGAGGGGGAGAGAAGAGGGGTCTTCTATAAATACAAATTACTACATGTTTTTTTTTGTTTATGGACCAGGTTGTATGATATTTTAATGTAGGATGTGATGGATCATTGTGCCACTGTTGAGAAGGTGAGTTCCTGGCTTAATACAAGCAGAGCAATATTCGTATGCATATAATTTTTAAATGTGTAATTACCAGCAGGAAATCCACTGAACGAAACAGGAATATTAGGCCTATCCACAATAGTCCATGAACCTAAATTAAGAAATAATATACATATTTACTACAATTTCACATTTCAATAGGATAGTTCACACAAAAATCAAAAATTCCAGTCTTCTGTTGAAAATAAAATGTTTTGAAGAATGTTGGAAAACTGCTATCCAAAAACTTGAAGAATATATATATATATTTATTTATTTTTTGATGTCAGTGGTTACCAGTTTCAAATATCTTATAAAGTTTGTAAACACTTTACTGGGGAAGTAAATTTTCATTTTTGAGTGAAGTAACCCATTTATTTATTCATATATATATATAAAAATATAAGCATATGAAATGCAAGTATCCCATCTACTTTATTTTTTCCTTACAGTTTATTTGAAACATTAATTTAAAAATAGGAGTAAAATGGTGTTTCATCATCATTCAGATATTACAATGCTTATTAAAATGTATCATTTGATTATATTTTAAATTATATAAAAAAATTTGCTAAAAAAATAAAAAAGGTCAAACGTAGTGATGAAGTAAAAGGAATGAAACCCCAAATTTACATAGTACATTACAAACTGACAATGATTAATATTACAAAACATTATTGACAAGTAGCAGTGAGAAACCAAGGCTCTAAACTTAATCAGACCATAACTTTAATGATAAAGATATAAAAAAAAAAAGTTACCAAAATTAGCGTGAAACAAAAGGCCTTTAACTTTTCATTATTA
Source organism: Danio jaintianensis (assembly GCA_903798115.1). NCBI lineage: Eukaryota > Metazoa > Chordata > Actinopteri > Cypriniformes > Danionidae > Danio > Danio jaintianensis. The sequence continues at coordinate 21,950,472 of CAIGQV010001633.1, read as the reverse complement.
ACAGCAGTTTTTTCCCAGTACCTTCCATGTCTTGTGGCCAGACAGAGGGTTCGCTGGTCTGACGCTCAGTCGGGACAGTCATACTGGTCCAGCTTTCAGTCTGAACACTGGTCATGTGAGGTGGAAGCTGCAGACCCAGATCACTCCAGCCAGAGCCATTTACAGCCAGCACTTCCTCCCAACACGGTGTCACTACAACACCACAGACAGGACACTCAAGTAATTTATTCATTCATTTATGATTTACGGCATGTCAGCAACAATGGCTATAATCATGGCAAAAACCGTTGAACTCAACAGTACCTGTTCAATAAAATAATCACAAAAAATAAACAATTTTGTCTTAAATATAGTGAGCATTATATAATAAACATTTAAAAAGGTATACAGTTGAACTCCTGAATTATTAGCCCCCCTGTATATTTTTTTCCCCAATTTCTGTTTAACGGAAAGATTTTTTTTCCAGCACATTTCTAAACATAATAGTTTTAGTTACTAATTTCTAATAACTGATTTCTTTTATCTTTGCCATGATGACAGGACATAATATTTTACTAGATGTTTTTCAAGACAATACTATTCAGCTTAAAGTGCAACTTAAAGGCTTAGCTAGGTTAATTATGCAAGTTAGGGTAAATAGGCAAGTCATTGTATAATGATGGTTTGTTCTGTAGACAATCAAAACAAATATTTCTTAAGGGGGCTAATAATACTGACCTTAAAATAGTAAAAAAAAACAAATAAAAAAAAAAACTTTCTACAGAACAAAAAATATTATCGAAAAATACTGTGAAAAATCCCTTGCTCGGTTAAACATAATTTGGGAAATATTTGAAAAGAAAAAAAAAAAGTTCACAGGAGGGCAAATAATTTTTACTTTTTTTATAACAATAGTAACAACAGTACAACATCTGTACTATAAAAATCATTCAACTTCCTAAATAATAATAATAAAAAATAGTAGGTTTAATTGATATCAATGCAAAAATATACATTTTCTTCAGGCTGAAAATTTTTTTTTGATTACCTTGAGGAATAACGGTGTCTTGTACAAAACTTGCTTCAATATCAGGTGGGTCAGCTAAAAAGTAGGGAAAGACAAATTGTATTCTCTTTAACAATATTAATCTGCAAAATTGAAGTCACTTAGAGAGATAGTTATCCTAAACATGAAAATATTAAATTATGTGACACGACACTTGTGTTTGTCATTTGATGGGGCTGTGAATTTAAGACTATTGTTAATTAGTTTAGATGTTTACTTACTATGCACAGGGCAATGCTTCCTTGAACCTCAATTTTATTGTCAAGAGCTATGCATATTAATTTTGTTTTGCTAATGATTTTGCTTATGTTTCCATCCAAAAATGTGAATTAGATTATGCGCAAAACTATAATATTACATAAAACATTTGCGAATAAAGCACTGTTTTCATCCAATGAGTCAGAGAGAACAAAATCGTCACTTCCTGATAAACTGGCGCCAAATATTAAAAAGAAAAATGGAATTTGCTGCAGTAGGAGAATTTCTTGTATAATAAGTGACTTGCGTCTTAGAAGACAAAGACAAAATGCAGTCAATGTGTGCTGGCTTTTGGAGATGCAAGAAGTTCTGGCAGGAAATAATACTAAACCACTTTGATGACAGACTTTGGCTGAGGGATTTAGTGAGTTTAATAAACAAAGTAACATTTCAGATGTTTTACAGTGTGGTCAATTTGCTGGTTTGTCTATTAATTCAGTCCCATTGCGCCTATTTTTGTAATGACATGATCTGTTAAAACACAATCATACGACTTATGATGCACATGTATTTATTTATTTAGTAAATACATTTCTCTCGTAATTTGTGCACTTTTTTTGTTATCGGATGAAAAGTTTATCCTACCCAGTTGTGTGGGTATTTTTAAAGTCCGCATGAACTGGAATCTGTGACCGTTTTTGTTTTCGTATTGTAAAGCAGTTCCTAGAGAAACGGAATATTAAATGAGAAAAGTGGGTGTGGCTTTTTTTTATACTGCGAGCTGATTGGATGTAGTAAAGTAGGCATTTCAGTCAGAAAAATTGGGAAAAGGGTTTGGAGAGAGTTATTACAACCTAACAGACAACTCCACCTCACCATTTCTGTTTGTTGTCATACCGCTGTGAAAACTGATAGTTGTTAAGTATGTTAGCCACGCCCAATACCTCAGACAGACGTAATCTGAGAATTTAACTGAAAACAAACAGCAAGTGCATTTTCAGATTTCATTTTTAGATTACAAGGGCAAACCATTTTTTATTCCGTAATGAAATGCACAGATGAATTGTTCACCCCAAAACTAGCAATGTGAGCTAACAAAATCAATATGGTTAGTTTTGATTTCATTTGTACTTTAAAGCATATTTTCAACATTTATGTGCATCTTTGTGTTTCCATAAATCTTTTTTTTAAGCGATATTCCAAAATGCGCATTTAAAAAAAAATAGTTGGATGGAAACAGCTACATCTCGGATGGTCTGAGGATGAGTAAATGAACAGCAGACTGTCATTTTTTTGGGTGAACTATCCCTTTAATCCAGCAGTAAACATACCCTCCACTTCTCTTTGGACTGGAGGTGTAGAAACAGCGGAGGTGATGATGGTCTCTGGTTCTTCTGGGGTAGTTTGGATCTGCTCTGTGGCACCGGATGCTGCTGATGGCACCGGGCTGCCGGACTCGTCACCTGGAGCCTTGTCCTTCCGCCGCTGTTGACGCTTCTCTCGGTTACTGACCTTGGTCTCCCAGGTACCTGCCAGATTTACCATCACACTCATGTTCCCGACCGCTGTATGCAAAAAAACACTGACTCATAACTATTTATTAAGCACACACCTCCTGTGTACTATTTTACTCATTTGTAAACAGCAAAATTAACATTAACACAAATAAATACACTAAAATAAAGCAAAATAAATTAATGCAATTCATTGGTTTTATGTGCATTTGTTTTTAGTTTATGCACACAGTAGTGAACATTTGAAGTGGATCATCACCTTTCATCAAAGTTGTCCTAAAACTATTGAACAACATCCATTCTTGTCCTAGGACAATTTAGAAAAACATTTTTGATTGACTTTGAATATTGACTACTGTATATACACTTTTATTTTGAAAATTCATATAGAGCTGAGGAATCTTATTAGGCCTCCTGTGAAATTTATTTATATTTCCCCAAGTGATGTTTAACAGAGAAAGGTTTCACAGTTTTTCCCTATTATATTTGTGTTCTGGAGAGTCTTATTTCTTTTAGTTTGGCTGAAACAAAAGTTCTCTTTTTAATGACTTAAAGATCAATATTATTAAGCTTTTTTTTTTTAAAGGCTACAGAAAAAAAACACTTGTCAAATGACTTGCCTAATTAACCTAACCTACCAGGTTAAACCTAATAAGCTAGTTAAGCCTTTAAATTGCTTTTCAAGCTGAATATTAGTATCTTGTCAAATATTATGTACTGTCATCATGGCAAAAAATAAATAAATAAATGAGTTATTACAACTTTTTTTTTTGTTTAAAAACATGCAGCGTTTATGAAATATTTGATAAAAAAAATTTAATTTCACATTAATTAATCAATCATTATCTCTTCATTTGTATGGTTTAATTTTGGTATTGTCATCATAAACGTTATTTTAGATACATGGAAAGAAAGGTGTCTAAAGTTTAAATAACATTTGTTAAAATAAAATAAAATTATGGTTCCATGGTAACAGATATATTTATGTAAAAATGAAACAACATAATTATTTGGACCCTCACTTAATAAATATATCAAATAATAAGTGACAATAAAAAATCCTATATTTAAAATTGCATATATCAAATAATCATTGCTCTAGATATGCTGACAATTTATGTTTTATTTATGAAGTACTTTTACAATGAGAAACATTTTAATTTGGTAAATCACACAAATTTTTGCAAAGTAAATAAAAAGTACAGTATATTCAATCAGTACGTACAAAAAATACATGATCAGTTATTTATCTAATAGGTATTTGTTATTTTAATTGATTCTGTTAACTGTTTATGAAGCGTGGGAATCACATTGATCAAATATCACAATGTACCTTCATCAGGCTCTTTGCCGTCAACAGATGTAGAGAATTTTTTCTCCTTTGCTGCAGCTTTTGTCTTTTTCTTATTCTTCTTTCCCTACAATCATGAGGAAGATCAGTATGAATAAATATTTACATTTTTGCATGAATTATCCTTTTAAATGTCAAAGAAAACGAAGCAGCGCATTTTATTACCTTGTCAGCCTTCACTTCTGCTAGTTCTTGATCATCTGCCGTTTTAACCTCCTCCTGTGGTTCAACAGCAAGTCCATTCCTCTGTGCTTTCTGTAAGACATTTCAAAAACAAACTTTTCAAATGAAAAGCAATGGGATATTAATGCATATAATAAATACTACCCATATTTATTCATGATTTAATTTGATTCCTTTTGACAGGTGTTGAATAAACATCTGAGAATAGAAAATGGTGTTTCAAATGTGAATGAGTCATTGTTTTTAAGCAACTCTTTTAAGGGGGACCTATTATGAAAAAGGTGTGAATATGTGAATATAACCAGCTTCTAATTGCAATAATTTTATTTTTTTTTTTTTAAATATAATTACACTTGATAAAAACAGTCTGCCGAAACACTTTGATTGACATTCTCCTATTGTACCCGTCATCAGAGGGAGAAAGCCAAGCCCACTAGTGACAATCTCTCCCTCATTAGCATAGGAAGTTAGTCTTGTTTTTTAATCTGCCACTATGCTGACACATAGGCAGGTATAGCGCCGCCCTCTTTTAAAAACAGTGCTGGCAGCACAATCTCATTTGACTTTAAAGCAACAGTCACCAAAAATAGATTTTTTTTGATGAACCATTTATTTAACAGGCTCATATACAATAAAGTTATATCTTGACTGTGAACAACTCAATGTTTTTTTTTTTTTAAGAAAGTGATTCAATGACTCACTCGTCTACACTTAAGCCCCGGTCAGATTACACGATTTCGGCACGATTTCCTTGACGTAGGGTGTCGTGGGGATTCGTAAACGACAATAAAAATCGTGTAATCTGACCGGGGCATTACAGGTGTAAACCATGACACCTGCAATAAGTCAATTGTTTACATAAATGAATTCAAAGGAATTGAGTCACCAAGGTCTGTCTTCTGTTAAAAACATAAGAACTTCTGAAGAATGTTGGAAACTAGCAGCCATTGACTTCCCTTCTATTTTTAGCTATTACAAACATCAATGGCTTACCAGTTACCAGCATTCTTTAAAATACCTTTTGTGTTGAACAAGAAAAGAGAAAAGCATAGAGGTTAAGAAGTACTTGAGAGTAAGTAAAATAAGAATTTTCATTTTTGGGTGCACTCTACATTTAACTTGATGCGGCCGTGAACGACTCAATGTTTTTTTATTGAATGACTCACTCGTCTCCACCTACAGGAGTAACGACGACACCTGCAGTAAAAAAATCCTTTACGTCAACTAATAATTCAAAAAAATCGAGTCACCAAAAATGAATCGAAATCCCCTCAGACAAGCGTCAAATATAGTCGCAGGTCAAACCTTCTCGGCATTCTTCTTTCTGTTCTTCCTCTTGGGCTCTTCTGCCTTCTTCACCGGTTGCGCTGGACCCGTATTTTCGGCGGAGTCTCCGGTCTCTGTCCCTGCGAGTCTTTTGGAGAAACCGCGACAAACGGACACCCATAAGACCAGCAGGAGAACCAGACCGGCCCAGGCCGTCAAAAGCAGCAGCCATGGAGCGCACAGATCAGGATTCAAGCCCAAGTCTATTCCCAGCTCAGACTTCAGATAGACGAGGCCGGTGGACAGGCTTTCTCTGACATATCCCGTTATCTGCTCCACGTGCTGCGACGCGATCTCTTGCCAACCCGGTGCCATTGCAATGTATTGTGCTGGCACCGGCGTGCAATCATTCACAAAATCAACACTTTGAGATTAATCATACAGGAAAATGCATCGCTGTGCCAGTCTGCCCCCAGCGTGCCACCGCCGATTACGGCTGCTTCACTCCGGTCATTGGCCGAGACTGAGTGAACCGACTCGCAGACAAGCTCCCCTTATAGGCCTGGAGTGCAATTGAGTCTCTTTAAATAGGCCAGATTAAAGATTCTTAACCAGGTTTATGTTTTGTGTGCTCCAGAGAAGGTTTTCTAAACTTAGCCAGTTGTACAAATTGTGAATGCAACATTAGCTGTCTATTTGTTCGTAAACCATTTTTTAAAAGGATGCGCATTCCTCAAATGTGATTTTAAGACCCCTTAACTGTAACTGTGTTTTCTGCATAACTGTATTTTCTGTAATGCGCTATATATAATTTCTGCAAAATTGCTTATTTTTATTCAATGAAACCATTTTATAATAAAAACAGTGCTGTCAATAGAATTAAGTAATTCCTAACATTAATCTCATGTTTAGGCTACACTAGAAGGTAAAATTGAAAACACGTTTTTTTTGTTTTTTTTAAATATACAGTGGGCACAGAAAGTAATTCAGACCCCCGTTAAATGTTTCTTTCTTTGTTATATTGCAGCCATTTGCTAAAATCATTTGTTAATTTTTTTTCCCTCATTAATGTACACACAGCACCTCATATTGACAGATAAACACAGAATTGTTGACATTTTTGCAGATTTATTAAAAAAAGAAAAACTGAAATATCACATGGTCATAAGTATTCAGACCCTTTGCTCAGTATTTACTAGAAGCACCCTTTTGATCTAATATAGCCATGAGTCGTTTGGGGAATATGCACAAGTTTTCACACCTGGATTTGGGGATCCTCTGCCATTCCTCCTTGCAGATCCTCTGCAGTTCTGTCAGGTTGGATGATAAAAGTTTGTGGAGCTAATTTTAGGCATCTCCAGAGATGCTCAATTGGGTTTAAGTAGGGGTCTGGCTGGGCCATTCAAGAAGAGTAACGAAGTTGTTGTGAAGCCACTCCTTCGTTATTTTAGCTGTACTCAAATGAAGGTGTAGAACCATCTCAAGGATGATCAGAAATGGACAGCACCCGAGTTGTATGAGTGTCACAGCAAAGGGTCTGAGTACTTAGGACCATGTGATATTTGTTTTTCTGTCAATATGGAGTGCTGTGTGTACATTAATCAACTTAAATGATTTTAGCAAATGGCTGCAATATAACAAAGAGGGGAAAATTTAAGAGGGTCTGAATTCTTTCCATACCCACTGTATATATCCAATTTCCCACTACAAGGTGTAAAAGAGTGTAAAACATATGCCAGAGTAGTTGGCGGTTCATTCCGCGTGGCGACCCTTGATAAATCAGGGACTAAGGCAAAGGAAAATGAATGAATATAATAAAATATTTACTTTAATTGCATTTTTAACAATATTTTATCTCTGAGCTTTTCCAGACTCCCTAGCCCCCCTTTGCTAAATACAAAGAAGCAAACAATTAAGGCTATAGATGAACTGAAATACAAAGAAAACAGAATACATATACAAAACCACAATATAAGATAACATTATTTGATAGCACTTACGTAAGTGGTATTTCAAAGTAGCCTCATAGGATTATAATGATAAACAGGATATATAATGATGCAAACTTAATGAGGCAAATCCAAATAGTCGTTTATCAGCACAATTCAGTTCAATGCTGATTCAGTTCAATAATAACTGACCAAAGTTCATACATAAAACTAATTAAAAGGCTGCTCAGTGGCATCAAGTCTTTGTTGTACATTAAGAATCTTATAACATCTTTTGTCAGTGATACAGGAACACGACATAGAAAATTGTTTTCTTCAAGCTGGGCAGCTAAATATACTGCAGGCCTATATACATTTGATGTGGCTCCTGCAGCTCATGTAGCAAACGGCAGGGGGCGCTCGCCGATTCAACCCCGCAATGCGATCCAAAGGCAGAAGAAGAACTAGAATAACGGTTGAAAAAAAGAGACGCGAGTTTCAGTGGCTCCGCGGCGGGCATTTGAAGCTTGAGGCCGCTTTTAGCTTGTCTGTTGTGGGTCTTTGTTGTTGATATTATCACCCAATCAACATCTGTCGTGTGATGAAGCGCATTATTGTCCCTCTGGACTGTGTACGCGTCATTATTATCTTTAGTAAAAACTTTTTCAGCCCTTGAGTGAAGGTACGTGGAGTTGTTTACTTTTTATTGTGCTCGTAAACTCTTTAAGTTAGCTAACCTGGCCAGATCTGCGTGTGTTAAGTGTGTTTGATTGAAGTAGCAACATGTAGGGAGCTTGCTTTCAGACTTATCGCGAACTTTTTTACTTTGTTTTACGTTGTGCCCTGTTGTTATGAGAACACAATGTATTTGATTCTGTGTGTAAGTCATTTGTTTTTATGCTTGTGCTATTAAAAACTTGGCTTACGTTTTTTAATTAAGAAAGTTGGGTCTGCTGTTGTGAAGACTTTACATTTTTAGCGTTAAATCTCCGAGATTAAAGCAAAATCTGGATCTTAACCAAAATATAGCTGTCTTTTAAAATATAATCAAGCTTAAGTTGGATCTTAAGTTTTGCTTCTTACTCTAAACTGTTACTGTGTATTTTTTTTTGTTTCTATATATTTTTTACATTTAGATAAACAACAGTTTTGGAGCAGTTATGTTGTTTAAAAACTAATGTTGTTATTAAAATTAAGAATATTTTCAATAATTCATCACTGAAATATATAGTTGTCTTTTAAGAATATAATCAAGCTTTCAATCTCAATTATTTGTCGATGATGATGATGATAATAATAATAATAATAATAATGTGTTAAATAATAATAATTTGTCTTTATTGTTTATTTTTTTGAATTGTTAACCTATGAATGATTTTCATTTCAGCATTTGTTTTTAAACAAACAGTAGTTCAAGTTGTAAGGTTATGTTTAATTATATTTTAAAATAAGAATAATATAATTTCCAATACATTTATTTATTATTTTTTTAATTTTATGTCTAGGGGTATTTCTTTTTATGTTGGTTGCTTTTTTCTTTTAATAAAGTATATTGTTTAAAGTAAAACTAAAGGGAAATTATTTACTTTATTCCAAAATATATTTATTGGGTTTTGCTTGAACTTCAGAACAAAAAATACAAACTCATTCTGAAATATTGAAATCCCAGCAATCAAACAAATGGTTGAAACGGGGAAAATACATACATAAATTCAAATAAAAACAATACATAATAATAAATAAAAAAAATAGCAATGTTTAATACACTTTTTTTTTTTGTATGGGAATTATTTACTTAGTTTTTTGGCGCAATGTATCCTATTTTCTGCCTGTAGGTACATTTATATGATTTATAATTTTAACATTATTTCTATTTGTTTGTTTGTTTGTTTGTCTTGGTCTTTAAATTTAGGTGTCCATCACAAGAATGACTACTTCACAGAAATACCAGAGCTCCAAACTCACAGGTACAGATCCAGTTCAATTCAGGACAGTCTTATTTTCTGTACTTCAAAACCATAATAGATAGTCACATGGCATGCTTGTTGTCCGCTTTATTAGGACACTCTGACATGGAATGGGCGACCCCAGCTGTCTCTGAGAAGTTCCAGAGCCGTTTTGGATGGCGGCCCAGCAAAGTGGACAGTGGGGACATGGGACTGGGTACCTTTGACAACACTGAAGGTGAGAAATGTTCAGAGATTGTCATGTCCATTTGGTTTCCTGTTATATAATAGACCGGAGTTTACATGGACGAGACCTTATGAGCCCCAACAGTTGCCTTGTAAATAAAATGAATTAAAAGAATGATATCCCAGCATGCAGCACTCACAGAATTTAATAAATAGTAGTCATGAATATTTTTATAGTGAATTAGGAGTGTGCGATATTAAGCGATATTAACAATCTTACATCTCAATATTTTCAAAATATTTAAATTAATATTTTGCTGAGTGTGTTTTTGTGCTTACACCTTACACCTGGTATCTTAACAGGTGTAAGCCACTCAAATGAATGCATTGGTCTTAATGAGTGATTCATTGAATTCAGTCATTTAAACTGTTCAAAATGTCTGATATGTAGACAAAATGGCATTAAAATGTAGCTCAATATTAATTTCTGCTTTCAGCTGTTAAAAAACTTCAATATATTGATGTATTATTTAAAAATAAACCTTTTTTTCCACGCAGTGGTTGGTTTTGGATTTTTAGAATATGTTTTTATCTTTTGCCGTTTAAGTGACTTACTCCTTAATATCAGTTAGTAAATTAAGGCAACTATTACTATATCATAGACAAAAAACCCAATTAGGGTTGTCAAAAGTATCGACTTTGGTAAAATTTTAAAAACATCCATTTTCCGCTAACATTGGAGTGCATTCCTAAACACCACTGATTGGCTATTGTGTTCACATGCTTAAAAGATATGACTGTAGCTGCGTCCGAAATCGCATACTTGCATACTATATAGTACGCTAAAAACAGTATGCGAGCCGAGTAGTATATCCGAATTCGTAGAATTGGAAAAACAGTATGAGAGAAGTAACCGGATGCCCTACTACTTCCGGCACAATTCTGAAGTGCGCATCAGATGGACGCTGCGCTATCCCATGATGCACCGTGAGAGAATTCATGAATGGGAGTGAAGCGATGCAACTGACACTGGTAGGTTACGTGATGATGACAAAATGGTGGATGTAGTATGTCCGAGTTCCATTCATACTACTGACATTCATACTGTATAGAACATACTTTTCTAATGGCCGAGTAGTACATTTAAATTTAAATGAAGTACCTACTGAATAGTAGGCGATTTCGGACGCAGCCTGTGATTGACTGTGAAAATCATCGGTTTACCACTCTTCACCGCTGCTCACCAGATTAAACACATATACACGGAGCATTTCAAAGCTGCGTCGATCCATCAGTGGATTGCCCATATGTCAGTTCATTGACAGATCAGCTGATCGATGTGACTTTGAAACGCACCAGTGTCCACATATCAGTGTTTGACCTAGTGAAAAGTGAGAAACCATGCAGGTTTCCCTCTGCATATCTCATATGTATCTTTGATAGAAGTATATGTGTATTTTTGTAATGCATTTCCAAAGAAACAAAAGAGAATTCATTGGAAGATAATTTATTGGTAACATTTGTGACTGCATTAATGCATTAGCAGAACGAGTGCCTGGAAAACACTAGTTTCCAATGAAAAATGTATTTTCACCTAAAGCCCACATATGTACTAAACTGAAAGGGACGCTGATTCTAGAGTAATGTTTTCTTTAGTCACCTCAGACATCATCAGTTCAAGTTCCCTTTATTTGGCACCTTGCGTTTGGCCAAACAAACAGCGGTTTTATTTACAACATCATGCTGGCTGTTTTTAGACTGATCTGTGTATTTTAGTCGTAGAGATGTGCTCATAGTTCTGGAGCTCCTATGAGATTTAGAGGAGGATATGATATTCCATACCAGAGATTCCTGCACTTGCACTGATGGGGGTCTCATTAGAAGGGCCTGACCTGGAGAGCCCAATGGAAACTCTGACCCTGGTCTCGTTTCATTCTCACTGCCTTGTTTAACAAGTAATGCACAAAGATTAGCTGTTCTGAAGTGCTGGTGCACGGTGATTACCACAGATCGGTACTGAATGTGCCATGTGCTTGAGAACATATTTGTTTTCATTGTGCTAATGTATAGCTTATGGTTGCATTGTGCTTTTGGAATTGTTGTTATTGGTTATTTTTGTGATATGCCAATATTTTAGTTAGGCTACCAAGTACAACATAACCATTACCAGAAGTTTTAAAACAACCTAGATGAGTCTCAAAACACATTGTCAAAATAATTTTTTGTTTTCACATATTTTTTAGTAATAATGTGAAAAATATATATATATATTTTTTATTTATTATTATTATAATTTTTTATTTATTATTATTATTATTATTATTATTATTATTATTATTATTATTTATTTTTTATAATTTTTTTGGAATCATTGTTTTAAGTAGTTTAAAAATTATTTTAAACCCCTCATTTGCTAGTTATGGACATCTGAAAAGTTCTTAAAAATGAATTAATAAAATTAGATCCAGTTATTTTTGGGTCAGTCCGTTATCTAGATATCAGTATCAACTTTTGAAACGCGCATATCATTCAATCCCTTTTATTGTTATCTTCAGACTACTGTGATAAATTCCATAGTAACAGTAAGCACTAACTGCTAAGTCTACTGAGTTTTTATACATATAATTGTGGCACCTAGTAACTAAACACTAACAAGACTGCTTTTATTTGTTTTTAAAACAGCCAAAACAGTGACAGCACAAAACGCCTTGGTAGCCTCGTCTCTTTAGACTTTATAAATATATGTTTGACTGTCTGTGTTGTGATGGTGACGGCTTGGTGTTTTGCTTTGTGTGTTTCTTGTAATGGCAGAAAGCTTCTTACCACTCCAAGAATCTTGTCGTCAAGCCAAAGAATTGTTTAAACCTGTCCACAGCAGATGTGCAGAAGAGACATCCGCAGGGCAAACACTCCCACAGCAGCCTGTCTCTTCACATCTACACTTGATTTATGTGTGTTAATTTAATTGTTGTATTGTGGAGCTTGTTTAAGCGACATTACAGTATTAAGGACCATTAGTCGCAAGTGTTTGTGTGTGAGGTGAGCTGTACGGAGCAGGAGGCCCACACATAGACACCTCACAGCGTAACATGAGAGGGCTCTATAAATACAGCTAACCTTTCTGTGTGTTTGCTCTTCTGCGCTAACAGGGCTGTAGGATAGAGAACAAACTCTCATAGCAGGTACACTCACCTTGTCTGAGCTTGACATTCATTTTTGAAAGACGGGTTTGTGGCAGGTTGAGTGGGCGGGCTTTAGGATCAGTGCTTTGCCTAATCGTTTACTGAAAATGCATTGAGAGGACATGATTTGTATGCCTCACCAGTCTTCACTGTATGAAAAGCGGTATGACTGCTAGTAGGGTGAGTACAATTTTTGCGAGAGCGAGCTATCTAGCATTAGTTTGTGTCAGAATAGAAATACTGGCTAATTTAGAAATTAATTTTTTTTTAATTATTATTATTATTTTTTAATATATATAACTGAATTAGGATTTTAAACTTAACAGTTGGGTAAAATGAAAGAGACACTTTTTAAATTTAAATTGACTTCATTGTATTTGATTTGAATAGATATGATATTTGCCCAGAGTATAATTAAACAGCAATAAATAAAAAAAAAAATATATATAATATACATATGTTTTTTATCCAAAGTTGTGCATATTTAACTTGAAAATTTAAAATCGTTTCCATGCTATGTGTTCAAGAAAACAAAATTGTCACTTTTTGTCAAACTGGTGCAAATGATAGTAACTAGGAAAATAACTACAATTATTCAACCTAAGTTACTTTTAAAACACTCATAACAAACACTGTCTTGTGCATTTTTTGTGACTCGTTTGTATTACAGCTTATTTGCATGTTTTTTTGCGTATAGATAATTATTATACAGCATGTTTTATGCACATCTTAATATTTTATGCTTTTAAAATCTTGGCATTTTCGCCCTGTTTTCCCCCAAAATATGTGCATAAAAATATGCGAATAGAACATAACAGTGAATAACACACACACATATTAAATTACATTACATGGCATTACTGTTACACTTTTTCAGGTATATAATCATAAACATCCTGATGATTTTTTCCTTAAAGAATGACAACTTTTATTATTGCATAATAATACTCCTTTAATGCAGTTTTTCAACCACGTTCCTGGAGGAGCACCAGCTCTGCACATTTTCTATGTCTCTTTAACCAAACACACCTAAAACTGAAAGACTTGAAATGGGTGTGAAAGACAAAGGAGACATCTAAAACATGCAGTGCTGGTGGTCCTCCAGGAATGTGGTTGAGAACCACCGCTTTAATACATAACTTGTCATTGGTACCTCTGTTTTATTCTAGATATCTGCAGCAGTAGAAGCAGCCCATCCTTCCAGCCCATCCGCAGTCAGATCCCCATCCCTACTGCCCATGTCATGCCCTCCACAGCCGGAGCTCTGGCTTCCAAACTCAAGCCACGTTCTTCTGAAGAGGGCCAGACGTCCTCCAGCTCGTCCAGCTCGAAATCATCCCTCTCCAAATCAGCATCGTCCCCCAACCTGGATGCTCAACACGATTTGGACTCTACCGCGGTCAAGCCTGATTGTCTGAGCCGATACCGCAGTCTAGTAAATGGCCTGGACCACTCGCTCTTCCCCTTGGGAGATCAGACACGGCTGGATGAACCTCAGAAGTTTGATATACCTACCATGGAGCCAACGCTTAATCAGTCGGTTCTGCTCGGGGGCCTGTGTCCTGAGGTATGCCAGCAGCTGCAGATGACCGGCCTTGCGGACAATGCTGGCTTGCATGATCAGACCTATAAAGTCCTACCAGAGTCCAGGGCATGTCATGTAGACCCTTACAGTCAAAGGAACATATATTCAGGCTCCTCTGCCAGGATGTTCTCCATACCTCAGGGCCTGCAGACTCAGGCTCTCCTGAGGGACCAGGCCTGCACTTATGATCAGCTACTGCAGGAACGCTGTGGTGAACTGGCCAGCTGGCAGCAGCAGAAGCAGAAACTGGAGAGTCTGCGGCTACAGGTGGAACAAATGCAGGTTAGAGTTCAGCTTGTGGCCTGCTAAATGTAAGGAAGGAAAAGGGAACAGTTATGTAATCATGAATCATCCTCCCAAATTCAGCAGGAAATAATAGTTAAAGGGAAAGTTTGCTCGAAAATGAATATTGAATCATCAGTTGCTTCCCCTGGTTTTATGCTAATGCCATATATTTGCATTCATATACATATTTTACATACATACATTTGCATTTGTGACATTCTTTTGTTGACCACAAAAATATAAATTAAAAAGTTATGTCTATTTAAAAGTATCAATGAATGGCCCCATGCAGCACATTTATTATATTTAGTAGTTATTTGAGAGGATATGGTAGGGATTGGTTGAAAAAAAAAAAAAAAACCTTAGTGAATTGTATTAATTAAAAGGGAATTAAAAAAAGGGCATTGTATTAATTTACAATAATTCTCTCTTTAATTATCCATTATGCATTATCCAATATCAATAGAAATTTGCACAAAAAACTAGAGCTCTTGGTGTTGAGAGATATTCTGCTTAGCGGAGGAATAACAGAAACGCATTTTCAGAGAGCTCTGGTCAGTGTATTTCATGTCTTATTTATCTTGATTTATCAAAATGGTGAATTTTGCTATTAATTGATTTTCTTTTTTTTAATGGAAGTCCAGATGGCCAAGAAAGGTCTGAATTTTCAGAAATGAATACTTTAAGTTTTTTTCACCAAATCATATAAAAGACCCCAAGAGTGTTTGCAATATATGGGATGTTTTGCATGGGATTATCTATGATCATTTTGTGTGTCTGCTGGTCTCTATTCACCGTAATTATATACACAAGCTTGATTAGGATATGGGGGTCCAAAAAACAGCAACACAAGGGCGAGTAAATACTGGATGTTGACACTTTTAAATCTTTTTTCCATTTTAAACTTAAACACACATTCTTGGTTTAACTTTGATTTTCACATATTTATTTACCCAACTAGGAAACTTTTTTTGCAGCAGATTTTCAGTATAAAATTATAGGAGATGTGGAAAGTATAGTGGTGTTTATTATATATAACATATAACTTATATTTAACTTATTTATAACTGACAAATGTATTGATGCACTACCAGTTAATATCACTAGACTAATCTCAAATTAAAGTTTCAGTACTAGACAACGAATCAGATTGCAACTGAGCTGTCAGACGTCAGACTTTTTTGCAGTCCAACAAATTGTTCCACTCTTTTGATTTGACTAGTCCAGCCCTACATTTTTCTTCTTGTTATACACATGGTCATTTGGACTCGTCAACCATTTATTTTTCAATCGCAGTTAATGACTGGAGGAAGTGGACAGTATTTGCCACTATATCCATCAGCCGCTCACACAGAGAACAGCAAGTGGGATGCAGTCATTAAAGCCAACGAGAACTTGCTGAAAGATAAAGAACTCACTATTGAAAGGTAAGTTTTTAGTTTTTTGTGTTTCAAAGATTGAGAACTTGTGCTAATTGTATGAACCGGTGCATTGCAGACAGAAGCAGCAGATGTCTCAGCTGGAGCAGCGTCTCAGAGAGAGTGAGCTGCAGGTGCACAGCGCCCTCATGGGACGGGGAGCTCCTTACACTGATGTGTGTCTGTTGAGACTACAGGTTAGCACACATGCATGCTTAGACTTTTCCTTAATGTATCTAAACTCCTCTTAATTGGTTTCTCTTCATCACTGTGTTTGTGACAGGAAGCACAACGGGAAAATGCCTTCTTGCGAGCCCAGTTTGCCGAGCGCAACAACTGCTTTACCAAGGAGAAGCTAGAAGCAGACCGGAGACTGGGAGCGGTGGAAACAGAAATGCAACGTCTGAATGAAGTCTTGAAAGAAAGTAGCGAAAAACATGCAGAGGAGCTTAAGAAGCAAGAGGAGAGGGTGAGGATATCCACTTTTCATCATGCAATTTACAACCAGGGTTCCCACGCTTCTTGAAAGTACTTTAAAGTGCTTGAACATGAATTCAAAGCCTGGAAAGTACATAAAAACAAACATAGGTTCTTGAAAGTGCTTGGATTTAATGTTTATGGGGGATATTTCAACAATTATACTGTTTTGCTTTCAGAAACTGAACAAAAACTGAGAAATTCTTTATTTAAAAATCTTAAATTTTAAACTTTTAAAATTTAATTTAATTCTTTTTAAATTTAAAAAGAATATTACCAGTATTGAATTTAACAAATTGTATTAAAGTTCTTTGAACATGACTGTTTATCATTACTATGATATTTTTAATGTAAATATTAAGTGGTAGTGAAATGTTAAGTACTGTAAGGACTTTCATGGTGCTACATATGCTGGGGTATGAAGTAAAAAGGTGCTTAATGGTGCTTTAAAAAGGTCCTTGAAAGTCCTTGAATCTGATGTTCATGAAAAGGGTGGGAACTCTGTACAGCGTATGACCATAATCTAAACTTTTTATTCTCGTGATGTTGCTTTTTACTACAAAGATCCGCAGTCGGGACAAGCACATCAACGGATTGAAGAAGAAATGCCAGAAGGAGGCGGAGCAGAACCGAGAAAAACAGCAGCGGATTGAGACGCTTGAGCGGTATCTGGCTGACCTCCCCACCATGGAGGACTACCAGGCCCAGCACAAGAAGGTACTGCAGTCTCTGATGACCAGCCAACACAACTAAAGCCTGTGGTTTCAGAACAATTGCTCATAATGCTCAGCTTGATGCTTCTCTTGTGTTGTGTTGCCAGAGAGCGTTATAGCAACCCCTGCATCCATATATCACACATCTGCTCCTATTGTTTTCTTTATCTTAATGAAACACTCTCCCTACAATGCTGGCTCACAAGAACCTACACTCATTTTTAGATGTTTGTAATTCCACCTGGTTTTACCATGCGTTTTTAGTGTTTTAAATAATCGAATAAGACCCTTCTCTCCAGGTGTAAACAGCTGCCCATTTCGCAGAGCAGTTTTGGTAACAGTTTAGCATTGGAAGCACTTTTATCTGTGGCTTTTGCTTTAATAACTCCCAATATACTACTTGATAACAGGTAGTATTACTAAGGTAGATGTTCAGGGAAAGGATTAAGGAATGTAAAATATGATAATGCTGAGTAAGGCATTAATCCTGATCTGATCTAGGCATATCCTATTCAAATTCATACGTGGAATGCTTTTGAAGATAAGTACATTTGAATAATGGTTATCTGCCCTCCTTCCAATTGAAAACCTAAGAAAATTGCGTGAGGTTTTTTGCTGATATTCTTCAAAATCCATTGCATTTAAATAGGGATAAACTATTTATTTCACAGCTTAATTTGTACATTTGTATATATACAAATGCTATTAAACCAGGCTGAAGCTCAAATTATTTTTAGGTATTTATTGAAATATTTTAAAAGGCACTTTTACAAAGATTTACTAAAATCTGAAAAATTGAACAGAGGTGCTACTAGGGCTGGGCCGATAAAACGGTATCTGCAGGCAAATGTGGCCCAAATCAAATTTTTTTGTCCACATGTGACTCAGATCTGAATCTGTCATGACAGTGTGAACAGCCCAAACCACATGGAATCTGATCTTTTCAATTCTGATTTGTGGCACTTTCATATGTGGTATTAAATCTGATACAGATCTGATGTTTTGCAGTGCGACCGCAGTGTGAACAGTTATGCTGGAATTCATGTTTTGGGTTTTTATATCATTTTCGATCGACATGCATCATTCTGGCTCTTACTACAAACAGGCGACTGATCAGTAGTGAAATGTCACACAAATAACCCAAGAAAGTTGAGATTGTTCCTCGAGATTTTTTTTTTTTTTAGAACTACAACTGCCGCTCCTTAACTAATGATTAACCTATTTTTTTTAAAAAGATTTATTTTTGGCCTTTATTAAGTGGATAGGACAGTATTTCAGACAGGAAGCAAAGTGGGAGAGAGCGAGGCGGTAGGGACGGGAAATGTCCTCGAGCCGGATTCGAACTCGGGACGCCCTGAGTGCTACTGCACCATATGTCAGCGCGCTAACCACTAGACTAGACATATATTATCAGTGTTTTTAATGCAAAGCACTTATTTTAGGTTTCAGACACTGAAAAATACACATCGGTAAGCCTACTAGCAAAGCAACTGTTTACATCTACGCCATGATTGTCTTTAAAAAAAATGACAATAATCATATTAAACATAATCTGATGACGTGCTTCATTCATGCAGTATACACGTTGTGTACGTAACCAGACATTTTACGCTTGTGTGTAGTTGTACTTTTGCGGATGTGGGTCAGTTTAGGACCATGATCTGTTCAAACTGGAAATCTGATATCGGCCACATTTAAAACAACAATGTGAACAGCTATGCAAAAAAAAATCAGATTTGAGAAAAATCAGATTTGTGCAGTAAGCCTCTCAGTGTGAACGTAGCCCTAGATGCAACATGTAAACTGACTCCGGTTGGGTTTCGTCATCGCCACCTCAGGTCAGAATAACACGTGAAAATGAGTGCGTGACTAGCAGCAGTGAAGAGATTGTAAATAAAAAAGGATGTAAGGATGTCGCCAGAGGGGCTTTTTGGATTCTTTCCTGTGCATCCCAGCCACTAGCACCAAATCTGAAAGATTTGTTTTTTTAGCATAGAGGTAATGTAGTCATTCAACTTCACAATTTGTAATGTTGCAATATGTATTTGAATAATGATGGTTAGTAGTATAGTCTTTACTTGAAAGCTCAGATTTGATTATCATAATTTGTTTTGTTGATCTACCTTAAAGTTTGCTTTGATTGTTCAGCGTTTACATTGCACACACTTTGTAACATTTTGACTATTAAAACTATTTACCTTAGTAATGTTGGTAAATTAAAATAAAATGGTTAAGTAAAAAATTCTAATATTCCTAAATGGATTGTAAAAAAAATTCAATAATTATTGATATCGAATGATATTAAACATTATATTGTGGTGATTTTTTTTGCTGTATCGCTCAGCCCTAGGTGCTACATTTTTAACAGTGTTAAAGAATTCTTAACGGAGATACCAGCAGTTAAATATTTGGTTCAAATAAATCACATAGACAGACTTATTTCGTAAATAAAATCTTCAACAAATGCATTTATATCATGGTTTGTGTACATTTCTACATTTTTGATTGGGTTTTATGAAACTTTTAGCACCATATTTGGAGAGCAGAGATATTGACATTTCACGGGATACCCAGAATATAGAGAAAGTGATGAGAGGAGTTGAGAAAAGCAATGTTCATTTCCAGCGAATTTAGTAAAACTTTAAGTCAACTTTAATAGTCATTTAAATACATTTGCTCAATGATCTAGACTATGAAAAAAAGATATATTTTTTTGTTATCCATCCTGTATCTTAAAATAGAATGGTGTGACTTCCGACTCATTTCACCAGATCGGGTCACATTTATTCTTCTGTATGTATATTATAAATGTCATGTTGGCCTGTTCCTTTTGAATGTCTGTGAAAATTCATTTGCTTATATGATTTGACCTGATTATACACTGTTCTTCTTACTGTTTAGGATAACCAAAAAGTGTTGTTAGACAGTGTTAGAATAGTTAGCAAGGATTTTATTTTGTCATTTTAGCAAATTGTATTTTAGTGAGGGTAGCGTCCACTTTCAGAATCTCACCCAGAATAGAAAGGTCTCATTTATTGTCATTAAATTATATTATGTGCAATACCATTTAATTTATTATTCAAAAAGGGTGCATTCATTCATTCATTTTCTTTTCGACTTAGTCCTTTTATTAATCAGGGGTCGCCACAGCGGAATGAACCGCCAATTTATCCAGCATATGTTTTACACAGTAGATGCCCTTCCAGCTGCAACCCAATACTGGAAAACACCCATACACTCATTCACACACATACACTACGGACAATTTTAGCTTACCCAATACACCTATAGTGCATGTCTTTGGACTGTGTGGGGGAAACCGGAGCACCCGGACTCGAACCAGCGACCTACTTGCTGTGAGGCGATTGTGCTACCCACTGCGCCACCGTGACGCCCAGGGTGCGTTCATTTAATCAAAAATCAATTGTTCATTTAAGACATTTATAATTTGACAAGATTTATATTTTATTAAATATTGTGCAAATAAATGCTTCTCTTTTGCACTACTTGCTTTTCTTTTGTGTCATGATTTGCCCCCCAAAAAGCACGTTAATAGTAAGTAGTATTTTTTTAGCAGCAAATCAACATATGTGAATTATTTCTGATGGCTAATGTGACACCAAAGCCACTTTTAACATTTGTTCAGACCTATTGTAAATTCCGTAAAAGTATTTCACAGTATTACTTTTTTTACACTGTTCGGATATATGCAGGCTTGCTTTAATCTGCAGTTGTGGTTGTTGTGTTGCAGCTGGAGGAGGTGGAGGAGAGGGCAGCTGAGTTGCAGTCCACCGTTAGAGATCTGGAGGTCCAGCTGGAGGCGGCTCACACTGCTGTAGGCAACAAAGAGACACAGCTGGAAGAACAGAGACACAAAGAGAGAGAACTGCTCACAACAGTCACCAGGTAGGACACATGCAGAGCAGACAAAAAGACACGATGGCTGTGTGTCTGCTTATAGAAGATTTTTAGGCTTTTCTATAATTTGATTGGCTTGTGTTTTAGTCTTCAGAACAGAGTGCAGGAGAGTCTTGAGGATGGAGTGAGGTTGCCCTCTCTTGACATAGAGAAGCTTCGAGAAGAAAACACTGCACTGAAAGATGAACAGCAGCGACTCAAAAAGGTTTTTAGTCAAACTAGTTTCTCTTTATTTACACTAGTAAATTACCAGGTATTTGTTAATAGTGCAGATGCATGGCTCTACTCATGAATTAATTTGAATAAACGTTCTGTTGAAATATGTTAAGGTACTGGCTTAATTTGTTTTAAGGTCATCGAAAAGCAACTAAGGATGATGGAGCAGCTTGGCTCACAGATCAGGGTAAAGACTTCATTCAGATTTATTCCATTTTATTTTTCATTTATGCTATTCACAGACACTATTTTAAGTTACACTAAGTTCAAAGTTACATTTGCACTGTATACCCTTTTTAAACAAATATCCACTGTCTTTTGTTGCTGCTAGTTTTCTGGCATCAGCTTGGTGTGTCAAGGCACTTAGAGTTATCATTTAGGTTTTTTGAAAAAAAGAATAGTTTGTTTTTGATAAAGAAATTAATTGTATCCAAACCAAAATATAAGCTATGTTTAGTGAGGTGGAAAAACGATTGAAGGCCTTGATTGATTATTATTATTATTATTATTATTATTATTATTATTAATAATAATATTTTAGAAAAACATTTACCCTTGCCAAGCATAAGACATAAAAGTAATATTGTGAAACATTATTACAGTTTAAAATGGCTGCCATTAATCCAGCCTTCTGATTCAGTATTTTGATTCTTACTGTTTATCAATGTTTTTTTCCTGCGTTTTAGAATTTTTTATTTTTTTTTACATTTTATATTAAAAAAATAAATAAATTATCTTCATCTGTTGATAAATTAGTGTCCTTAGTCAATTCATTAAGAAAAAAACACATTTATTTTGCTAACCCCAAAATCTTTAATTCTATCCTATCCTGTCCTTATGGAGCCGGTTTAAAAAAAAAAACAAATTGGTCTTTGAATCTGAACTTGAAGATCACAATTAGCTGTCATTTAAATAAATCCCCATTACTAAGAGCGAGGCATCATTTTCTGTAATTATGTTTTGTGCAGTGTATTTACAAAAGTGACTAGGAAGTGAAATATCTTTACAAACAACTTCTTTAAAGTAGAAGACTTATTTAGGAATACCATAGTATTTTAGTTTAGAAATGTGACCTTTTCAGAGCTCAGCATAAATGAGTACACCCCTCACAGATCTCTCTTTTAAATGAATATTTTCTATAGCATGTTTTACAATAATATATTTGTGTACTTACATTAGACATTATTCTTAAAAGGAGGTCACCCAACTTAAAATGTTTGGGGAAAATATTAAATAAAATTAATAAACAGGGAAAAAAATAGTGGTTTTTGTTTTTTGTCATTTTTTTTATTTTTATTTTTTGCTATAGCTCATTTGTTTACATGTAATATCTTTCTATTCCTAAAGATGTTGTGACCAAACTCTTATTTTAATGGATAAAATAGTTTTATTAAACAGTTCTATTTAAATGCACCAAAATATATTGTCCATATTGACTGAGAAATGGATAAAAATATTCATTTTCAAAGAGGGGTGTACTCATTTATACTGGTCACTGTATATATTCAGCACTTTAAAGCATTTTTCCCATCATTAGCCATATACTTAAGCAGTCATAGTTTAGATGATATGATCTACATAGGTTTCAACTATAAACTTGTGTGTGTTGCTGTAGACTCTGGAGGAGCAGATCTCTCAGGAGGAGTGCATCAGTCAGGCTATGCGACAGGAGACTGCAGACAAAGAGCAGAATCTCCTGCAGTTACGCAGCGCTATGAAGGAGGTCAGTCGCTGCACATTCAGCACTTTGTCCTCGTGTTTTCATGGCGCACTTGAGAACTGAGGTGTGTGTGTGTGTTTCAGCTCTCAGTGCAGAACCAGGAGTTGATGGAGCATAATCTGACCCTGCAGGAGCGTCTTCAGGGCGAGGAGCCGGCAAGTGGCTGTGGTTTGCTGCCCGCCGGAGCTCGACTCACCCAGAGGTTGCATGGAGAGATGGCGGCCTGTCTGTGTGACCTGCGCTCCCTCTGCAACATCCTCACGCAGAGGGCTCAGGGCCATGACCCAAACCTCTCCATGCTGCTCGGCATTGCGTGTGAGTGCGCCCTCTGCTGTCTGCATGCTACAGAGAACACTAGTTCAAATGCAATTCAAGATAAGACTGATCTGGGACAGGGTAACATTATAGTTAGTTTTTGACAGGAATTGAAATTAGGATGTTGTTAAGCAATGGCAGAAGTTCAGCTGAAAAAATTTTAGAAAAAAATAAATTCTAGTATCTAGTAAATTCTATTCTAGTAAATTTAAACCGCATGTAGCAAGTATTATATCTCTCACAGCCTTGTTTTTATCTGCGTATTTCAAATTTTCATTTGTATTTCATCAAATTTTCTCTTTTTAACTAATGTTAGATTAAAACGTTTATTTGAAGAGTAAAAAAACAAAAACAAGAAAACAGTAATAAAATGGTAAATGATCAAGGTAAGTGTGCAAGAAGGAAAATGTAATGTCATTTGATTTTTGATTTAATCCTAATGTAATTTTTGTTTTTTTAAATGTATTTAATGTTGGGGTTTTTTTTATACCTTAACTTGATTTACATTATATATATTTTTTTTATATTATTTAAATTACAAAAAATTAAATTTATTAATTACATTTATTTTTAAATAATTTTAATTGAAATTGAAATTAAAATGATCATTAAAATTAATTTTGTAATTATGTAATTTTATTTAGGTTTTTATGTATTTGTGTAATTTGTTTACTTAACATTTATTATGTAATTTTATTTTATTAATTATAAATTTACTTATAAATATAATATAAATTTATAAATATATATATTTTTTTATTTTTCATTTTAAAATTAATAAAAAAAATGTAGTTTGTCCATTGAATGTTATTTATGTAATTTATTTTATTTAATGTAAATTAAAAATTTTCTTTTTTTATACATTTAATTTGAACTCTTTTTTTTTTTTTTTTTTTTTTTTTTTTTTAATTAAATGTAGTTTTTATATATTTCATTTAATGTTGTTTATTTAACTTATTTTACATTTTTATAAAATTTCATGTAATTTAATTTAGGTTTTTATGTATTTCGTTTTAGTGTAATTCGATTACTTAAAATGTTTATTGTTGTGTAATTTAATGTAAATTTACTTTTTTATTTTAATATATTTAATTTGAATTTTATTTTTCATTTACATTTTTTTATTGTATTTATTCAATTAGATTTTTTTTATGTTGTTTATTCATGTCATTTATTATTATTATAGTTAATTTTAATGTAAACGGACTTTTCTCTTTATTTTTAGGCATTTTAAGTTTAATACATTTTATTTATAGAATTTAGTTTTTTTATAAAGTTTATTTCATTTAATGTTATTTATTATATAATTTTATGTTGGTTATGCATATCATTACCTGTAGTATTTACTTACATTTTTATTGTAGCAGTTTATGTCTTAACTAATGCAGAGTATTTGTACATAATAATGTTAATGATTTATGAGTCAAGATGATCAAAACATATTTACTACTGAAGATTAATTCAAAAACTAAAATAATATCTCTCTAAACGTAACATAAAAATCATTGGAAATATCATTTGTCAAAGCTTGTGATTCCTTGGTTGCCATATTGTAGAAGTTGTGGAGATAAACAGTTTTCGCCATGCAGTCATGCAAAACTCCTATCAGCTCAGTAGTGTTATTTGCGTAGTATCAGCTGTGACTGACAGTGTCCGTTTGTGTATCTCCAGCAGCTCCTCCTCCAGTAGCAGAGCAGTGGGACGACTGGCACAGTCCTGAAGGCCTGCAGAAGAAGCTGAATGAAGCCCAACAGCTCCGTCGAGACGTGGAGGAACTGAGAACCACCGTCTCAGACCGATACGCTCAGGATATGGGAGAAAACTGCATCACTCAATGAGAACAGCTTGTGTTCAATGAGGGTAAATCCGCATCACACATGCCTTTTAAAAGACACTACAAAAACAAACCTCAAAAAAGGACACTACAATCTCGGACAAAAAAAATCAGAGGGATATTTTTATACAAAGATATTTTTCTAAGATACTTTTTGGTGGCTGTGTGTGATATGGAAAGTGAGTGATTTAATATAAAGCTTTCCATGCATTTGGGAACGCCAGTGATGAAGTTGACAATCAACTGATGATATTTAATATTTTTGTGCGACTGAGATGCCATGTGGGGTTTTTTTGCAATAGCAAAGCCTGTAGTATCGGGCGACAAAAGTGCATTAACTCAGTGTTTCTCAACCACGTTCCTGGAGGCTCACCAGCTCTGTACATTTTCCATACCTCCTTAACCAAACACACCTGGTTCAGATCATCAGCTCATTAGCAGAGACTGAAAGACCTGTAATGGGTGTGACAGACAAAGGAGACATCCAAAACATGCAGTGTTGGTGGGCCTCCAGGAACGTGGTTGAGAAACACTGCATTAACTGACATTTATTATCATACAGCAAACAGGACGCATCGCATTAAACACAAATCTAAGGCTGAGGAAATATTTGGCCACCTCTGACTGTTTGAGATCACACTAACTGACACGGAAAGCTTCATGAGGTGTACATTTGGACAATAGACATTCCCTAACATTACTATTAAACATTATTACAAAGACGGACCTGTTTAATGTACACAGTGTTACACGGAGAAAGAGGAGTTTGTAAACTTTAATGCTAAGTTCTAATTCTTTGTTAAATTAAAAAGTTATTGGACGTCTTCCTGAAGATACATCTGCAAACAGATATTCATGCTGTCCTTTACTATTTTTAATACCTCATTGCAATAATAGGTTCTTTACAGCTGCAAGGTTAACACACTAAAATAATTCTTTTATAATAAGCAGGGGTGTTTAGGTGGAGCATCATCTTGCCTGTAAAATATTATGGCGCTGTTGTAATCCGTGATGTGTATGCCGTCTAGTTGGTAATTAGTTTCAGCCACGTCACCAACTGGTGAAGCAAATATTGTATAAGTGCACGATAAACATTAGCACAGGTGCCTTGCGTTCAGTCAAGTCAATTACTTTACACCACTTATCAATGTAAACAATAACCGTATTTTATTTATTGTTTCATGTAATTCTGTTGAAAAAAAGCGACCACTTGAGCAGTATTGCGTGATGAGTTGTATTCTGGTCCAGAAACGTCACTAACAAGTGTGAATGGGATTTGTCGTACATCTGAGGATTTTTTTTTTTGTATTGTAAACTCAGGTTTAACACACAACCAGCCTGGCAAGACTAATATGCCAAAAACGTTATCACAACACTAAATGTTAATATATGTGTGTATATATTATAAATTAGACATTTCGTCTTAAACTGTTACAGTTTTTAATAATAAAGATTTGTATTTCTTATGTAAACTTGTTGAATGTTTGTTTCATTATGGATAATGCTTATTTCATTAATGTTTTCTAAACTTCAGTATCATTTCGCTCGAACAGTGTTTTATTACTATTAGTAATTTTGAAGAATAGAACTTATTAAAAAACTTGAACAGTTAATTACGCAAAATAATAGTAACTTTTTTGGTTGTATAATAGATTTTCTGCACCTATTAGTATTTAGGAGTTAAAGGGATAGTTCATGCAAAAATGAAATTTCTTCTATCTTTTGCTTGTTCAAAACCTGAGCTTCTTCTGTTGAATGCAAAAGAAGATATTTTGAAAAATGCTGGTACTCAGTGACTTCCATAGTAATTTTATTTTCCTACAATGGAAGTCATTTTTCAAAATATCATCTTTCGTATTCAACTGAAGAAAGAAACTTAAATGTTTAAAACCGCATGAGGGAGTAAATAATGAGATAATAATTTTTTTGGGTGAACTATCCCTTTAAAAACCGTCCAGCCAATAATTTAAAGGGATGTTTCAGTGTTTATTGACCTCAAACACCCAAAAATGTGTAAACGAAGACATTTAATTGGTTATTGATGTAAATAGCGTGATAATATTTGTAGATTTTGCTGGAAGATTTTACAATAGCACATGTTAAACAGTCATAAACCATATTGACCATGGATTGGGTGTCACCTCGTGATTCATTACCAGAGAACAGAGGGGGAAAAAAAAAGGCTTTTATTTTTATCATAACTTCAGTATTACCTTATTAATTGAAATTAATACTTTTTTTTTGCCATGTTCAGACTTTACAGATTTATCAATTTCCAAAATTCAAACTTATTTAGGCATGATCAGTGAAACTGTCAACAGTGCTGCAGTGTCAGCATTAAAGTGTGCTATTGATAATGATTTAAGCTCACTGGAGACTGGATGTGTTGTTTGAGTTCAGTGTCTGTGAGCTGGAGCTTGTGCTCGCAGGAGCAGCGCTGCATTCAGAGTCAAACCACACGCCAGCAGCGTCTGAGTGACATCACTGTATCTCCGCTGTGGAAATGCGCTAATGATGTCATATGCTGCAGCACTCGGACCTCTGAAAAGAAATTGTAGAATTAGACAAAAACGGCAACTTCAGGAACAATTCTGCTTACGAATACAGTTCATTAGGTGTAAAATAGTGTTATTTCATTATTTAATTAGTTTTGAACAAGAATATGATCTGCGTTTCTTTTGCTTTGTAATGCCACTATTGGTCAAAAAGAAGCTTCTTGGGAAACCGTAAAATAAATAAAACTATAATTAGTTAATGCATTAATTACCATGAAATAACTGAGCAGGATACACTTAAGTGGCCACTTTATTAGGCACAGCTTGCTAGTAACAGTTTAGACTCCTTGTTGCCTTTTTAGAACGGCCTTACTACATTTACAGACATGTAAATCACTGAAGCGGTGCTTTGAGCGTTTTTTATTTTTATTTTATTTTTTTAAGCTCGGTTATCAGAAATGGAATGCACAGGATTGTGGGATATCAAAGGCAGTGAAGAAAACATCTATGCTGCCTTTGAAATTCGATCAGACGAAGGCACCTCCCGAGACAGGAAGTGAAGTTGTATTTGGATTTGGACATGCCTTGATGTTGAAGTTTTGACTTTAGTGTGTTCAGAGATGCTCTTTTTGCAGACCTTTGTTATAAATTGCTAGCATTATGTCGCCTGCAACTTGGAGCATGTTTATGATAACTTGATAGCATCTTAAACCTTTTCACGTCCAGGTAATGACGCAGATCTCCAATGGTCTCACTGAAGTACATTTTGATGATGAATGTGTCCGTGCCGTCCTCAGACTTCACTCGCAGTGTGCTGACGTCTTTTGCTGACTGTGAAGAGTCATTCTCACTGAATCACAACACACGGGTTGGAAAAGTTAACTCTTTATGTCAGAAACTCTAACAAACTTTTCTGTTTGGTCTTGATTTTACCGTACCATTCTCTGGAGCTCTGCAGGGCGGATGTTTCCACAATGATTGCTGAACGACTCTTAGTATCATCAGAGAAGCCCTTGACAAAACGAAAATTGGTAACACTATTATTTTAAGATGTCCTTGTCACATGTTCCATGTACTTGCTATAGTAATTACAATTAATTATACAGAATTACATACAACTAACCCACATTGTAACCCTAACCATATAGTAAGAACATGTAATTAATTCATATTATTCAGTAATTAAATGAATGGTTACTCTGTAACAAGGACCACTGTTGTGGAAAGTAATGCATTACAATATTGAGTTAATCCCCCAAAAAGTAACTAGTTGCATTACCTTGTTACTTTTTATGGTTAGTTACGTGCTATGTTACTTGAGGTACTTTTGCATTTACTTTTTCTTATCTGGCTAAGACTTGTGTTTGCAACATTTGTCCTTTTTGCCTTATTCATTCATTCATTCATTTTCCTTCGGCTTAGTCCCTTATTTATCAGAGGTCGAATGAACCCCCAACTATTCCAGCATATGTTTTATACAACGGATGCCATTCCAGCCGCAATCCAGTACTGGGAATCACCCATAAACAATCTCGCATTCACACACACATACACTACGGACAATTTAGTTCATCCAATTCACTTATAGCGCATGTCTTTGGACTGTGGGGAAAACCGGAGCACCCGGAGGAAACCCACACCAACACGGGGAGAACATGCAATCTCCACACAGAAATGCCAACTGGCCCAGCCGGGACTCAAACCAGTAACCTTCTTGCTGTGAGGCGACAGTGCTAGCCACTGAGCCACCATGCTGCCTTTTTGTCTTATTACTCAAGTAAAATCATTGTCCATTGAGATGATCCCCTTTTCCTTTTATTGGATGTTCAAAATAATGAGAATGCTTTCATCGCCGAAATGTAAGGCTCTGGCCTGCCATCTTCGTTTCTGTCTGTTCCCACAGGATGCGTATTCTCTCATTAAGTGCGTGATTCAACATGACTAAGTTAATTTAATTAATTAGCTTTTACTAAATAGTAATTCTCATTACATTTTTTAAAAAGTAACTCAAATATATTTACTTAATTTTTTTTCATTTACTAATTACGGGGCAGTACGGTGGCGCAGTGGGTAGCACGATCGCCTCACAGCAAGAAGGTCGCTGGTTCGAGCCTCGGCTGGGTAAGTTGGCATGTCTGTGTGGAGTTTGCATGTTCTCCCCGTGTTCACGTGGGTTTCCTCCGGGTGCTCCGATTTCCCCCCACAGTCTAAAGACATGCACTATAGGTGAATTGATTAAGCTAAATTGGCCGTTGTGTATGTCTGTGAATGTAAGAGTGTATGGGTGTTTCCTGGTGTTGGGTTGCGGCTGAATGAATGAATTTACTAATTACTTAGGAAAGTAATATTATTACGTAACTCCCCAACATTAAAAAAAAGACACCTTAAAATAAAATGTACTCCAAAAATTCAGTTCAATGGGAAATGTGACTAAAATTTGACTGAATTGACTATACTGACCAGTAGATGAGCCTTTACTGAGTCCCGTATGCTAATCACTTTGCCTGCCTTCACCACAGTCTCTGGAAGCTTCCGCAGGAACTGCTCCATGGACAGTTTTCTGCCTAAATGCCACACAGAATGGACATAAATTCAATATGAAATGTACAGTAACGCAATAGCTGTCAAAGTTAAATCACAACCATAGGATGTTCAAACCTGGTAACTGACTCTGTTTTGGTATTGTGGAGGTGATCTCAGAACTGTCCATCGTCTGCTGTCCTGCTCCATCTATAGTTTGTCCTCTTCCAGGAAACTCAGCCCACGGTCGCCGAACTATGAACTCCTCTTCTCGTCTGTCATGAAGCTGTTTGTGTGGTTCAGACAAAAACAGTTGAAGAATGATCACTATATATGATCCTTAACCCTCTCACCCTCTTCAATTCTTCCAATTTAGAAGATAAACGTAACATTTTCTTCAATTCTTTTTTTTATTATGCAATATTTAGTTTAATGTCCTATTTGTTTCTATATGGATAAAACTTATGTATAAATTCCCAGTGCACACCTGGAAAGGCACACCATTGGGAAACCTTTCTTGAAGCTCAGAAGGAAAAAACCCATCCATCAAGTCTTGCATGCATTCCTACAACAAAGAGAAACAATAAACGATTATTTGTCTAAAATAAATGAAAACTGCCTATAAAAAATATTAGGTCAAAATTGATATATGCAGTACTGAGGAAAAGTTTTAGGCCAACATTAAATCTGTTGTTCTATGTGACCCTTTACCACAAAACCAGTCATGAGTGTAATTTTTTTTTATTATTGATATTTATACAGGGTTAATAAATTCTTTCAGTTGATGTATGCTTTGTAAGGATACGAGTTAGGTTAGAGTTTGAATTATTTTGGTTTAATTGTTTAAGACATGTGAAAGACAATATTGGAGAGAGGCTGTTTGTTCTGGTTTGAGCTGCATTTCTAGCAGTGTTGTTAGCAATATTGTCTGAATTGATGGAATTGTGAATGTTGTAAAGTACAGGTTTTAATCCATTATGCCATTCAGTGATAATAGTTTTCATTTTCAGCATGATAATGATCCACTAATTGCAGTGAAATTCTATTTGGAGGAAGAAAACCGCTGATGAAACACAGACAGTCATGAAATGGCCTCCACAGGGTCCAGACCTGAATATTATAGAGGCTGTATGAAATCACATGGACAGAAAAAGAAAGATATGACACTCTAAACCTAAAGAAGAACTCTGGAAAAAGCTAAATGAAGCCTGATATTACACAGCGCATTATTTAAGAAAATGTCAGAACAATTAGAACAAAACAGTTTTGCTTGAAGAGGAAATGTTGTGCTGTTTTTTTGTACATATTTCCTATATTTTCTGTTTGTTTGTTGTTAATAAAGAGACTCATTGATTTATATATTGTGCAAAAGTCTTAGGCCAACAAACCTGGTGTAGTGCTTATGGCTTTTGTACAGTACTGTATGTCAGTCAAATGAAATGCAAGTCCAAAGCAGGAAAACATATGAACCTGTGTGGTTGCATCTTGATAGGAGCGGAATGGACCATTGAACATGACAATGCCGTTTTTGTACAGCCAGAGGGGTATGGGAGGCTTCTGGGTCAGTTTGGCGCCTCCAGGAATGGCCGTCACATGAGACTCTCCTTCTCCAGCTTCCAGATTGAGTTCCTGGATGTTCTGCACGACCAGGTCAAAGTTAATTTCAAAACTCTTGCAGTCAGAGCTTGCTCCTATGCGTTGACTTTCAGCTTGCTCATCACGTTGTTCATAACCTCCAACCCAGATCATTCCATAGTCGTTCAGAAACTTCTGTGTGGGTTGGAGAATGTCATAACGTTGACTGTCTAACAGCTGTTTTGGTGTGATTTAAACCTGAATGAGTTCTGTTTTATGCATACATCTGTGCAGGTAACAATCACTCACCTCCATTTCCCACACTTGCTTTTGAAGCTTCAGGGTTAACTGAACCAATCCTTCATCTTGCATCTCATTACTTGCAGATTGCTCTAAAGCTGAAGATAAACACGTTGGTTTAGACGAGCCTTTATTTAACTTAAATGGATAATACAATTTGTACAAACTACTATTTTAGTGTTAGTTGTCGGTGTCATATAGAGGTCTCTTGGATGTTTAGAAGTCTTATTTTTTACTTAAAATCTCATCAGATATTTATGACTACAATACAATGATGGGAAGCATTCAAGCTGGCTGTAGATTATTATTATTATTTTTTTAAATAATCATTCTTTAGGGGTTTTCACCTTTATTGATAGGACAGGGGAGATTTACAGACAGGAAGGTGTGGGGAGCAGAGATAGGGGCAGGGTTCATACGGTCATGGAAAACCTGGAAAAGTCATGGAATTTTGACATGGCATTTTCCAGGCCTGGAAAAGTTTTGGAAAAACAGAAATCTGTAAACTTGAATATAGGTTAGTTGTCTTTGCTAATTTTCTGTCCTTGGCCAATCACATACTCTCACATTATTAGTGCGGTGTAAGCATAATCTAAATCAATTTTACATAAATATAAAGATAAGCTGAAACTAAATAGATTGTTGCGTGTTTTACGATATGCTGTAATACATTTTAACATGTATTGTTTTTTACCACGCATATGTAGACATTGCATGAAACATTAGGTCATGAAAATTTACTTGAAAGTCTTGGAAAAATCAAGGAAAAGTCATGGAATTTTTGTAATACAAATGTGTATGAACCCTGTAGGGGGAGGATCAGCAAAGGACCTCGAGCCGGGAATCGAACTCTGGTCACCGCAAGCACCTCGGTGCTATGTTGTTGTAGCACTAACCACTAGGCTATTGGCGGCGACAGCTGTAGATTTTTTTTTTTTTTTTTAATGCAATTGTTTTATCATTAGTTACAATGAATAATTGTATGAAATGATAAGCGTTAACATGAACTGTTCAAAGACCAAAAAGGGGTTTCAAGCATCAAAACAATAAAAATGTAATGCAGCTTTCATTTTTCTCTCTTTACATTGCAGTTTTACAGTCCAGTTTAATTATTATTATTTTTTTTTTTTTCAAGCAAACTGAATAATTTTAGCATAATTAAATGTAATTCAGTGTAACTATTTTATTTAACAAAACATTTTGTTAGGAATGTTTAGAATAAAAAAAATCTTTCATTACATGTATACAGAAACAAAGTCATTTTATATTTACTTTTAACCTTACACTACTAGGTTCCTCCTTTTCTCCCATACTCTATCTATCTCTACTTCTCTCTCATTATTAATCTAAATCAGCATTGAAGCAACCTATCAATTGTTATTATACAAATCAAATATTATATAAAAAAATCATATAAATACATTGTGCTGTCATTAGAAGTCATCCTACTGTTGATACTTATGTTTTAGTTATCATTATACCTTTTGCCTCTTGCAGAATATTCAGTTTCTCTTCCAGAACTGCTATTCTTCTCGCCTTGAGCAAAGAATGTAAGAAAACAGTGCTTATAGAAACATGACACTTGAACGATTCTATAAGCTGTGCCTATAGATATCACACTGATTATCATAAACACACAAAACCTGAAAGCTTTTAAGCAGATTTAGGTGTTTTAAGGTCACAGGACTGTGAGAATGAAGCACGTTTTTACCTTCTGCTCTATATCCACAGCCTGAGTTTTCACTTTTCTCTCTAGCTGACAGATCTTCTGCATCATACTTGACATCAGTTCAAAATCACTCGGCACGGCTGTGACGCATTCAAAGAAGATTTGATAGACAATATAACTATATACAGTTGAAGTCAAAATTATTAGCCCTCCAGTGAATTTCTTTTTTAAATATTTCCCAAATGATGTTTAACAGAGTAAGGAATTTTTCACAGTATTTCCTATAATATTTTTTCTTCTGGAGAAAGTCTTATTTGTTTTATTTCGGCTAGAATAAAATCACTTTTTAACTTTTTTAAAACCATTTTAAGGTCAATATTATTAGCCCTCTTAAGCAATATTTGTTGTCGATTGTCTACAGAACAAACCACTGTTATACAAGACTTGCCTAATTGACCTAGTTAAGCCTTTAAATTGCACTTTAAGCTGAATACTAGTATCTTGAAAAATATCTAGTCAAGTATTATGTACTGTCATAATGGAAAAGATAAAAGTATCCAGTTATTAGAAATGAGTTATTAAAACTATTATGTTTAGAAATGTGTTGAAAAAATCTTCTTTTAACAAAAAGTGGGGAAAAGAATATAAACTACTTGACAAAAATCTTGTCGCCTATCCAAGTTTTAGGTACAACAAATAATAACTTGACTTCCAGTTAATCATTTGGTATCAGAAGTGGCTTATATGAAAGGCAAAGGCCTCTAGATTACGCTTATTTTACCAAAATAAAATATGATCATGCATTGATTTTTAATGATTTAATTAGGACAGTAAGGTCTGACTTTGCTTAGACAAAAGTCTTGTCACTTAACAGAAATAATGTACAGTATAGAATATAAAGTCATGGTGCAGTGAAAAAATAATTAATATTGAGTATGACTCCCATGAGCTTGGAGGACTGCATCCATACATCTCTGCAATGACTCAAATAACTTATTAATAAAGTCATCTGGAATGGCAAAGAAAGCCTTCTTGCAGGACTCCCAGAGTTCATCAAGATTCTTTGGATTCATCTTTAATGCCTCCTCCTTCATCTTACCCCAGACATGCTCAATAATGTTCATGTTTGGTGACTGGGCTGGCCAATCCTGGAGCACCTTGACCTTCTTTGCTTTCAGGAACTTTGATGTGGAGGCTGAAGAATGAGAAGGAGAAATATCCTGCTGAAGAATTTGCCCTCTCCTGTGGTTTGTAATGTAATGGGCAGCACAAATGTCTTGATACCTCAGGCTGTTGAGGTTGTCATCCACTCTGCAGATCTCTCGCACACCCCATACTGAATGTAACCCCAAACCATGATTTTTCCTTCACCAAACTGATTTCTGTCAGAATCTTGGGTCCATGCGGGTTCTAGTAGGTCTTCTGCAGTATTTGTGATGATTGGGATGCAGTTCAACAGATGATTCATTGGAAAAATCTACCTTTTGCCACTTCACCATCCAAATTATCAACTAGAAGTCAAGTTATTATTTGTTGCTCTTACAACTGGGATCGACGACAAGACTTTTGTCAGGTAGTGTACAGAGGGGCTAATAATTCTGACTTCAACTGTATATATATAAAAACACACATTTTAATTCAATGATGGTACCTTCTTTTGCCTTCTTCTTTTGCATGACCTTTGTCCTTAAAGTGGAAAGATTATCCGCGACACGTGGCACTGGCTGGTTTTGTGGGAAAATGTCTTGGAATAATTTCTCTTCATAGTCTGAAACATCAAAATCAATATATATATATTTTAGTTATTTCTATATTATCAAATGGTCCATGGCTTGTATTGTGATCTCTGTGCATTTTGTATATTCCCATTTGCCTCTATATTCAGGCAGAGACAGAGAGAGAAACCTGCCATTTCCGTAATCTGTAAGGCAAGGCATTTCAAACCACTGTGACTCTTGACATTTATCTTGCCATTTTATTCGCTTGTTAGGACAGAT
This sequence comes from Danio jaintianensis, assembly GCA_903798115.1. Lineage (NCBI taxonomy): Eukaryota > Metazoa > Chordata > Actinopteri > Cypriniformes > Danionidae > Danio > Danio jaintianensis. Next base: position 21,914,636 of record CAIGQV010001633.1, on the reverse strand, counting down.
GGAAGAAGTGTAAAATGAGTGTATGTCTTACCACTGTCTGACCTTTCTTTGTGAGGCTTTCTCTCCCTAGATCACAAAAACAGATACAACATCTGATTATTTCAGAGACCGTCAGGGTCATTCTAACAACACGCTACCTTTGAGCTGCATAACTGTAAAAGAAGAATGAATAAATAATAATAAAACAATGATTGTGTTGAACTTTAACACTGACATTTGAGACTAGCCATGTGCTGAGGGAGATTAGCTGAGGGAGACTAGCGATGTGATGTGGGAAACTAGCTGAGGGAGACTAGATGAGGAAGACTAGTGATGTGATGTGGGAGACTAGCTAAGGAAAACTAGCCATGTGCGGAGGTAGACTAGCTAAGGGAGATTAGCTGAGGCAGACTAGCGACGTGATGTGGGAGATTAGCTGAGGGAGACTAGCTGAGGAAGACTAGTGATGTGATGTGGGAGACTAGCTAAGGAAAACTAGCCATGTGCTGAGGGAGACTAGCTGAGGAAGACTAGCAATGTGATGTGGGAGTATTGTGCAGAGAGCAAGGGTCTTTACACTTCTTTCTCAATTTTAACTGCTGCCACATTTATAATTTCGAATCATTGTAGTTCTCTAATTTTGATTACTTTATTTCCCCACAAAATAAAGAGTTTTTGTTGAAATGCCTTGGTTATTTTGTAAAACACTATTTTACTACCATCGAGAGCCAAAACCTAAATTAATTTACATTTTGAATGATGATTACATTATTTCTGAAAAAAAATCAAGTGTTCATAAATTGTTTAATTTTGCTTTACACCAACCCTGATCAAACACAACCAAACCAAATAACTAGCATCTGAAGGAGCACTTGGTCATTAAAGACCAAGGTTTGATCAAGGTTGCAGCTCAACTCTGCGGGAAGGTAGATCTCCAATACAGGGTTGGGCGCCCCTGCTTTACACTATAAACAACCACATACTCTCATTTGACACTTTATTATTAGGTATGCCTGTTAAAAAGCATGTTACTGCAAAGTTTAAAAACCGTAGTCAGCATTTGAAGTGAATCAAAAGTAAAGAGATAATCAAAGTTTTCCTAAAACATGAACGGATATTGTTCAATACACATTTTGGTTTTAGGGCAACTTAGAAGAAAGTTTTTGATCCACTTCAAATAATTGTTTAGTAGGTTATATAATTAATTGGATTTGCTCTAATGGTATATTGAAAAACTCCAATCAGCCTGTGGTTAAAGTCTAATGTTCTAGCATAGTAGGATTTGCTACAAAACAATATTTTCAGGTAGGTTGTCTGTCTGCGTCACAGACATGTTTTTGTTTTTTAATCATCAAGCATTTGTCAGCCTTTACCATTCATTCACTGTGCATGTAGTTTGCACTCACCCATCAGTGTGTAGGTCTGGTAAAGGAGCTCGTCTGTTCTTCCTCAGGATGGACAGCGGTGAGCTCATGTTTCCAAAACCACTTAATTTGGGTTAATTTTGTCCTAATGAAGACACGTCATCTAAAACAGCGAAAAGGTATAACGTTAACGAAAAGGACCATCGTAATTCCCAAGACCACGATGTTTAGAACAAATACTTAAGTTGTTTGCTGAACAATTTGACTTTTACTTGAGTTAAACGTGGATGTTTTCAGTGCGGGGATGTTTGTTTGATCAGTTGCCACTGGTAACGGGAACACTCAAACTCCACTATGAGGCGCTGCTCATCTGTCAGAAATGAGTGAAGAATAAAGGATCACCATCAGTTTAAGCAGTTACATTAACTTTTTTATTGAATGCTTGAAAAACATTAACAACAATCCAGGGGGGTTTCAGTCATTTAGTCCAAGACAAGTGCGATGTCCTTCATCAAAGTCCTTTTTTTTGGCCAACAAAAAAAAAAAGGTTTGTGAAATAAGTATTGCTTTCCTTTTCACATTCATGGAAACCAAGGATAGTTACATTAACTTAAAGCAAAAAAATATTGGAATTATTATAATCTATTCTATATCAAAGCATATAAAAATATCAGTATCTATATCAAAAAACAAACAAGCAATACTACTGGTACTGATTATATTCTAAAGAAGATTTCTTTGTACAAAAATTCTTTGATAAGCTATATTTAAACAGATATATAAATAGGTGATATAAGTATAAGTAATATAAATATACACTTTTAAACAATAAACCCAACAAACACATCTACGTTGAAGCGATGTCTGTACAACGTAAATTCTTTTCAAATGCAACGTCGCCACTTACATTGTTACAACGTAGAAATGTAAGAAGTGAGAAGGCTGTAGCAACATTGTCGTGTAACATTCAGCAACCGTGAGACGACGTTCTTGCTACATGTATTAATGGTTTTTATTGGCAGTTTATCAATACTGCCTAGAATACAGGATAAGCAGTAATAATTTTCCAATATTGCTTAATATTAAATATTGTTCATTCATTTTTCCTTTTTAATTTAATAACCGCATATGTAAACTTTTAAGTGTAAACATGCCACACAAATGTATATAATCAAACTTTTTTATTATATATTTCACAACATTTAATGCATACAGTACACATCTAATTATAAGCAAACAGTATACAATAATGTTTAGATTATGTAAAATAATTAACTATATGTAATTAAACTAAAAGGATAGGCTAAATTAATATGTCCATTGAGAAATAAAGTAAACAAACAAGAAAAGTAAACAAGAAAGCAAATTAAAATGCAGACGCTGGGCATCGAAGCTCTGGACTGGAGAGTACAGCAGACCGGGCAGCGCAGCCGAAGACCAGGCGTAGTTGTTGGTACGGAGAAAGCAGTCAGAGAAAGAAACAAATCCAACAGAGAATCCAGTTTCAGAGATGGATCCACAGCAGCCACAAGTCAAAATAGGCAGCGAACAAGAGAGGACAGATCAGAGCTCGACACAACAAGACTACACAAATGACCACTGATGTCTTATTTAGCAAGAAGAAATAAAGCGATACTCACGTCTCCTTGGTCATTGTTGAATGAGACGCCCAACGGTCTGTTGAAATTTAAACTGATTCATTAATGACGAGTAAATGTTGTACAGTGGTCATACATGCCGCCTAAGCACAACCTAAATCAACGGCCGTTTAAATGGCAACATTATGACACCGTTGTGACTACCTTCAGCAACAACGTAGATCCGCAACCTTTTTACAAAGTTGGTACAACGTTGTGGGAAGGTCGCTACGTTGAGGCAACGTTGTGCGTTTGTTGGGAAGCATATAACACACTCTATAATTGAAAATAAAAAAATGCAATGTAATATTGTAACACGATATTAAATGGAAGCAGTGGGGGAACAACTAACATATAAAAATGTATTTCTTTTTTAAATAAATCATATTAACTGCACAAATAAATATTCCGTTTTTATTTAGGAAACTGAAAATGCATCAGTATTATATACAACACAATACATAATGACATTTAGGAAATTATTCCAAATCAATGACCGATCATCAAATGTTTTGCATCTTTTATTTTTTGAGACAACGCATATGACGTCTATTTGTTATTATACTTTGTAATATTATCGCCAGAAGCTGTTTACGCCTACATCGCTGTCACCATATAGTAGTTATAATTGATTTCTAAGAAGTTGTTCTTAGTAGAAACACCTTCTCTCTAGGAAACTACTTGATTTGGATTAGCTTGCAAAGTTTGTTGACAGTTCCGGTCTCTCCCAGTCGCTCCGCCCCCTTTTGCGTGACTAGCGCGATGACGCCATCAGCGGCCGTCAGACAGATGCAACGAAAGCTGACGGAAGATGCAAAAGAAAAAGGACCCGCTGGTAAGTTTCAAGAAAAGGCAATTTTGCGTTTCCGAAGAGCAATTGGAGGCTTTATAGCGCTCAAAAATGCCCTCCGCGAGGCTTAGCCAAAGCCTCGTTCGTTTATTCGCTGTTTCACACTGCGTTCTGTGTGAATGTGTGTCATGAAACACAGTTAAAACATGATTAGAAGCCCGCTGGTGTGATTTAAACATTAGCAGGAAAGCGTGTTGTCGCCGCTCGCCGACCTCATCCAAACCGAACGGGAAGCAACGAAAACCGGTTAAAAAGCGACGGGAGAAGGTTTAAGGTCAGCCGTCATGTGCTGTGCTGTGCCGTTGGTGTCTTGACCAAAATAACCAGTTAACGCGTGACATGTTTCAGTGTTATGGTTGAATTTGCTAACGTTAGATTTGAACCTGCTCTAACGCGTTTGTCGCCGAGGAGGCGTGATCTCGAGGTTTGAGTGAAAAGAAGTGTATATCGAGTCTTTGTGGTGTGTGTATGGATACAAATAGGTTTGTTTTGCTTCTACATCAAACGTGTAATTTGAAGTAGAGTGTTTAAAAACATGCACATGGAGTTGTACCGTGACGGACACTTTTATAGGTACATCCTGTCAAACGTTTTTTATTTTATTTTCAGCTGTTATCTACACCTAGGTTTGCTATCTGCTGCTAAATCAACAGAAGAGGGCAGGAACTGTTGTATTCCTTCTCGAAATAGGCCTCAGAGTAACCATATAAGATGAGAAGTAAACTGCACCCCGGCCGAACTGCTGTCGTTTGTAGTGTTTAAAGTTCACCACCACTGTGTGTGTTTGAATGGAGGATTTTACAAGCACGGGTGCGCCAATGACAACAAACCTGGAGCAACTAGGGTGACCGAGTCCAGTTCATCGCGCTCTGGCTGATGGAACGCTTACATGCGAGCAAACTGTGTCCTAAAATCTATGAGATCCCTATCTAGACTGTGTGTTGCTAGTGCGAGATGTTGAAACAGGATGTTAGAAAGTTCGATCTCACTGTCATTGCATGCCATCAGTGCTGTTGTAGTTTGCAAGCATGCATGCCGCGTTAGTTTGTACAATATAATTTGTAGGATTGTTGACACAGACACGCCACGTTAATCTGTTAGCACATTTCTGTCCTTTGATTTAATGAACTCTTGGAAAAAAGGAACAAAAGATGTCAACGGGGCAGTGCTTTTGTACCTTATTTACCCCACAAAGTGCATACTGGTAGCTTAAATATATTTAATAATATAGGTTTTGCACGTTTTATTTTTGTAGTGTGTGAATTAAAAAAAGGAAAAAAGGTTATATTTCTCTGTGGGAAGCTCTGTTCTTTTTTAAACAATACTGTTCTTGGTAAAGACATTTAAAGTTAACTATACAGCTTATTTATACTAAAATTCTATGATAAGCTATTTTAAAAGTTATATAAATAAGTAATATACATATAAGTAATAGTTTAAGTAATATAAATATATCAATCTATATTCGAAAAAATACAATTTAAGTCAAGAAATGTATTGTTTTTTTAATTAAAGAAAGAAATCATATTAACTACACAAATAAATATTCAGTTTTCAAGATGTTAACGGGGCAGTGCTTTTGTACATTTTTTTTTATCCCCCAAAGTGCATACTTAAATATATTTAATAATATAGGTTTTGCACTTTTTTAGTTTTGTTTTGTGTGAATTCTAAAAGGAAAAAGGTTATATTTCTCTGTGGGAAGCTCGGTTCTTTTTTAAACAATACTGTTCTTGGTAAAGACATTCAAAGTTAACAATACAACTTAAACACAATGCTGGGGGAGTGTTATGTATGTAGAGGACAAAAAGAGCACAACAATGGGTTAAGTAAACCACCTTCTTAATTTCCAAGATTGATTAAAAAAAATCAGGTGCAGGTGCAGTGATGATATATTGCCATTTTTATTGTCAAACTTATTCAATACTTAATGTCTTAAGTACAGATTTAGTTTAGTTTTTGGTGCTAAATAGAACACTTTTCATAAGGTTCCATAAAGAACCATGCTTTGAATGTACTATATAGGACCGTAAAAACATTTGTAATAATAGTTTTTTTAATATATTTTCACAATAAAAAAAATATAACAGTATTAGTTTTACTAACATTAGAACTATTAATATATGTATTATTTAATAATATATTATTATTATTGTAATTATTATTATTTTGTTTTGTCATAAATATTGCAGGTTCTGTTAAGGTTTAAAAAAAATAAAATAAAAAATCCATACTAAACAGCATATACCACTTTGGTATTTTTTTATTGTTGTATTTATACAACAGTTAATATCTGGCAACATTAATAAATAACAATTGACAGCAAAAACAAATATCAAACAAACAGGATATAAATGTTATAAAGACCAAGTTCCTGTGAAATATCTTCACAATCCTCTATGATGCCTTTGTTTATTGTTATAAGAGTTTTTTGGTAAAACTGAATGTCATTTACTCTCTGCAGAAGAAATACATCACTGCATCTGGAAAACACAAAGTTGCTGTGTAACTTTCATTTGTTTAGGTAAAAAAACAAAAAGTATCTTTGTAATGGCCAAGTATCAAAAATGGACAGTATGTGTAGTTACTGTGTTAAAAAAAAGTCATGGGGTATCTTACATTTTTTGTGACTTCTTAATGCATAAACCTTCTAATTAATAAGTAATAATAGTAATAGCTATTATTATTAAAGTAATAATTAGGGGGAAAAAAAGCAAACATCTTTGTTACTTAAGAGGCATCCTCAACTGAACAGAGATAGTCAAAAGTTCTCTTAAACTAAAAACAAACAAACAACCAAAAAAAAAAAAGATTGGTAGAAAAGAAGTTAGACTCTGAAAGTTAAAATGTATAGAGATTTTAAGAAAGAATGAATTGACCTGTTAAGAGAGTGCTTTGATTGTGGTTGATTCTTGAGCTCCATTAATGAGCTGTAGGTGCTTTGTTAGTTACAGATACGAACAACAAAAAATGTCAAACAAAAAGAGCCCTAAACTCACATGAAGAACAGTTTGAGCATCTTCAGAACAATATGGTTTTAAATCGAACCATTACTATGTGCAAAGAACCTTTAAAGAACCATCTTTTTGATAGTGTATTATATAGATTGTCTATAGATTTATAGGTTATATAAATACCTTCACAGTGTGTTTACAGCAGATTCTGTCAAACGGTGTATTGAGCAAATCTAATGAAGTGTCATTGGTTATTTTTGTTGTTTTGGTACAGTTTAAAGCACGAACAAGTTACATTGCTTTCCCATATAGTGTCTGATTGTGTATGGCATTGTTTTTGATAATTTGGTGATTCATCTCAGAACTGGTTGGTTTGGATTAACTTTTAACTTTCATAAAGACAATGAATAAAAGTAATCGAGGTTGCAATAGCATGGGCGTCACTGTTGCTCTCTACAGGCCAAAACTATGACCAATATTGTGCAATACTGATCATTGCAGATTCAGAACAATGTGAGTGAGAGTTTAGTGGGTGCCGGCCGGGTGGTTCACCCTTTGGATGACTAGTATCCCATATTTGCTTTTCCATGTGTGTGTTGATGGGTTTATGTGTGAAGAAGGCTGCTCATTCCTCTGGATTTTGCTCTCTGCCACTGCCCCGTCCTCTGTTTCTCTCTGTTTTTTCGCAGCACTTGTGGACTGACATCTCTCTGCTATCTAATAGTTCCTCTGTCCCAGCAGCCCCTGCTTCATCTATATATAACTTGCAGTGCAGTCCGTTTAACTTCCTGTGAAGCTCTCATTTGCTTTGGGTGACAGATTGAGAAGTGTTCGGTCATCGTGTTTCTGCTCGTCTAACCCAGTCCTGTTCAGAAATGCAGAAATTAAGGCAACTCGACAACATTTCATACCAGCGGAAAGTTTTTAGGGAGTAATAAGGGGTTTAACAAGTGTGATATTGCAATCTTGAAAGTATTAGTTTGGTGTTTTCGCAAGTGGGATCAATCTTTCGATTTACCATCACTGAGCAGTCAGTTTTTGGATATTTGGTCCCTTGTTTACTTTGGGCTTGGAGAAAAAAAGATTTTCTTTCTCTGCGGGCAAGCTCTGTTCTTGTTTCAAAAGCACTGTTCTCAGAAAGGACTTTCAATGTCAACAATACAGCTTTTTGTTTTCCTTGAGCTCTATGAATATTGAGCCTTGTATGCTTTTATGCCAGTTTCAACTTATGCTCTTCGAATTAAGGTGTTACTCATTTCCATATTGTCTCCAAACAGATCTCATTCTCAAGATGTTTGTTTTATTCTCATTAGTTGTGCAAACAGAGGCATTATTACCATTGTTGTGTTATTAGTAGAGCTTAGGGGTGTTTGGTTTTTGTATTCGAATAATATTGTAAGGGATGTTGCGAGCTGACATTATCGAGAATGTCACTCACTTTGCGAAAATAACACAGAAAAAACATTTTAAACGTTCAGTTCATATGTTTAATATATAATTGAAGGGGTATTGTTTTATAAGGTATAAAGTAATTAGCAAGTGTTTTTTTTTATGTCTAAATATCAGTGCATGATTGTGTGTGTGTGTGTGTATATAATATTGATTTTATACAACAGTTCCACAAACTAGAATTTAATATCGAATAAGTTGCCTTTTATACGTAATTGTCTGTTTCACCACTGAAAATATTTTCAAACAAAGTGGTTAAAAGAGTCATTTCTATAAAAACTTCTTCACTTCTTTTGTTTGTTAATAATTAGCCATTTCAAACTAAGTATTTGAATCAATGTTTTACACCGTACAGTAGGCATGGGCCGGTATAAGATTTTGGCGGTATGATAACCTTGGATAAAAATATCACGGTTTTACGGTATTGTGATTACTGCTCTAAAATATGATCTTTTTAAACGTCTGAGTAAAAAACAACAACAACTTTTTTCCCCTTTGAACACAATATATTTTATTTTGAGAAACATTTAAAGTATTTTGGAACAGTAAACATGTCAGGCTGAATAATTCAAATTCATTGACTTCTGCTGTCTTCATTTGTTTCAAAAACACAGATTTCTTTACAATTTATCTTTTCTGCTGGAGATATTGTTGTCCTAAAAAAAACAACAACAATTAAGTAAATGAAAAAATCTTACACATTAGGAAGGGTATAGCAGAAAATGTGGTGGTTTTAAAACCTTGACTTTTCCAAACCGCGGTATACGAGTAGATTGAAAACGGTTATCATCCCATGCCTACCGCACAGACACGTCATTTGTAAATTACAAAAAAAAAAAACGTTAGATGCAATTTTAGTTTTAGATGCAGTTAATCATTGCCCAGCACTAATTTCTTTGTTTGATCGAAATATTTGCGTTTATTTGGCTAAAAAAATGGTTTTACCCCTGTTGAAGACCTTTAGCAATACCGTACATAGTAACAATCAATGCTATTTTAAAAGTAGCGTTGAGCGTGTAAAATGCTACACATAAAGGATTTTTAGTGAACTTTTGAATTTTATGTTAAGAAATGGTATTCTTTGTTTTTTTGTTTTTTTAAATTTATTTTTAGAAATGGATCATAAATATGTGCCTCGTATGTTCCTCTTTTTTTTTAAAAGCTAAAGCATGGGATTTGTTATTAATTATTTGGTTAATGGAGTAAAATGAACAAACAGTCTGCACTTGGGTTTTTTTATATCGTGAGCTGTGACAAAAAGAATAGCACAGAATCTTCTTGTTAGCAAGCAAAGACTTTCGGCATTCACATTATTGGTTAGTTTGTCTTCAATACAATTGATTAATTTATTATTAATTATTCATTAATTATTTATTAATTATTATCCTGAATATAAATTATTACATTAAATGAATGACAAAGGGTATAATCTAATATATTCCTCTCTCACTCACATATACACCTACAAGATTTTTTCACAAATAGAAGGATACGAAATGTACTAATGAACAACGTGGCCAAGACTTCAACACAATACAGTTAAAGGTCTCTCCTCTTTCACATTGACTTTGGCTTTCAAAAGCCAAGAATTTGCTTAGACAAAGATACAATGTAGAAAAAAATTCAGGTGTGAACAATCAAAGACATTGTGTGCATATTTGTTTAAGAGTATTGCGTAAGGGTCAACCTGCCAGATGGAGAATGAGGTTTGTTGAGGGCCTGGTCAGGGCTGCACCATATTGGACAAAAACTGACATTGCGATATTTAGTTTTTCTGCGATTATAAATATATTTTCACAAGACGATTTTAAAAATCTCTATTTGGTAAGAAATAATCTTTATACATTGCAAGGGAGTCCATTTGCATAATAAATCATAAACAAATTACAAGCATAAGTTAATATGATTGAAAAAAAACAGACACAAATGAAGTAATCAGGGCTTTTTGGTTTTCTGAAGAAACTAACAGTATCAAGGCACAGAAACTAAGTCATCAAATTTAGAAGAACAGTGTATAGTAGTCAACATTTGCAGCGGACCAAAACCTTTCTTCAAAGTTGTCCTAAAACTATAGAACACCCCTTCTTGACAAATTTTGAAGATCTTTTGTGACCCACTTCAATGCTGACTACTGTAGTCTTCATTGTAGAAATATTTAAATATAATTAAACTGTTAAAGTTTCTAGTTTTACAATTTTCAATTCGATTGAAATCTTCAGTCACTGGCCATTAATAAATCTTTCACTCTATTAGGATTAAACTTTGCGTGTGTTCTGAACTGTGTTGTTTTTAGGTTAATTACAATCCCAAGTCGACATTGCAGATCTTTAGGTTTGTCACAATAAATCAATATATATACACATGGACATGACCATAATCATTTTTGGTGATGCAATATATATCGCCCATACATAAAATCCAATTCTAGCAACATTTTAGCTGATGGCGCAACCTCTCTATCTCTATTGGAGGTGTGAGTGTCAGTATGGTTAAAAAAACACTATAGTATTTACTATTACTATAGTAAATTTTTAATGTGGGTGCCTGACAACTGAAAATAGATCTGATTGCAGATATCGTAGCCTCTGTTACTTTTTACCTTGCACTTTTTTGTTAAAATTTATTATTATTTATTTGTTTAGGATATGCGTTTTCACATTCTAATTCCAATGCCTAATTATTAAATTGTTAAAATGACTATAAATGAAATATTCTAAAGAATAAAATATTATGTGTTCTTTGGAAGAGTGTACTTGCATTATGATGCTATTATCTTGTCATTCTGGCATTATATAATGAGCGGCATAAAATGGTTTAAAAATGACAACAATATCATTTATCACAATATATTTTGGCGCAATATATCGTACAATAAAAAATAGATAACGTGACAGACCTACAGATCTTGCGATGTGGCTGTTTCAGATACGCACATTGCGATATCAATGCTGAAACGTTATATTTTTCAGCCCTGGTCGGGGCCGAGGACGCTTCATCTGTGTTTTTAGCTGAACCTTATTTTTCTTCTACCTTTATGCACTTGTTATTTCTTAGCAGATTCTTCTCATACCACATGCATGCGTATAAGCTCCTACCCTAGCACTGTTTAAAAGGTGAAGAGAGGTTGATGCGGTTTTAGCTCCGTGGAAGCCCTGCTGGAGCAAGCGTGACCTTGTGCATCTCAGCGGACTGCAGACGATCAGACTCGATCATCTAATGGAGAGGGGTTTGTTCTGTGTCTGCATGGCCTTGAACCTGCGCGTGGCCCAATTCTGTCAGCGCCAGAATCAGGCACAGTTTGTAATTGAGACCCAGATAGGGGGTCCCGGGAGACACGATAACAATTAAAGCTTGATTTATTTATTTATTTTCGATTTTGTGTCGCCAGCTGAGTGTGAAGATAAATGGCTTATCTTGCTCTCGACGTTGCACTTGCTTGTAACCGATGTAGAGTTTTGCTATTAAAAACATGATGCAATTGTAGGGAAAGAAATGTCATTCTATTAGCACATTGAAGTTGTTAAAGGAACGCGTAACATTGCTGATATTGGGTAGAGGACACTGATAGGTTGAGCTGTTATTATTATTATTTTGTGTTCAAGGAAAGTTGATGGACCAAATGTACCATAAATGTAGTCTATACAACTTTTGCTTGTGTCTGTCATGTAAACGGTTGGGTTTGGGGAACTAAGATTTGGTCTACTGTTAATCTGAAATCTCATTAACATTTTTTTAACTTGCTTAAGTCATGATCAGTCCTCAAACATGCAAAAATAATTGTTTCACTTATGTGAATTTGGCATGACGTTTTTTAATTGTAATTTTTAGCTAAACCTCAAGCATGATTATGGCTTTTAAGAATCTGATAATCGCTACATTTGATTTCTGCATTGCATTTATTTATAAGCCCTATAAATATAACAGTTTTAAATGTTTTTATAAGGAAGTAATAAGAAATTAACATTTGTTTGTTTATTTACAACCAGTTAAAATGGCACCCCGGGTGGTATGGTGGCTCAGTGGTTAGTGGTCTCCTCATAGCAAGAAGGTCATTGGTTCGAGTCCTGGCTGGGCCAGTTGGCACTTCTGTGTCCATGTTCTCCCCGTGTTGGCATGGGTTTCCTCTGGGTGCTCTGGTTTCCCCCATAGTCCAGAGACATGCGCTATAAGTGAATTGGTTAAACAAAATTGGCCATAGTGTATGAGTATGTGTGTGAATGTGAGAGTGTATGGGTGTTTCCCAGTACTGGGTTGTGGTTGGAAGGGCATCCACTGTGCAAAACAGTTAATAACAGTTGCCGGAACAGTTGCCGGAATAGTTGGCAGTTCATTACACTGTGGCGACCTCTGATAAGTAAGGGACTATGCCAAAGGAAAATGAATGAATGAATGAATGAATAAAAATAGCACCAAATGTAAATATGTAACTGTAAATTTGATAGAAAACTAACTTTTGGATTTTAGATGGATTGGATTTTATCACTAGAATGACATACAGAGTTTATTAAGGTAGTATTGTTATTTATCATTTTAAAACCATATAAATGAGTCTGCAAACATGATAAAGAAACAATTGAAAATTGTACAAAGAAGCAACTTTCATTTTCTTACTGACCAGACAAAATGCTGTGAGTTTGTGTCAGAATATTTTGTCTTTTGTAGATGTTCAAATGCATTTAACCACATGAACACCACTAAACCAAGGTCAGGTTTTTTTTTTTTTTTTGGTCTAGCTTGTTGAAAAGTGGACAAGCTCGACTTATAATGCATTAGCGGCAAAGACATTCTCTATGTCATCTCTATGCCACTTATAACTTATAAAACACTATATTTATGCCTTTTACACTGGTTGAATGTTTGCCGAGTCTCTCTTTGTATGTTTGTTTGTGAGCTGGTGTTCATTCTTAAATCATTAAAATATTCCTAACTGCCCAGATCAATATCCAATAAAACAAATGAACAAAAATGCCCCACAAAAATCATAACGTTTTAGAGTGTTGCTGAGCAGGGATGCATTTTATACCAGCATTTGTATAATACAAAAATGTACCACAGTGCAATAATATCGCTTGGCAAATTGACCTGTGTAGCTAAGATAGCACTCATTCATTAGACTAAAAGAGTGCGTTCAGAGAGCTGTGAGAACCAGGGATTGGCTAATCCAGGTTTAAGCTGTTGCCACTCTTAATTATGGGAATCCGCTCAGACTCAGTAGATCTTCAGTAAGACACTTTCTTTTATCTTTACTCTGGATCTGCCGAGTGAAAGCGCAGGAAGAATAATGTGCAACACTCTGAAAATGCTAAGCTGATGTATGGGGTGCTGTAGCATGCTGGATCTGATGCATAACATGATGTTGACTACAAAAGGTAGCACTGATTTTATAATTCCTAAGCATTCTATTCTGTCTTTCTTGTTATTGTTATGCTTTACTATCATTCTGAATGATAACCTCCAATCACATGCTTCCTTAGGGTGCCTCTCTTAAAATGTATTTGCACTTTGAGCATGTCTCCTCTTTCTGCTTTGCAGTTCTGTCCAGAATATAGTCACAGCAGCATTTTGTTTAGATTTGCATGTTACACCTACAATTGTAAACTGCCTTCTGGGTTCTTTCCATTGTAACCTAGTTTGTTTACCAAAGTACCATTCTAGTGCAAAGTCTCTGTACATTTAACCTGGGGTAATTCGGAATGACCCGAGAATATATCTGCATTACATTAACTCATTCACCAAGCACAAGAAGTTATGCTAAATGCAAATCCTTGGGAATAGGCCTAAAATTAGAAAACGAAGTGGCAGAGAATGTGGTTTTCCTGGCCACTGGTAAAATTTGCATTACTGTTGCTAATACTTGGGATCTTGTTATGAGGTCTGTTAATTTCTAAGTTAAATGGAGGCCAGCTAGCAGGAGCTGAGTCTCAGTATTCTGGGTTTAAGAGATGCCTGGCGACTGACGCTAAAGGCTGTAAGTCCCTTAAAAGATGGTAGGAATTGGGAAAAATCTGCTTGGGTTTATCAGAGTTCAGTTTTTGCAGTTGCATTTTCATTAGGGCTGTGCAATATATTGTAAAAGTATCGTTATCGTGATAATGATATATGCTATTTGTATCGTTTTTATGTGCCAAGTATTTGTGTGGTGCATACATAAATAAACACATGAATGGCAGGAGTAGAGACAAGTGAGCGGAAAGGGACAACAGCGAATAAGAATAATGCTGGGTTCACATTAAACACAGAATTAAGCACTTGTTTGAGTAAATGACGTATGAAGTCAGTGCCAACATGCAAATAGAGGCGAATTATAGCTGCGCAGCACGAATAATGTGGAATTGACCTCAATCGAGACTACTGCGCAAGTTCAAATAATTGAACTCAAGTGAAACATTTGCGTGAGGGGAAAACATCCCATGAGTGAAGCGGTGCTCTGCGAATGGTATGAACCCAACATGAGAATATCTGCAGAGGTTTTCAGTCATTCATGGTGTTTTTATTTTGCCTTAATTAGATCAGACAAATATCTGTTAACTGTTCATTTTATTATCAACATTACATAAATAAGTGATTAAAAAAAGAAAAAAAGCTCATAAAAATAATATATCTACATAGATGTTTTCTATTGCAAGAAATATTACTGTAATACTCAATACAACAATATTGCATATCGCATATTTAACCAGTATTGCGCATCCCTAACATGACTGTTACCAAAACCGATCCTTAGCATACATTTCTAGACTTGTTAGTTCTAGTCATCTAAACCAAATCTAGATAATGTTATCTATCTCACAGTGAGAATAGCTACCAATGAATGTTCTGAAATAAAAACAACATTTCACTTTAGATTCAAAGGAGGTGTGAGAGAGAGAGATGTCAAAACTAGTACTGGATACCTGAGATAATTTTAATGTTTTGTGTTACACTGTTAGCCCCTTGCCTATGTTACTTACTACCATTCATTCTAATGGTATTAGGAGTCATTTTTCAGATATCTATTTTCTTTAAAGCATTTTTTGCACTGCTTAAAACTAGTATTAAGATGCTCTTTGATTGATCTGATCACAAATAGACAGTGTTTTAATGGTGTTTTAATGCATTGTATTTGTCCACTTTCAACCACTTTCCAATAAGGGAATATGTGTAATAGGCCTTTTCTGTTCTTTCCATCTAATACTGAAAAAAAGCTTCTGCAATCTATGTATTGTATATTAAAAAAATTATTACTGTGCAGTACTGTGCAAATGTTTAGTCAGTAAAAATCAATCAAATACACATTATAAATCGAGTAATGTAAAATATAGAATAGATTTTATTTACTTTTTGATGTTTTCATCACTTGAAATTGCCAGGTTTACTATTGTTTGATGTCTTAAATCATGTCCCTGAAAAATCAGGTCCCCTTGCTTTACATAAAATAAAAGAATTAACAGCACCTGTTTTTCACTGTGGAAATGCTATTCACGGTCACTGTATGTTAAATATAGTAACTACACTTAAATAAATGAATAAATATAGTTAGATAAAACTAACTTTTAAACTTTAGGGTATTAAGTGATATATAGTTTTTTTTTTATGTAGTATTGTTTTTTATTATTCTAGTATTTATAAAGCCTTATTCATGAGTTTGACACACATTACACATGACGCACATTAAAGGAGACCATGGAAAGCAGCGAGCAGCAGCATTAATTTTCACCTTGAAAGCAGCATAACCACACTAAATGTTGAGTTTGTGTCAGAATCAGAACTGCCATGAGAACAGTTGCTTTTTATATTTGTTGACTTATTAAAAACAAACTTATTATTATACTGTATTAAGTTTTAAAGTTTAATTTATGTCTATCTATTGTAGGCAGAGAGTAGATGGCCTTTTGTGGCTGTTAAAATGCATTCGACCACATGAGCAACTAAACCACGAAAGTAATTAAATTTTAATTTAAATTTAAAACTCGAAAGTCAAAAAGCCGAAAGTGGAGTTCAACTTAGGACACACTAGTGGCGCAGTGAATGGCAAGCACTTCTCTGCTATGTCATCTCCTGTTTACGCTTTCTTTAGGAATTTTTTTTATCTAATATTTTTATCCTGTGCCCATCCTCCTGTAGAATGCTTACTGAATGCTTTGTATGCTAGTTTGTGAGTTTGTTTGGAAGATGGTGTTATGTGATGGCGTTCATTCAAAAATCATTGAAAGTTTTCTAGCTCACCTGATCAACATCCAGCAAAACAAATGTAGGACAGGACTAGGGCTGCACGATATTGGAAAAAATCTGACATGACGATTGTTTTGTATTTCTGTAATGTTACAGTATGAGTACACTTTCACCTGATAGCTTGAATAGGCAAGGCAAGTTTATTTATATAATACATACACAATGGTAATTCAAAGTGCTTTACATAAACAGGAATAAAAGAAACAAGATTAAATAAATGATTAAAAACAGATTAAATATGTTAAAAACATGTTTTAAAGGAATGGAAAATAAAATAAAGACATAATAGTGTGATCTGTCGGACGTAGCACAGTGCTCATTCACTAAAGGCACAGCTAAACAGATGTGTTTTCAGTCTTGATTTGAATGTGCCTAATGTTGGAGCCCATCTGATCATTTCTGGAAGCTGATTCCAGCAGCGGGGGGCGTAGTAGCTGAAGGTGGATTCACCCTGCTTTGAATGAACTCTTGGAATTTCTAATTTGCTTGATCCTAATGATCTGAGTGATCTGTATAATAGCTCTATTTGGAAAGACTTCAATAGTTTAGAAGAATTGGGATGATTTTGTAGGGGAGTGAATCTGCAAAAAAACTAATAAACTAATTTAAATCTTAGATCACTTTCATTTTTGCTCTGCTATATTGAAGTAATAAAGTGCATTATGGTTTTCTGTAGCAGTCTAACAGTATTCAGGTACAGAAATTGAATCATCAAATGTAAAAATAAATAAATAATAAAAAAAACATACAAACACACATGCAGAGGATCAAATTTCACTCTGTTATTGTTAAACTCTGCAATAACTACACAGATCACTTGCGTTCTGAGTTGTGGCTCCTGGTCAACAATTCCAACTATTGCGGATGGGGACATTGCAATATCAGTGCTGAAATGATATACAGTTGAAGTCAAAATTATTCACCCTCCTGTGAATTATTATTTTTTTTTCTTTTTCAATGATTTCCCAAGTAATGTTTAACAGAGCAAGGGATTTTTCACAGTATTTCCTATAATATTTTTTCTTCTGAAGAAAGTCTTATTTGTTTTATTTTGACTAGAATAAAGCAGTTTTTAAAAATTATTTTAAGGTCAATATTATTAGCCCCCTTAAGCAACATTTCTTTTCCGATTGTCTACAGAACAAACCATCGTTATACAATGACTTGCGTAATTACCCTAACTTGCCTAATTAGCCTTTAAATTGCACTTTAAGCTGAATACTAGTATCTTGAAAAATATCTAGTAAAATATTATGTTCTGTCATCATGGCAAAGACAAAAAAAAAATCAGTTATTAGAAATGAGTTATTAAAAGTATTATGTTTAGAAATGTGTTTAAAAAAAATCTTCATTTCGTTAAACAAAATTGGGGGAAAAAATGTACAGGGCGACTAATAATTCTGACTTCAACTGTATATGGTGCAGCCCTGGATGGGATACTGTAAGAATGTTTATGCTCTTTGTGTAGCTAAACCTGAGTTTCATCTAGATTTTAATGTCATTTTGTACCCTAATGTGCTTCATTTGGTGTCTGTTGGGCTCAATTATTGGTGTCAGACAACCTTCCTCCATTTACACTCCGGCACTGCTGCGGCTTGAACTAATGCTGTTTGCAGAAAGCAAAACTCTGCTTTCTGAGAAAGTAACTATTGATTGATTTTTAAAGAGCTTTACTTCCATCCCATGACAGTTTTGGTCTGGTCAGAATGGTGAATGTGTTCTGCCTTGATTTGTTTATTGTTTCCACGTGCAGCATTGTAAGGGGTCAAAGTTTGTTCTGGGCCTCTAATTCTTTTGTACATTGCACTCTCGTTTTTTTTTCAGGAGAGATTAGTTTATGATAGCATTAGCATTGATGATACTTTGACGTGGATTACCTCCATAGTCGGAACCCTTTTAAAATATTTTTTGCTGTCTGATCAACATGGGTTATACAATTTAGGCAGTATGGTAACATCCTTCTTCTCAGTTGATGTTCTGGTTTTAAACCATTTAAAATGAGCTGTTTTTGTTTTTTTTCTTCAGCTCGTCGAGTGTCAACCCGACAGTAAAAATGAGACCATGGTTCCAGTTCTGACCTCGAAGAAAGCCAGTGAACTACCTGTGAACGAGGTTGCCTGTGCACTGCAGGTATGTTTGTCATGTTGTTTAATGCCTTTCTTTAAAATGAACTAAGTGTGTTGACTGTAAATATTAATAGATAAAATTAATTAAAATTAAATACTAAATTGTTCAATAAGAAAGTCAATAACAGAAATCAACTTGCTGCAGTCAGTGATGTTTATTTATACACTATTGCTCAATTATTTAATAACCAGAGCTAATGTAATTTAAATTATTGTTACAATCATCTTGACTTTCCGATAATTGCACTGATAATGCAGAGTTTGTTGAGCATGTTGCAGTTCTCTTCCATGACACATTGTTTGGAGCTATAAATGCTGGCTATGCAGATTAATTATTGGATAAGGACTATTTAAGGAAACCTACAATACTTTTCATACACGAGCGTTTTAGAGATTACAATCTAAAATTTAAAAGTGAACATGTGGTAAATGAACTGTATTTTTGCCTGTTTAAAGCCAGCTATTTCCCTTCATGGCTTTTCTCAAATAACTATATATCACAGTATATCAAAGTTCATTCATTCAATCATTTTCCTTCGGCTTAGTCCCTTTATTCATCAGGGGTCGCCACAGTGGAATGAACCGCCAACTTATCCAGCATATGTTTTACGCAGCGGATGCCCTTCCAGCTGCAACCCAGTACTGGGAAACACCCATACACACTCATTCACACACACTCATACACTACAGCCAATTTAGTTAATCCAATTCAGCTATAGCGCATGTCTTTGGACTGTGGAAACCGGAGCACCCGGAGGAAACCCACGCCAAGACTGGGAGAACATGCAAACTCCACAGAGAAATGGCAACTGACCCAGCCGGGACTCGAACCAGTGACCTTCTTGCTGTGAGGCAACAGTGCTAACCACTGAGCCACCGTGTCGCCCATATCAAAGTTTATTTATAAATTTAATCACAGTTGTAACTAGTGGGAAACATTTTTTATAATGGGCATTTGTTGAGATCAAAGAATAATATGATAATTGAGAAGTGCTTGAATGCTTTATTTAATATAAAAATGTAAAATGTACATTTTGATATTTAGCTTTGTATGTTAATCAATTTCGCACTGGTTATAAATGTTCCATGATTAAATGGCATGTTTACATCAATTTTTGCGTGTTTGTTTATCAGGGAATTCACATAAGAGCCACGCAAAAAGGTTTACATGAAGCTAGCGCAGTCTTTAAAACACAATTCAACTTGCTTCTCTAAGATGTAGGGGAATTTTTCTTTCGTTAGAACAATAAAGAAGATTTTTAGCTGAAACTGTGGTCCACAGAGATTCATCAAAATCTTTTTAGCTGCTTTCAGCACTTTGATAGTCAAAAAACGTATAGAGGCAAAACAAAAGTAATAGCATTGCCAGGGGCGTAATTTCCCCTAAAATAGCTCACTACAATAACTCACTTTGTGTGAATGAGCAGGAGTTTCAGCACTGTCAGCGATCAGCAGGATCAGATGACTTTAATGTCAACAATATGCATGATAAAAGGAGATCGTTGTTTTTTTTTTGGTTGGATTGGAGAATGTTAATTTGGTTGATTTAAGGTTAATCCTTGTTTTAGGAGTTTGTGTTGCACCAGGAATGTATTTTTTTTTCGTTAGCTAAGGGTAATTGTTTATCCATGAAAGACAGTCATTAAAGTATTGATTAACATTTTCATATAAATAGCCTTCATAGTAATTTATCATCTGTCTATATGCAATTAATATTACAACATAAAGTGATTCAACACACAATACATATGTTTTTTTGTTGTTGTTGTTAATTTGAAATACTTTAATCAACTTAATTATTTCCTTTGGAAAATGGAAAAAAAATTTTTGAAAATAATTTCCCCGTTTTGTGCTCCCCCTAGACACTTGCCCATGGCCCCTGAGAATACATTATATATTATCTTCCTATATTATAAAAAGAAAAATATTTATTTATAACATTATTATCTTGAATACACTACCTTGTCAAATGGTTTTAAGCATGACAAACAGTTACACCGCAAGCTTCCCATCGCATAACGAAGTACATTAAACATCGAGAATCTGAAAAGTCAATTTTCCTGATTGAATGTGAAAGCACAACCACAATTGTACTTTTTATATAGGCATCCAGGAATAGCAAGTAATTGAATACCATTTTAATGAACAATAGATTATTGCATCCTCAATCATTGATGTAAACAAACAGCATGAACTGACTTATGTTTGCACTTGTGCACAACTCATTATGCAGCAGGAAGCTCACAGGTGTTATGAATGACCAAGCACCACGGTTTTAGCTTTAAATATGTTGAAAATCAAAATTTACAATGTTTATTTTATTAGCACACATTGTTATTCTTTAGGTCAGGGGTGCCCAAACTTTTTCATATGAAGGGCCAAAAACCAAATATTATTGAGAGCCGTGGGCCAAAGGTAAATAAACCAAGCTATGTTACATTAAAGTTGCCACTGGTCGTTTCCTAATTTATTTCCCAATATCTTAAAATAAATAGTAAACATCACTTTAAATCGAATTAACTAATGCAGTATACATTTATAACACAGTGAAGTTCAATGCAGAATACACTAGTCAAGCAGAATCTGTCTTTGACGGGATTTGCTCACCAAAGTCTTTGCATTGTCGGGTGACAGTATGTACATTTAAACAAAATCTGATTAATTTATACCATTTAATTGAAACCTTTAATTTCAGTTAGCTTTTAACAATAAATAAACATGCAAACAAACAAAGGGTTACATTAAATTTGAATTGACAATCTCAAAACCCTCTCCATCATTCTCTTTCTCCTCTCAGATGGGGTGGCAGGGCAAATCAAAGGTTACCATGGGCCAACTGTGACCCACTGGCCCTAGTTTGGGCATCTCTGCTTTAGGTGAACAATTAATCTGTGCAAGTTAATCAACTGAAAAAAAAAAAAAAAAAGTTTATTTTGGAGGGCCGGTCCTTCTCTGTTGACGTCAGTTTGACAGCTTTAGCCACAATATTCATAACCACGCCCCTCTAACTGTTAGGGAATGATTCACAGAAAGAAAGCCCTGCCCATTTCTCAATATTCCATCTAAGTACATCAACATACTGAAATAAAAGTCTCAGCAACCTCCACTTCAAAAATATGAAAGTTTTTGATGGCTAAATTGTACTTTGTTTTTAAAGAGCTAAGTAAAACAAATCAGTGACATTTTCTAGACCCTTCAAATTTAAAAGTACATTTTGGTCAAATGTAACCAGTCGGATAAGGAACAGTCCATCATTATTGCGAAATGACAATGTCAAGTAGCTATTATACTAATACTAAATAAATATTTGCCTGCAAAGTCCTACAATTTAGTATTGGGTATTGTAGAAAAGCAACTTCTAGGAACTTCTTGGAAGGATTTCTTGGAATAATATTAACTGATGACTTTAAATGAGTTATAAATAAACATCCTTTGTTGGTCTTGGATCTGTTGTCTCATCAAATATTATTACCACTAAATTTTCATAACCCTTGGTAACCGATTGTAACTGTGCTCCAGGGGCAAAACAGGATGTTGATCCTGGATCTGCTTGTTTAAATCACATTATTATTTTTAGTCACAGCCTGTACAAACGGCAGCAGGTACATTTCTTCATGTAGTCAGACAGACAAAGAAAGCACAGACTGCATGCCTTGACACTGAGGAATTCAAAGTATGTCCCTCCATGTTGCACATGGTGTCCCTTAATGAATCGCGCCGGGGAGATTAGAGACTGCTGGGATGTTCTGGCTGTCTCAGTGTGGATGATGGAGCTTGTAGTGCCATGTCCATCACCACACCGACATGGCCATCTGCTCCCAGAAGACCCTTATTCAACCATTGTCATCAACATTCAGCCGCAATCTCCAGGAAGCACTTAAGCCCTGAATAATGCGCCCTGGTTAATGCAATTTCCATAGAAAATAAAGCGGAGCATGTTTTAATATTGTGCGCCAACAGAAGCTGCATTGTTTATTGAGTGTAGACAGAATATGGAAAGCAAAAGGAGGGCTTGTGGCTTTTCAGTTTGTTGTACAAATTTGGTTGAACTCAGCACCATTTAACCTTGATATTACAGCAGGATGAAGCATTTATTAGGGTTTCTTAAAGTCTTCAAATCTTAAATTTGCTTTTCAGTTAATTAAGGCCTTAAATAGGTCTAAAAATCAGTGCAGCAACTCTTAAATTCGTATAATCATGGAATTAATATTAGTTAGGAATTGTTTATTAGTAATGACATTTCATTTTAGAGTAAAACATAATTTCATCATCATACTTTTCAATAATCATCATCAGCATCGTTGTCTACGTTTACTTGGACTATTTTAATACGATTAAGATGATACTCTGATTAAGAGTCTACCATGTAAACAGAGATTTTTGATGACATAAATCCGACTAAAGTTGTAATCGTATTAAACACAAATCGAATTGAGACTTGTGGAGTTCCGGTTACACCACCAAGAGGATGACAGCCTAATTTTCGAGCTCCTCCACAGTTTTGTAAAATAACCTCTAAAAATTAGATTTTGTGAAATCTTGGGAATATTTAAAGCAACTATGGAGAAAGGGGTCACTAGAAAGAGTTAGGACAACATCTAATGCGGTAGAAAATGATCCTGAAACAAGTCAAGATAACAGAAGCTGCTCTCCGACATAATCACCTCATGGCGAAGATGGCCCTGAAGTCAGTCTGTGGTGTATTCTTAACAAATTAAGACTTGTGGAATATTCCTATATTTTAGTCACATGATTAAAGTGCAGTACAGACATGTAAACACCTTAATCAAACTATTACTGTCATTTTTTTTTTTTACGGTGGCATCAATGAAATGTTGCTGAATGAAAAATAAAGTCGAAAAATTTAAAATGAAACACCCGAAATGACTTGAAACTCCAGAGGAAACATTGGATAGCGTGATGACGTAATGACGTTAATCTATGTGCTATTACATATAAACGGGAACATGAAAGGAACATTCTAAAATCAACTCATATAAACACCTTAATCATTTTATAGCCTTATTTAGATTAAGGTAAATAATTTGATTACTGATGTCCATGTAAACGTAGTCAATCACCGTTCTTGAGAATTTACTGTATTAATTCAGGATGTCATTCAGAGATGTTGATTCTACCTTATAATTACAGATTTCCATATTTATTGTCTTACATCTGTGGGATGCACTGTGTATATAATACAATGATAATGTGTTTTATAATGTGCACGCTACCTTAATGCAAGATGATGACTTTTGCTTTTGGAATTTTGTGATGCATGCACTGCACAAGTTAGTGGCGCCATCTGGTTTTGCACTAAATGTAAACCTGTTGGTAACACTTTACAATAAGGATGTGTTAGTTAATGTTACTTCACTTGCTAACATGAACAAACAATGAACAATATATTTTTTACAGTTTTTATTCATCTTTGTTAACATAAGTAAATAAAGTTGTTTGTTGTTAGTTCATGTTATCTCACAGTGCATTATATTAACAAGTATAATTTTGGATTATGATTATGAACTATGATTAATAAATGATGTACAAGTATTTTTCATTAGTTCATGTTAGTAAATACAACAACTAATGTAACCATACTGTAAAGTGGGACCTACCTGTTTGATAAAAAAATATTTTAGGTGACTATTAAACTGCTGAACATTTGAAATGATAAAACGAAAAGTGAAAATTGTGGCCTAGTATCGAAATATGTATATAAAGTAATTTCACACTCAAGTAGTTCTTCATGTAAAATTAATGTAAAAGTCAGATCATTTTGTATTTTTACTTTGAAATGTTGCTATAAACGCAACTCTTTATGCTCTCCCTATTATACATAGTTCTCAACATATTGCTGTATGTTTTCCCTTATATTTTGTATATTAAAAATTTATTTTTAGATGATCTTAAAGTTTTACCTGCGTCTACCTTTACTCTCATCAAACCTGCGGAATCCCTGTTTTATGCTGTTACAGGTTCAGGATACAGTGCTCTGGTCTCAAGGTGTTTCTTGCAGAATTTCTGACAGTTGTCTAACAGTAGACTTGCCAAAGCTCAAGTTCCAGGACATTGGCTTTATTAGTTGTTTCCATGGCTCCGGCGTTCTTGTTTGTTAGTGGTTAATGTCAGTTGTCATGGTTACGCATCTGATGAATGTTATTTTGGGAAGGCAGCATTTTTCTGACTTAATTCTCCTGCTCTCTCTCCCTCTGCCAGGCTGACCTGCAGTTTGGTCTCAACCGGGAGGAGGTTGAACAACGCCGCACATACCACGGGTGGAACGAGTTCGACATCAGCGAAGATGAACCACTCTGGAAAAAATATCTCTCTCAGGTTGGGTGGCTTTAAAAAAAAAAATCAATGCTATACCAAAATTAGCCTGCTAATTCTGTCGTCTGACTGTCAGGAAATGCCGATACAGTTTTTATAGCACAAAAAAACCTTGAAAACAAAACAATTTATCAACTCTGTAAGCAGATTAAGAGTATTCAGTCAGAAAATCACTGAAAGCAACTTTTATGAACTTCCTGGAAGTATTTCGTCATCCCACCAAGCACCATCACATGATTTTTTTTATAGCCCAAGGTGAATGATAGGATTCTTTTTGTTTCGTGTTGCAATACAGGATGTTGATCCTAGATGATGTATTGCTAGTTTAAGCCACATCCTATACAATTGGCAACAGTCTAACTATTGTTTCCTCATGAAAAAAATTAACAAATCAATTCAATATGAACTTGCAAATGAAATATGTATGCGGTAATGCAGAAGGGTCAGAACTAGGGCTGCACGATATTGGAAAAATATGACATTGCGATATATTGTTTTTCTGTGATACATATTGCCATATGAATCCAGTTTCACCAGATAGCTTGAATAAAATAAAATTTGGGATTATTCTGGGTGTGAATCATGCGTAAAATGTAATAAAAGCATGGATAAATTCAGTAGAGCAAAGATAAAAAGTGAAATATGCAGTGTTTTATATGGAGCCAAACAGTATTCAGGTAAAGATATTGAATGAAATAACACTGTATATTCTTCATTGTATAAATAGTTAAGTACAATTTTATTAAAGCTACAAACGGTACAATTTTTTTGTGCCTGAGTGCAGTCACAAGCCTTAAAAACACATGCAGATTATGAACTTTCACTCTATTATGGTTAAACGAAATATGGCTCTTGCTCAAATATAATCTCAACATAAAAACTCAACATTGCATATCCTGCGATGTGACTGTTGCAGATGCATACATTGCGATGTCGATGCTGAAACAATATATTGTGCAGCCCTAGTCAGAACATTTAAGAAATAAGTTAGAAGCAATAAAATTTGAGCTTTTAAAATTTTTATTGACTCAGAAAAAACATTTGTTAATGCGCCAAACTATAATGCTTGTGCTGCATGTTTTTGATTCACTGAAAATAACTAATAATGTATAATCAGACTGCACTGGTCACGCTGTATGTTTTTGCATGCGACTTCTGAGGAAACCTCAGTATAGAAGTGATTTCTTGGAATTGTTTTGCTACACATTTCATCTTGTGTCATTTAGTTAGACTGCAAATTCTGGTCAAATATGACTTCTTACGGCTTTAAGACAGGTAGGACCCCTTTTATGTTATGTGATTTTTGGACTTAACTCTGTATGTACGTGTTAAACATAGCTTTTCGACTTGCATGTTAACAAATGGGTGGATTCACATTGGGAGCAGCAGCAGAAATGTCATGAATGTCAGTGAAGTAAGGGTTTCACCACTGGCTCTATTTTTCCTGCTGTGCTCATGTTTTATTTAAATGAAGCACATTTTTAATGCACAAAATCAATATACTGTATGTTCACACAAAAAGCGCTACAAATCCATAAAATAAGCATGTTTGGTGTGCTTTAACAAAAAGTGGAGGATGTCAGAAACCAAAATAAAAAAGAAGATCCAGATTTATCCTTATGGACTTATTCTTTCCTTCCCTCAAATAAATTAATTAAAATGAGTAAACTAGCCAGAAAATATTATACTTTCTTTCAGTTTATTTATTAACCCTCAATCAAACCCAAGTTGACCTCATTTGTGTGCATCAATGGATGGACAGATCATGAATGTTGTGAAGCATAAAGTGCTTAAAAATATATTCTATAATAACTATATGTCATATATATCTGTTACGCAGTACACATGTACTGCTGTGATGCAGTACACGTGCTTACAGTGACGTCTTTATACTATGTAAAGCTGTTATGTAGTTTACACTTGCGCTGTGAAACCTGCATTAGAATAAATTTTAGTGATTATTCTAATAATTATATTTTCCCCACCCTGTTGGACAATTTGTTTTCTCAAGCAAAAAAAAGTAATTGACCTGTGCAGTGTGAAAGCGTAAGATTTATTGTGAAGAATAACACTATTGCAAATATGCCTTAAAGCAGTAAAATGACCCAGTTCATCCAGTTCCCTCGTCCAATATAGAAATGACAGGCCACTGTCCTCTGTGAAAAATTCCAGTCCACACTGGTCACAAGGTTTGTGCTAAATATAGCATCACAACTGGGAGGAATTGTATTTTTTTCCCCCTCAAATTCACCCAAGACTTTTTAGAGGTGGCACGCTGTCACCTTCATCTTTTGTGGGTTCCCCTGCAGAGTGGGATATTTGACAAATGTCTGTAAAACTGCAGAGCATGTCTGTATATTTACTTTAAGTCATAGCTAGGGTGTAATTAGTTACATTACTGTAATTAAGTTACTTTTTAGCTGAAAAATCAATGAAGGGATTACTTTTTTACTCATTTACCTACAGTTACTTATACTTGCTTAAATACTGTACATAAATTCAACAGTTCTGTAAAAATCTGAATATTCTATATTTCTACTAATATTTCTACTAAAGAAGACTCCATTTATTTAGACATTTGCATATGCATAGGAAAAAAATGATTTGACAAATTAGTCCATGACAACAATATAAGGTATACATTCAGGTAAACCAGAGTAATAGTATACATTTTTTTTGGTATTCAGATATTTTGCACAATAATTAAATTTTTCATCTAAAGAAGGATAGATTTATCCAACACTTAAGAAACAATGAAATGTTTTAGAAAATTCATGCTAATATATGTAAGAAATATGGTGTCATTACTCATTAAATTACACTAATTTAAGTAAAACTAAAATTTAAAACTAAAAGGTCCTGTTTGACTATTGTCTGTGTTGGATTTATCTGGATTTTTAGTAGCGAGTCAATTAATGAAGTTACTTTTCAGACAGAAATCAGAAAAGTAATTTAAATACAGTTTTAATGACGTAAAAACTAATTAGTAATGAATGACTTTTTTGAAGTAACAGAGCAAGGGAAATAATTTGTAGCTCAAATATGTCGTGTCACAACTTTGAACGCAACTGGGTGGTGTATGTTACTGCGTGTGGAGAAGGATTGGCCTCTTCTCATGAACTCAAAGCCTTTTTGATTGTAGAAACAAAAAGATTATTCCCATCTTATTTAACACCTGCTATTATACTAATTCTCTGACGCAGCCTAAAGCTCAAGTTTCCTGCTTCACCTTCGTCTTACCTCTGCTGAGTAGAAAGTACTTTTTTTTTTTTTGACTGAGGTAAAAATGTTGCTAGTCTGTGAACAAGGCTGTCTGAGGTATCACTGTCTCTCAGAGAGTCGGTTTAAGAGAAACAAGCTGTCATGCCTCTAATCTGTCACTTCACATTTGCTTTTTGCTTTGGGTTGTGCCGACCTCTCTTAGTCTCTCTGCTTTCTGTTTAGTTTTTTTTTTTTCCCTGCTTTCTGACCCTCTCCCCTTTTACCGCTCTATGCTTCACAGACCAGAACGTATCAGACACATTTTTTTTTTGTCAGGCGCAACTACCAGCACCACTTTAAAATAATCTCCCTTCTTTCTTTCGTTATTTTTCTTCAGATTTATTCAAATTCTCTATGGTATTTTTATCACCGCTCCACCAGCGCTGAGCACAAAGCCATGGTGTAAATCCGGATGTGTCACAGTAGACATGAGAGAGAAGCACTTTTAGCAGACAGCAGACGACCCTGTTTGTTTTGCCTTTATACGTGTAACCTCCCTGTTACTGCTCGACCGCGGTCGGGTTTTTAAAAGCCTGCCATATCGCTCGCTCACTCAAAAGAAGTGATGAGCTCATCTTGTGTGCCGCTGCTAATTGGCGGTTATGCGGGCGGCGTGATCCACGGGTGTCAGATCCTGCCATAGATTAAAGCGCCGTTCTCTGTGTGTGGCCAATCAAAAAAAAAGTAAGCCACACTCCTTTCTTTTTTATCTCCACTTTCTAGCACTTTACCAGCATGTTGTTACATTAGCAATTTCAGGTACCACTGGTTATCCTTAGTATATCTACACATGTTTTTGATGTCTAGACTTCCAGTTTTATCACAAATACTATGGTGAAATTATGGTTAGTGTTACAAACCATGGTTAATTTGTGGTTACAGTGGTCGAATATGATAACCGCAAATTAACTATGGCTTTGTGATGTTTTGCATGTATTTTACCATGATATTTGTTGTAAAACTGTTTATTCAAATGAAGCTTCCATTTCTGACAGCATTATGGATCTTTTTGTCTAAAAAGTGCACTGTTTCAGATTATAGGAGCCAATTTTGTTTTGGGACATTCCTCTAAAAAGACTGAAAATTTATTTTCAGATAATAAGATCCACTAAAAAAGAATCATTTTCTGTCAGCTAAATGAGCTTTAAATTTTCTTTTCTATGTTCAGACGAAAAATGTAATAATACAACACCTAAAACAAATGAACAAATAAAAAAAATAAAAAAATACAACACTTGGTATTATAGTGTGAGGTGTGATCCACGGGTGTCAGATCCTGCCATAGATTAAAGCGCCGTTCTCTGTGTGTGGCCAATCAAGGAAAGTAAGCCACACTCCTATCTTTTTAATCTCCACTAGCACTTTACCAGCGTGTCCTTACATTAGCGATTTCAAGTACCACTGCCTGATATATCCTTATATCTAACCATGTTTTTGATTTTAGTAGATTTTGTAGATTTCCATTTGTATAACCACAGTTTTACCACAAATACTATGGTGAAATTATGGTTAGAGTTGCAAACTATGGTTAATTTGTGGTTACAATGGTTGAATATGGTAATCACAATTTAACTATGGCTTTGCAATGATTTGCAAATAGTTTGCAATATTTTATCATGATATTGGTTGTAAAACTTGTGGTTATTCAAATGATGCTTCTGTTTCTAACAGTATTATAACTATAAAAATATTATGGACCTTTTTCCCTAAAAACTTTACTGTGTTTCAGATTATGGGAGGGACTTTTGTTTTGGGACATTCCTCTAAAAACACTGAAAAAATATTTTCAAATTATAAGATCTGCTAAAATAATCCTTTTCTGTCAGCTGAATGAGCTTAAAAGTTTCTTATATGTACTGTTTTCAGACAAAAAATAATACAATACAATACAATACAATACAAACAAATGAACAAATAAAAAAATACATCTAAAAATAATAAAAAATAAAATAAAACACTTGCTATTATAATGTGACATGCTGTATCAAGAATATTTGTGGCAAGATTTACAAGATATTTATTTTAATTTACAAAATATCCTGCTCTTAAAAAATTGTTCAAAGTACTTATTTAAAATGAGCCAAATCAACACAATTCTTGAGATTTTTTGGGGACAATTTAATTTTTATGTTTAATCCACTTATATTTCTTACATTAATTTAATCTATTTGTGTTGGAGCAACATGAATGAATTGTGTGGAACAGTGTGTGAATATTTCATTGAAATGGACCCAAATCTTCATATTTTTCAGGTTTGTTTGCATTGTAAAATGTTATATAAACATATATTACTATAATGATGTTTAAAACACCCATGTTTTGCTGCAGAAATAATCAGGCCTTTAGGTAGGTACATTTATGTTATGTAGAAAGTAATATGTTCATGTTTTACATTTTTAATGGAACTTGTAAGGCTTGGTGGTTGATGGTGGATTGGATTATTGCCATCTTATTGTACCCAGTTTTTAAAAATTCACAATGCGTCCATAGAGTTCACATTCACTCAGTTTAATAAACATTTCTTCCATAATTTGTGCAATCCTTCATGGGGCATAGGAAATGTTTGATTACAAATCAGTTTTTCTAAATCAAAATGAAATGATTTAACAGTTTAATGAGCTAAAAAATTAGAATTGTACATTTAAAAAAAAGTTTTTGACACAAATGTTAATTAGTGTTTCCAGCTGATTCACTGTCATGACGTGATTTTCCATTTATGCTACTCATTCACTGTTTCCACTGGCAGAGCAAAACATTATCTGATCATGTTCTTTCTGACATCAGGTCAGTTTTTTTTTTTTTTTTTTTGCCTCACAGCATTATTTTTTCTGAGAACAGTAGACCTGCAAATCATTGGGTTTTGTCTTTCTCTGTGTGTCTGTGGTATCTAATGTCATTTCTTTTCTGTCTCCACAGCACAGCATTCTAAGAACAGTAGACCTGAAAATCATTGTGTTTTAAGTTTCTGTTGTGTGTGTGTGTGCTTCTGCAGTATCGACGGAAGCAAGTTGATAATCGCTGCTGTCATGTATAGCTGACATTGATTATTTTACTTCAAGCCCTGAGACAGATAAACGCAGACCTTCACCTTAAAATATGGGATTTCAGAGAAGAATCCGCCCCCATGCAGTCTATTTTTCTGAATGTCCTTTCTTTTTTATTTGTCCAGTTTAAAGACCCACTCATCCTGTTGCTGCTGTCGTCCGCTGTTATTAGTGTGCTGATGCGACAGTTTGACGATGCCGTCAGTATCACCGTGGTAAGTTCCTGTTCACTCTTATCTGTCAGATTTTGTATTTCCTTGCAGTTCCGGATCGGTCCATTAATGCTTGTTTCATTCTTTTTACAGGCCATTATTATCGTTGTTACAGTTGCCTTTGTACAGGTAAATTCTACGAACACTGATGACGTTAGCTGATATTACATTACTTGACTCATGTGAAGCTGCAAACCTCAGAGTGTACACCATTCATACAAGTCTTAATGAGGTCTAGTAATAGTTTAAGAGTGCTGGGCATTACTGTCAGCTTAATTAACTGTTTTGATTAATTTCAGGAATACCGCTCAGAAAAATCCCTGGAGGAGCTTGGTAAACTTGTGCCCCCAGAATGCCATTGGTAAGCATTATCTATAGAGCTCAAGTGCTTTACACTCCACAGATCTCCACAGATCAGAAGCTATCATATATTTATATGTCATAAATAGTTATTAGAATTGTCAGAATTGGATCAGGTTAAAGGGATCAATCACCCAAAAATGAAAATTAATTTACTCACCCTTCACTTGTTTCAAACCTGTTTGAATTTCGTACTTCTGTTGAACACAAAAGAAGATATTTTGAAGAAAACTGAAAACCTGTAACCATTAAACCATAATAGGAAAAACAAATGGATGTAAATGGTTACAGGTTTCAGCATTTTTCAAAATATCTTCTTTTGTGTTTTTATAAGTCATAAATATTTGGAACCACTTGAGGGCGAGTAAATAGTTCAACTAAAAATGTAAAATTACTCACTATCGCTTTAAAATATAAATGACACAATCTATTATTCTTTTGTAAAATATGTGCACTGTGCTCAAATATTGCAGTCATTATTTTATAAAGTGTAAGTTTAAGTTTCTTATGCTCGCAGTTAAAAATTACATTTAAAGTTATTGTTTATCATTGTAATCTCTTTTGAAACATTAAAAATTAGATAAAGATAAAATTAGAGAGCTTTTATTCCAGTCTTCACTGTCGCTTGATTCTGCAGAATCATTCTTATATTTTGATTTGCTGTTTATCTTTTCTTATCAATGTTGAAAACGGTTGTGCTGCTTATTGTTTTTTTGTTACCATGGAAACATTATATTGTCTGAAAGTCATTTTCTAGAAAACACACCATTCACTGTGACTTAATGTCCAAGCAAAGGTGATTTCAAGTAATATTATATAAATGATTATTATGAACTATTATGCTTTGTATCTTTGCTTTTTAGTAGGTAGGTAGGTAGATTTATTTGTCCCCTTAGGGAAATTAATTTGTGCATTATCAGAAGGAATCACACCGAACAACAGGACAAAGACAACATCTTCACATTCAACAGTATATAAAAAATAGATCAATAAAAATAAATAGGATAAAACACCATAAACAGCCCAACTTACTTAAAACTTCTTAAGATTATTTATCAATCTTATTGCCTGTAGGACATAAGAAAAATTTGTCCTGTTTTTTTAAACTGTAGGAAGGCAGTATCTCCGCCCAGGTGGTAGTAAGTCAAATGAAGAACTAAGTGGGGGCATTTTATGTAACTTTAATCATTAAAGATATTTTATTGGATATTTCACCCAAAAATGAAAATGAAAAAAAAAAAAACATTTACTAACCCTGAAGTGGTTTCAAACCAGTTTGAGTTTTTTTTTTTCTATTGGACAAAAAGAAGATATTTTGAAAAATGTTGGAAAGCTTTACCATTGACTTCCATAGTAGGAAAAACAAGCACTATGGAAGTCAATGGTTACAGGTATCCAACATTTTTCAAAATGTATATCTTTTTGTGTGTTCAACAGAATAAAATCAATTTCTATAAAAACACAAAACTGTGCAATAGTTTGTTGCAATTTAATAATTTCTGGAACAAAATTGATGATGGTTAGTACACATGTACGTTAGCCACACATATCTTGAAGATAAGCTTCCTCTCTATGTAAAAAAACACATTTTATTGTACTGTGATATTTATAATCCAAAAGAAAATGGTTGAATCCTCTCCTTTTTCTTCTTAGTAAATTTGAAAAAGCGTTTCAGTTATTTTATTCATTATAATATTTCATTTTCTTTCTTTTTCTAAATGAATGTTGCGTTTGTGAGGGCCTTCTGTGGCTGTATTCACTTAAAGTATATTTTCCAGAGCTTTACACCCAACAAATGCATAAAAGGCAGCCCTTTAGCTGACATATGGAGGTTGAGAACAGTAGCTGTAATTTCCACTTCAAACACATAAAGACTCATATTTGCACTTCAAAACCGGGCCGTGCTACAGCCTTTAGTCCTGTTCTCCCTTCCCAGACACCTTTAAACCACTTTCAGCATGCACCACCATGTACCATGCTTTTCTCTGTCACTCTTCCTAACCCAGCAGTTTTTTTAGTGAAAAAAAAAAATTTATTTGAGGTACATTTACAGAATAATTTGATCTCTATGTAGCCTGCAGGACATAAATCTCAAGCACTGCCATATGAATTGACTGGCCTAATTTCAAACTGTTTAATGCTT
This sequence comes from Danio jaintianensis, assembly GCA_903798115.1. Lineage (NCBI taxonomy): Eukaryota > Metazoa > Chordata > Actinopteri > Cypriniformes > Danionidae > Danio > Danio jaintianensis. Next base: position 21,880,713 of record CAIGQV010001633.1, on the reverse strand, counting down.
TGTTGCCCTCTTTATTTCACATTCTGTCTCCTCTCATCTTTCGCTGTACTCCAGTATTCGAGAAGGACATCTGGAGCACCTGCTGGCACGAGAGCTTGTACCCGGAGACACCGTCTGTCTGTCAGTTGGAGAGAGAGTCCCAGCTGATCTGCGCCTCTTCGAGGTGTGAATGAATATAGATGCGTAGTAACATCTCTCCTTTTCTCTTTCTCCTTTTCTCTTTCTCCTTTTCTCTTTGTGCGAATACTGCACAACAATGAACAACAGATCAAATTTAGGTTTGTAGCTAAATCTGTAGCAGTTCTCTCACTGTCTATTGTCCCTGTTAAATAATATATTAACACTGGAAGTACCAGAATTCTATATACTGCTAGAATGGCCATAATGGTCTTTCTGACCATTCTTATATAAGACGTCACATCATATTTATATTTTAAAGCTTCTTTTGAGATATTAGAATTAAGCTTTGAATGTCATTACCCTAAAGATACAATCTTTTTGGTAATATAGCCTATAAATGTGTACAAGTTACTAGACCGCTCACGAAAGTGCACACCTGGCATGCAGTACAGCAGGTTTATTTTAAACACACTGAATATGTTGTTTTAAAAGACATGTCTGAAGTAGTGTTATGTTCGTAAAGTTATGTAAGAAATAAATATGAAGAAAGGTTAGGGTATTGTAATTATAATATGGTTGTAATCTGTGGTGTAGACAATCTCGGCAGTTGTAGTGTTAAATAAAAATAAATAAGATAAAATAAAGCCATATTAAAAAATAAAAAATAAAACCATATTCTGATATACTATAATCATCATGTTGTGATTATGTAAATGTCTGGCAAAATAATTGTCTTTATCATTGACAGATAAAGACAAAACTCCAGTTTGTAGAAACACAATTTTCTGTAACTGCAAATGTAAATTTGAGTGATATATGGTAAGTTACCATCCGCTGCGTAAAACGTATGCTGGATAACTTGGCGGGTCATTCTGTTGTGGTGACCCCAGATTAATAAAGGCACTAAGCCGAAAAAAGAAAATAAATGAATGAATGGAAAGTTACATTCTGTACGCAGCCATGTTACCTAGTTATGTGGCTGGGGACCATTTCAAGTGCTGTGTAATATCATTGTGCCTGCTGAGCCATGGTAAGGCAGCAAAGTCCCTTGATTATTATGCCATAATGAAAGTATTCTTTCTAGACATATTGACCTAGAAAATAGCAACTTTTCATTTTCTCAGTCTTAGTACATGGTGAAACTACAGAACAGTCAAGCTTTATATGGGAAAATTATCAAAAATGTATATTATTATAGTTTTCTTTTTTGGAGCGAGATGTTAATGGTCTAATCCAATTCAATGATTTACGCCAAGCTAAACAAAAAGTGATCCCGCCAGACCTGGAAATCAGCTGAATGGATTCAAAAATGGTAAAACTCAGCTATTTAACTCATGAGCCTATTTCTAAAAAAATTCTGAAACTCTAAAAAAGCTTGTTCTTTTAAACTCTTAAGGTCTTTGCACACTGAAGTCCGATTTTTTTTTTTTGCGTTTTTTTCATATTAATATCCGAAAAATTCGTCAAGTACACAAACCTTGCACACTGAGTCCGTCCGATGCGTATTAATTAATCCATTCCAAAAAAACAGAAAACATTTCGGAGTCAGTTCAAGCAGTGGTAATTTTTTCTCCTCTCTTCTCCAAAGAAGAAAAAGAAAGAGGAATAGGCTACATGTTGTGTTCATCCAAAACCACATAGAGAGGAAGGAGAGTTCTTCTCCTTATCAACAATCTGCGCTGGATTATCCCGAAATGCCAAGTTTATTTCAGGAAATCAGTGGAATTTTGATACATTGCTTGTGATGCTTCACATATTTCATACGTAAACAAATCCTGAACAGAGACTGGCAGTATCATAGACATTATAATAGATGGCAGCCGTGTTGACATATCGGAGCAACAGACCGAAGCGGACTCTGAGGCGTGTAGCTTTCTATTATAATGTTTATGGGCAGTACGTCAAATGTATGGACACACACACACAAACACAAACAGACACACACACAGAGACAGGGGTTCTCAGCTGTCCACCACATTCTCAAGTGACGGCATTTTATATTTTGCCTTTCGCTTGTGTGGTAGCTTTGAACTGTTAAAACCCCTCTCAAAGCACTTTTTAGGATGCGAAAAATGGAAAAAAATCTAACCTGGTCCGAATTTTTTATGATGGACGAAAGTTTCAGAGGCAGTGTGTCAATACGATTGACACAATGTGAGTTCAAATACATTTTTTAACATGCGAAAGTGTGCAGTAACCTTTACACTATTGCAGTCAAACACACCATTGACAACATTGTAAGTGGTTGAAGTACTAGTGCCTGAAATAGCTTTGTTCAGATGGCCTGTTTGTGAAGCTGACCCTTCTCTGCCCTGCAGTCCACAGATCTGGCAGTTGACGAGTCCAGTTTGACGGGAGAAACGACCCCCTGCACCAAGACCTCTGCCCCTCAACCAGCAGCCACCAATGGCGATATCGCGTCCCGCAGTAACATTGCCTTCATGGGGACCCTGGTGCGCTGTGGGAAAGCCAAGGTACAGTTTCATCTGATACTTTCCCCCCACAGAATTCAAACTGAGTTGATATTTGTTTTTGTGTTTTTGGTGTAATTGCATTTTGAAAGAGATTTGAGTAAATGTTTGAATAAGGTACAGTTTCGCTTATTCACTTGGCAAGGCCAAGGTCGTTTCGATTGTTGTTACTGATATTTGAGGAATCAGACCAGAAGTACTACCAAAAATAATACCATAAGCAATCACAAAACTGAAAAAATACCCCTATTTTATTTTTGTTATTATAATTTTGATCTGTGTAAGATGTTATTGAAGTTCAAAGTCAAGATTCTTTCATTGCTTGCTGATTTTTCTTTTGTCAGATGTTTACATTTTTATTTTTGGATTACTTTGATCATTTATTGCATTATAAAGTATTCATTCATGCAATTATTTATTCTTCAGATTTATTCTCAGTTATAAGATTTTGTATTTGATTAAAAAATATATATATAATTGAATAAGACAAATTACATGCTTAAAATTTTGCTTTTCAATTTTAGGGCATTGTTATAGGCACTGGAGAAGATTCAGAATTTGGTGAAGTGTTTAAAATGATGCAAGCGGAAGAGGTAATCAAATATAATCTAATATAATACAAGAAATTTATATCCTAAAAACATTTGCATAATAATTAAGTGTTTTTTATTTTTACTTGTTTTTAAACAGGCTCCTAAAACCCCATTACAGAAAAGCATGGATTTGCTGGGAAAACAGCTCTCGCTTTATTCCCTGGGGATAATCGGTAGACACCTTGTTAAGATTGTCCAATTATCATTCATTGCACTTGTGTTTAAATCAGTGATGCACACCACCTTATTAAATATGCAAACCCTCGTTTCTGTTCTGTCACACTCTACATTGACTCTCTGTGACGGCACTAATATATTTCTCATTTTCAGGGGTGATCATGTTTGTTGGGTGGCTTCAGGGAAAGTACATTCTGGACATGTTCACGATAGGTGTCAGGTATGTCCTTAATCATTGAGTCCAGCACAGAGACTGATTTTCCCAAAAGGTATCTAACTTGTGGTGTGGTGTGGGTTTCGTTATTTTAAGTGTTGTGTCTTTGTTGTTCACTTCAGCCTGGCCGTGGCAGCAATCCCAGAAGGCCTTCCCATCGTGGTGACGGTGACTTTGGCATTAGGAGTGATGAGGATGGTGAAGAAAAGGGCGATTGTTAAGAAATTACCCATTGTGGAGACGCTAAGTATGATCTCTATTAGTTATTTATTTATTATGTATTAATATTTGTATTATTACAACTACTACTACTATCATTATTACTATTTATTATTACTATTATTATTATTATTATTTTGTTATTATTTAGTTTGGTAATTAGTTATTCTATATTATATAATATGTGCATTCATTTTGCTTATATAGACCATTTTGAGAAATGTAAACAAAAACAATGGTCCCAGCGTATTTCCTGTTTTACATTTATAATTTCTACAGCTTCCGAGCATCCAAAAAGAGCCACATATTGATAAATAATGTTATGACAGCTGTTTTAGCATTAAGTTATGATTGAATTGCCTCTTGTTACAGTTATGAAATAGTTTGAAAACAAGCAGGAAATATTTATGGGCCAATGCCATGACCACATTGAAATGGTCTGTACTTTTTTCAGTTTAAATGGAATCTCAAATAGAATTTTAAGAATAACCCATGGTTTATTTGCTCAAAGGTGAAGACCCTACTCAATGTTTGTACTGCACACTTCCTCTTAGAGTAAAACACATTCTACTGGACTGTCCTGCTTTTAATGATTCCAGAAGACTTTTTTAATGAAATGAACTGAATGAAGGACATTTTTAGCAAAGTGACACCAGGAAAATTTTTAGAAATCTTATTTAATTTATGTTTTCATTTGTTTGTTGATTTTTAATTGTATATTTATTATTGAAATGTTCTTGCCATGAAAATAGCCTTGGTTGCTGACATGGCATTAAATAAAAAATGCATTACATTTCGTTCAGTTTAAATGGAAAAAGTAGTTTCATAATTTCTGTCTATAATAACTTGGAACTGTAATATTTTGAAGTCTAATAGATTTTGGTTTCTCAAAATGCAGTTTTATCCTCATTCATCAATTATAAAAGTGAAATGCATAAACCGGCCACATTATTTTGGCTGTCTTATATCAAGTGACACTGACTTTTCAGTAAAATCCCATTTAGCAGCTTTCTAACCATTTTTCCACACTGTTGTTTCATGCTATCTGTGACCTTCTGAGAACAGATAGATGAAATGTTCACAAAACACTCATCAATGGAATACAAGGACAGTCTGTAAATGATCTGTAATCTTTTGTCCAAGCATCTCTCTGTTTAACGTGCAGACAAAGACCTTGTGCAGTTCCTTCCTGTTCGTCTGCTCACAGTAGAATAAACAAAAGTCACTTTGGTGGTTTCTGCCCTCAGTGTCGTTACATAATCAGTCAGGAGAATCGCTCAACCCACAGAGTCAAATGACCAGCCACAGTCACTCTCAAAATGCAGAGCGGACACATTAAATCCAAATGCTTTGTGGGTGTCTGAAACATTTAACGTATTTATGAAATGTTTAATTCTTTGCTTAGAATCATTTTCAAATGTGACCTTAATTTCTCTAGAAATTAGAGGAGGTAGAGGAGTACATCATTTTAGGCTATGTTACTGTGTATATTGTTAACATATTGTCAACAGTGTGGGTTTAGGCCTAAAGGGATAGTTCACCCAAAAATTCAAAGTTAACTATTTAACTATATTAAACTATTTACTTGCCCTAAAGTGGTAACAAACTGAGTTTATTTAGTCTGTTCGACACAAAACAAGATATCTTGAAGAAAACTGAAAATGATAAAGACTATCATAGTAGGGAAAAACAATTACTATGGAAGTCAATGGTTCGTTTATAGGTGAACTGTCCCTTTAAATGTTTTCTGAAGATATTGCAAGAATACAAAGGGACTGTTTTTCCCCATTCATATTCTCATAGGAATTTTAAAAAAAGAGTCTTTGCTGAAAGTTACATAACGCTGTGAACCATCAGGTTGGTTTGGTTCATGGCTTATAACACTTTAGCAAAGAAAGGTGTGAAAATCTAACAAAAAGGCAAAGTTAAAAGACTGTGGTACTGTGAACAACAGTTCCATGAAGCAGTGCGAATTACACAAATTAAAAAAGGAGAAATATATAAAACGATTGGTAACACTTTAGTTTAAGTACCAATTCCCACTATCATTAAGATATTGGCCTTGGATTAGTACTTATAAATCTAATCTTACCCAATACCTACCCATTACCCAATACATAAACCCAACTACTATATTACTAACTATTAATAAACAGATTATTAGTTTATTAAATTATTAGTTTATTGAGGCAAACTCATAGTTAATGGTTTATTAATAGCAAGTATTGTACCTGAAAATAAAGTGGGATCAAACTATTTATTTAAAAGTTTTTCAGACATTGTTAAAAATCAGCTTCCCTATAGAGAAAATGAGTTTATACTGTTGCACTTCATTGCCCAAGCACCGTCAACAACTATTTCATAAAATATATTTAGGCAATTATTATTATACTTTTTTAAATTTAATATATCATTTTTAATATAATTAAAAAATATTTGATTTTATGTATGTTTTATGTAATTAAAAGTTATAGATATTATTTGATATTATGTTATATATTATATTATATAGATAGTTATTATATAGTTTCAACTTCAAAGTACTTCCTTTTTTTTTTCCTATATGAAAAACATAATGTAGATATCTTTGCTAAGTATTATTTAATCTCTTTTGATATCAGGTCTCATTTGCATTCTCTCTTAAACAATGTGACTGATTTTATGGACATCAGAATATCTTGGTTGTGTGTATTAACTCGGGAAACTCTCTCTCTCTCTCTCTCTCTCTCTCTCTCTCTCTCTCTCTCTCTCTCTCTCTCTCTCTCTCTCTCTCTCTC
>CAIGQV010001633.1:21862943-21874132 GCA_903798115.1 Danio jaintianensis | reverse complement strand
CTCTCTCTCTCTCTCTCTCTCTCTCTCTCTCTCTCTCTCTCTCTCTCCCTCCCTCCCTCCTCCTCAGGCTGCTGTAATGTGATCTGCTCAGATAAAACAGGCACTCTCACTAAAAATGAGATGACAGTCACTCATCTGTTTACCTCTGATGGGCAGCACGCTGAGGTAAGAGTCCTGACAAGCAAATAAGGGGGACATGATACTAGCACATGGGATGTTTTTCCTACCAAACTATACCCGAATCCACCTAAAAAGTGTGATCTTGGTGTCAGTTCATCTATAATAACAGTGAACACATCCATAATAAGACATCGACATGGACCTCTGTTGATGTATGAATTGGTCAAAAAGTGTTTTTACGTGTTTACATTGCAAAAAATGCTATTCTTACTTCTAGTTTTTGTTTTGTTTCGTTTCTAGTCCAAATATCTAAAAATTCTCAAGTCAAGAACCATTTTCTAGACAAGCAAAATATATTGTCTTGTTTTTTAGAAAAAATAAGTTATAATGAAGTGAGTTTTTCCTTAAAACAAGCAAAATAATCTGCCAATGGTGTAAGCAAAATAATTTTATGCCAAAGTGAAAACAAGATTATTTTACTTACCCCATTGGGACATTATTTTGTTCATTTTAAGGAAAAACTCACTTCATTTTTACACATCATTTCTGAAAACAAGATATATATTTCTTTTTTGCTTGTCTAGAAAATGCTTCTTGATTTTATGGATTGTTAGATATTTGGACTAGAAAGCATTTTTTGCAGTGTCACTTTCCTGAAAAACTGGCCTAACAACTTCTAGCAGAGAAAATGTGCGTCTTATTCATCAGGAATTGACTCATTTTGAAGCTTTGCATTACACTTGTGGCAAATAAACGCATATGCTGTTGTGTAGGTGCTTTGAAAATGAAACTAAACTTCCAAAACCCAAAGTGCAAAATTAATGATTTGGCTACACAAGTAAAGTAAAGAAGATTTTAATGTTCTTAAAACAGAGGTACTATGAAGTCGATCTACTGCTATGAGAATATTGGCTTGGAAATTGAGGAAGAAAACACAATTCACAGAATTAGAGACCCAAAAACCAAAATAATAAGAAATAAACAAAATGAAATCCAGGAAGCTTTTAAAGAATTTTATAAAACCCAGTATTCTAGAGTTCCAGGGGGTGATGTGACTCAAATCGACACTTCAATTCCTTAGAATTATCTACATTAAATGAAGAACAAAATACAGTTATGACCCTTGACATAACTGAGGATGAATTAGAAATTGCAATTAATAGACTTAAACCAGGCAAATCACCTGGATCAGATGGCTATACGACAGAATGGTATAATCAACTAATTCCTGTCATACTTTCTACATTTAATTGGGTTTTAAAAAAGGCACAAACTCTACCTAGCTGGAAGGAGGCAATAATATCAGCCATACCAAAAGAAGGCAAAGATCAAATGGAATGTGGGTCCTGTAGACCAATATCTGTTCTTAATGTGGACTATAGAATATTTACTTTGTCAAAGCAAATGGAAGAACTTATGCTTATGCTGATACATAATGATTAGACAGGTTTTATAAGACAACGGCGAAAACAAGACAATATAAGGAGCACACTACACATAATGAACCATGTACAAAAAAAAACATTGAATCATTGAAGTATTGATGCTGAAAAAGCATTTGACTCTGTTAATTGGATTTTCCTCTACAAAGTGTTAGTGCTGATTACATAAGTGCTGATTTCAAACAATCAATTTAAAAATAAAATCAATACAGTTTAAGACTACATTATTAGCCCTCCTGTGAAATTGATTCTTTTACGAATATTTCCAGAGTGCTATTTTACAGAGAGATTTTTTTTTACACATTTTTCAACATAATAGTTTTAGTAACTATTTTCTAATAACTAATTTCTTTTGTCTTTGCCATGATGACAGATGACAGTTTGTCAAGATACTAGTATTCAGCTTAAAGTGCAATTTAAAGCTTAACTAGGCTAATTAGGTTAACTAGGCAACTTAGGTCAAATAGACAAGCCTTTTGTAAGAAGAAAAATGATGATGACGTAGAAGATGTCAATGAAGAAGTTTATTATGCATAGCAGTCTCAAAGTACATGGCAGTACCGTGGATTCAGCGGAGTCAGAATGAACCCTGAACCTTCTTAAACTTAAACTGTTTATACAGTTTTAATTTACTGCCTTTAGATGTTAATGAAGTTCAACTGCTGTTCTTCTGTGTGTTAATGCAGTTTTGACACCCCATAAGATGGTTCTCTATGTCCCACACCCATCCCCATTCTACAGTTGGTACCATTTGCTCAAGATGTGGTCACCTCAAACAATGCAAAGACAACAAACTGTTGACTTCTCTTTTCTATCATAATTCAGCCCTTTTGGGAAATGAGCATCAACACCATTTAGAGTGAACATTGGGTCGAGGCAGACTTTGAAAAAAAAAAATCCTTGTCCTGTTAAATTACTTGTAACAGAAAAATATTTGGACTTATAATTTTGTTTTCAACTGTATGTAAAAAAATAACTATATTTTCAACAAAACATTACCAAAAGTAGTATATTTCCCACAAAAATATTGGGCAGCACTGTTTTGGACATAAATATTAATAAGAAATGTTTCTTGACCACCAACTCATTATAGAACGCAGCTTTTACAAATCTTAAAACATTTTTAATAAAAAAAAAGTTTTCTCTGTATTTTTGATGAAACAAATCTTGCTTTAGTGTATGTATATATATATATATATATATATATATATATATATATATATATATATATACACACATGTATGTGTATATATATATAATTATTAGCCACCTTAAGAAATATATATTTTTTGATTTCTTACAGAACAAACTACTGTTAAAACTACCAATAACTTGCCTAACTAACCTAACTTGCTTGGTTAACAGGATAACCTAAAGTCTTACTTGAAATACTAGCAATAATCTATATCAATATTAGAATAATCTTGCAAAACAAATAGAAAAATATTATGTACTGACATAATGGCGAATACTAAAGAAATGAGTTTCTAGAAATTAGTTATTAAAATTATTGTTTAAAAATTAGTTGAGAAAAATCTTCTCTCTGTTAAAAGGTTTATGCATTAAACAAGACTTAAAAAAAGAAAATTTTGAACTCAAGTATAATCCTCAAACTTTGAGCAGCGAAAAAAATGAATTGTACAGCCTTCAGGTTTCATTTGTCCTGTAGCCATTACCACAGTACATGATCTGAAGTGTGAATAGCTGCAGAGTTTCATCAGCCAGACGGATCTAAAGAGCGGCATCTCTGAGGAACATGAGGAGTGTTTCAGAAGTCTGATGGTTTCAGTCATGAATTTATTGTGCTATAATAAATAAGGTCGGTCCTCCCAGTTAGCTGTGTTCAATTCAAGTTTTCTTGTAAATCGCTTTTCACTATAATTATTGCTTCGAAGCAGCTTGACAAAAGGTGCATGTTATTACTTTACAGTGAAATTGAAGATTGAGTTTCTTACTTTTGAAATCTACTAGGTCATTCCACCCAGGCCTATTACTTTGTTTTTGTATTTCACTTCCCCATGGAAGTAAAATACAAGTATCAGTATTCAAGCCTTGTGTGGCATCGAGTTTGAGTGTTTATTAAAGTTTGTAATAACTTCATTCAGAATAACTTTATTTTGACTTACATTGACATTGCCAGGCCCTTGTTTTTCAACCACATTTCTCAAAATACCTTTCGAAAATAGACTACTATTTGTGATCAACCAGTTTTTCTATTGGCTTTGATGGTTCCAGAAAGAATCCATCCATGGAATCTTTTGATTGCACAGGAGGTTTTTTAAAGTGGGAGTTCTTTAGATTATTAAAGAACTATTAAAGAAGATTATTGTTGTTATTCACACTAAGAAATAACTGGTTATTTTCAGAACTGATCACTGAAAGGTTCTTTGCAGAAGCAAATGGCTTTTTTATGGTATTACTGCAAAAACCCTTTCTTAGAACCTTTGTCCATCCTTCATTTTATTTCTACATTGAATACTCTTTGTTGGTTCGTGAAATCTTTGGAAATCACTTAGGTGTAGGTTTAAAAAAATGTAACTAGTCCACTTAAAATAATAACTACAACACAATTCAAGTAACATTTTATTTATTAAATCTGGTTTAAAGATAGTTCTATTCCAAATGCAATGAACATGAATTGGTCAGATGTACATTTTAAACAAATATCTTAATGTATCGTAATGTACAATTAGAAAAATTCTTAATATTTCTAAATATTGTTTTTTTTCTAAATTCTTAATTTTCCAAAAAAAAAAAACATTCAGTTTTATATGTTAACTCAAAAAGACAAATCAAACTCAGAATGGCTACAATTATAACACCAATCAGTGTTTACCAAAGACTTGCACTCTATGTGTGGCGGAAATATATGTATATTTAAGTTAAATTTGCGTTAGTCTGGAGGAAGATGCATAGCAGACAGGATGATTGCCAATGCAAATCAAAACACTTGCTGCGTTTAGATAGTGAAACGTGCAGTGCTCATGTTTGTTCAACAAAGTCAAAGCCTTTTAGAGAATCTATATGTGGTGGTTAGTTTTGATATTATGGTGGGCAGTCACAAATAATATAATGAGCTGTCTTAGCTAGCATAATGTAATCTGGTAATTGTCTATATTGGTTGGTGCCTCTTGATAATAAGCCTTAAATATCACACTTAAAGCTTCAAATGCACTTTCAATTTGACTGGCATTCAGATTTTATTTGTCATTTCTTTGACAGGTCACTGGCATCGGGTACAACAATTCTGGGGAGATTTTAATGGATGGAGAAGTGGTGCATGGCATCTCCAACACCTCCATCAGCAAGATCGTGGAGGTAAGGCTGAGCAGAGAATATTGTGAAATGCAGAGTCACTCAGGTACTTCTAATAATGTGGCCCTTTTGGTTCGGTTTTTGCAATTCTGTAGGTTGGCTGTGTGTGCAATGATGCCATGATCAGACACAATACCCTGATGGGCCGTCCCACTGAAGGCGCGCTCATCGCACTGGCTATGAAGGTACATTATGGTGCCGTTCTGCATGATAAGCTGTTAATTGGTGCTCTTTAGTGATACTACATGCAAATCCTGTATCCTAACTAATCCCAAGCAGTGTGGTTGGACATGCCTGTTGGCTCTGCCCACCTGTCAAGACACGAGGCAGCAGCCTGTGGAAATAAATGCCTGCCTGCCTGTCTGTTACCTTGTGCTCACCTCATTTTGGCAAACAGAGAGCGTTCGAGTCGGGTCTTCTCACTGATGCTAATTAAGATGAGCAGACAAGCTTTCACACCCCATAGAACAGGTTTCTGTGGCAACAGCATCTCCCCTGAGGGTCCCGGTTGTGTTAACATCTGGTACACTAATAACATTGTTTTCACCACAGGGACATTTACATGGGGATTAAACTGAGAAAAATGTCATTTTGTCAATTTTTGTGTTTCTCAAGAAAATATGGGTGGGTCTTGTTTGTGCAAGACTTGCCACGATACTAAGAAATGCATTGAGGTGAAAGCATTTTGTAATCGTCATTTTAACTTTTGGGTGCTACAATTTACATTTGAAATGTACATTACATTTTTACCTAATTTAGTTGAGGCATCCCCTTGCTTCAGTTTCAGCAACAACTTTGTTTGGTTGATCGCATATTGACCTTTTTTAAATGCCTGCTTATTCATTTATTTATTTATTATAGATTTTTTTTTTTACCATAGAATGAAAATCTGGATATACCTAGACACAGATGAATAATAAGAGTTCAGAACATGAAAATGACATACTGTAAGCCTCAAAAAAAACATTGATCCTCATTCTCATCTAAGTCCCTCAATTGTAAAAACCTGATGAAAAACCAGAACAAATATACACACCCCAGGCTGCATTTCATTGACCACAATGTTTCCTAGTGAAATTACAATTATAATTTTCCCCTTATTTTTAAGTTTATCTAAGCTTGTGTTAAACTTACTATGTGGCACTCTTAATATGAAAACAGGACCGGCAGGACATGGGAAATTGTAGGCAGCATGCACAGTTTGTGCAGAATGCTAAATATGGCAATGATGGATTAAAAAAGTATTCAACGTGCTGTACATAACTCAGGAGCAGTTATGAAGACCGCTCACTCACTCCTAACATGAACCACTCCACATCTTGGCATCTACTTAAATAATTTTTTGATAACTGAAGTATGATTATTGTACATGCTTGTATTTCAGAGTACATCATGCTGTGCGTGTGTGAGAGAAAGGGAAATAGAGAGAGAGCTGCAGAGCTCATTAATATTCATGACCATTCCAAATATGGTCAAACCCTAGATTTCCTAGATTAGATCCATTCTAGGGGTAATTCCTGTGGTTATAAATGAAAAAACAAAACCATTTCTAGGGATTTTTTAAAACTTGCCTAAGACACATAGCTACTACGTAGATATAAGTGAACAATTTAACATTGAATCTATGCACTCTATGGCACCTTTAAATCTGTACACTCTGATCAGTTTCTTTGAGATTAAATTGGTCTTTCATTGAAGGATTCAAATGAGCGAAGGGTGCAACGCAATGTGCATTTATTTTCTGTTTGTCTGCATTTATTAGATGGGTTTGGAGGGGCTGCAGTACGAGTTTGTGAGACTGGAGGAGATACCCTTCACTTCAGAGCAGAAGTGGATGGCAGTCCGGGTTGTTCATCGCACTCAGAAGGTAAGCCTGGTCACATGGCACAAAACACACACATGATACAAGGTAACGAGCTGAAATTTACTTGGCAGCATCACAGTGGTACACAAATGCCATTCACAGTGTTGATCTCACTGATTCACTTTTTACAGAGCAATCCAAGAGCATCAGGTGTGAAACACACTGAACTGTTTAAAACTGACAGTCATGACATGTCAAAAGTTGATTTCAATTTCAAATAAATAATAGAAAATTAAATAGAAAATTGAAAGTAGGTTTGAATACTAGTCAGAGAATAAAAAAGAAAAGAATGGTTTTCACAAAAATATTAAGCATCACTATTTTGAACTTTAAAGTCTGCATGAACCGGAAGCTGTGACCGTTTTTTATTTTTTCGTATTGTGACGCAGTTCCTAGAGAAACGGAATATTAAATGAGAAAACAGTGGGCGGGGCTTTTTTTCTACTGCAAGCTGATTGGATGTAGTAAAGTAGGCATTTCATTCAGAAAGGTTGGGAAAATGCTTTGGGGAGAGTTATTACAACCTAGCAGACACCTCATCCTCACAATTTCTGTTTGTTATCACAGTGCTGTCAAAACGGACAGTAAGAGGGGTGCAGCCTTTTAAAATCCAAATAATTAAAAATATTTGATGAAAAAATACAAATCTTGCTTTGATGACCGTAAGGACTCATGATAAAAAAATCAAACCAGCCAAAAAGTTTAATTGGGGTAAGACTGCATTGTTGAGCCTATCAGGTTTCATTTGTCCTGAAGCCATTAGCGCAGTACATGATCTCAAATGTTAATAGCTGTAGTTTCATCAGCTCAACTGATCTAAACAAAAGCCTCTGGGTTTCTCTCTGAGGAACACGAGGAGTGTCTTAAAAGCCTGACGGTTTCAGAGCACAGTCCTGAATTCATTGTGATGTAATAAATCTTCTAAGCAGTCGATTGAAGAGTAGATTGAGTTTCTCATTTTTAAACATATTCGGCAGTTAACGTTTTTTAAGTCAAGTTTACATGTATATCGTTATTCACTATGATTATTGTTTCAAAGCAGCTTTATTTTATTACATTACAAGCAAAACCGAAGCAGAAAAAAGTATTGTTGTGTATATTATTGTGTACTTTTTCAAAGAAGTGATATCTATGTATATAATATGCTTTCAAAAAATCTAAATATTTTATTTAAATTCTGATCATCTTTAAGTAATCATTTCATCTTAATTGTAAAAATTGTTTTTTACGAAAAATGTTTCTGTTAATGATGGCGGAGCATTGCTTTACCCATATTTTGCCATTTTATTTTAAAACGGAGGATAACTTTATAAAATGATTTGTAATTTTAATTTAATACTATGCACCACCTCATGCTCATTCATTCACATTCATTTCTGTGGGATCATTAACATAACATTTTTTCTCCCCTTTAATGTCATATAGAAATGGTCAATTTACATACAGTATGAATAAGACAGAAATTTCCTTTGTAAATAGGCAGTACTTTGTCAAAATAATCCGCAAAGTTATTCTGGTAGTTAACTAATTATGTTTTCTTGCATTTGGACAGGATAAGCCTGGCTTGTTCTATGTAAAGGGCGCCTATGAGCAGGTCATTCGCTTCTGTACATCCTACAACAGTAAAGGCGTCTCTATGCCAATGAACAATCAACAGAGAGACCTCTACCAACAGCAGAAGAGCTACATGGGCTCTGGCGGTCTCAGAGGTAAATACTTTTAATTACATTAGTCAAGAAATTAATTCATTCATTTTCTTTTTGGCTTAGTCCCTTTATTAATCTGGGGTCGCCACAGCGGAATGAACCGCCAACTTATCCAGCATATGTTTTACGTAGTGGCTGGGCCAGATTAACATACGGGCTAGGTGGGGCTGAAGCCCCAGGACCCACAGAAGAAGGGGGCCCTTGATTGGGTGAAGAATTAATTTGCGCTATGATGCGGGAAACGCCTCTTTGCATTATGCTTTATCTCGTCGATAATTTAAGTATTCCTTTCGGTTCGCTGCTGTTCAAAAACAGTGCCACTGGTGCTAAACTGGGGCTCGGGGTGGCTGTAGCCCAATAAGAATATTGAACAGCCCTGTTTTAGTCACCCATAAGGGTGACAGACGTCCCAATTTTCCCAGGACAGTCCCTTATTTCGGCACTCGTCATAGAACAAAAAATACAATTCAAACAGTCTTCATCATTGATATACTTGTACATGTAGTAACAAGCTGGGATAGGCGGAATCATACTGAATGGGCTCATTACTGAATCGATGTCTCGGCCGCGCAGCGGTTACCGCTGGACTCAGAAAACCGGTGGTCGCCCGCACAATCCTTCCATCACACAATATAACTGAAGACAGTGTGCAAACAAATCAAATAGCCTACACAAGCAGTTCTCAAAAGATCCATCGTTGCGGAGAACAGTATCTATCTCAAGTAAATACACTCGGTTATGCTTTACAGTAAGTCTAACTGAACCAGTTAGAAAGCAAACTTTTTAAATGAATGTTTACTTTGCCCCTTTTATGAAAACGACAGTAATAATATGGAGCAATGAAATGTTGGCGCTGGCTTTCATCAGACATCTGATGCAAAAAATAAAATAAAATAAAGATGCTAGCCTTCTGTAACTCAGAAGGCCACAATATTTTGGATAAAAGCATGGATTTTAAAGATATCATATCATTAGGGATTTATGGTCAGCTAAAGTTCTAATTAAACTTTTTTTAAAGGTGAACCCCTATTTAAAGTATTTATTATAAAGCGCTAATTTAGGAAGTAATGCAAATGTTTTTTTGTTTTGCTGATTTTTGCAGCCTGTTTGAACTTTAAAGTTCATATTATGTCCTTACTTAATTTTGTATACTTGCAGGCCTATTTTAATAAAATAGAAAAAATATATAATAATCAAATATAAATCAAATGGTAGAAAATTTGATAATAATATTAATTAGTAAATTATTAATAATAAAAACAAAAATAAGCACAAAAGTGTATATACATGCATACATACATACATACATACATACATACATTTGTTAGGTAAAAAAATAAAAGGGGGGCCCTTGGATTTCTTAATCCGGCCCTGCGCAGCGGATGCCCTTCCAGCTGCAACCCATCACTGGGAAACACCCATACACTCCCATTCACACACATACACTACGGACAATTTAGCTTATCCAATTCACCTATAGCGCATGTCTTTGGACTTGTGGGGGAAACCGGAGCACCCGGAGGAAACCCACGCGAACACGGGGAGAACATGCAAACTCCACACTGAAATGCCAACTGACCTAGCCAAGGCTCGAACCAGCGACCTTCTTGCTGTGAGGCGACAACATTACCCACTGCACCACCCCGTCGCCTAGTTAAGAAATTACCACTTTAATTCTGCAGGGATGCATTAAATTGTTCAAATGCAGCATTAAAAACTTTATCCACCTTTTTCTGCCGATGACTACTGTGGTTCAAGTTATAGTTTGCTTTTCCTGTTTGGAAATGTCTATTCCAGGGGCTCTCTTGGTCCTGGAGGTTCGGTGTCCTGCAGATTTTAGCTCCAACCCCAATCAGACACACCTGGGCTAGCTAATCAAGCTCTTACTAGGCTTTCTAGAAACATCCTTGCAGGTGTCTTGAGGCAAGTTGGAGCTAAAATCTGACCTCCAGGACCGAGTTTGAGAACCCCTGGTCTATTCTATTATATTTCAATCTTTTCTATTAAACTCAACATTTAAAATGATTCATTTTAGTTTAACGCTGTTTTATTGATGCATATTAGTCAGAGTTACACTATCACTTTTAAAGAATCAGTAAGGCATCAAATGTTCCAGAAGAAAACAAAATTAGTTTTACATTTTTTTTCTCTCTGAATCAAACAGTACAATTAAAAATTCTTTCATCAATAGTATGGTTCATTTTACATAAGATTGTGCT
Source organism: Danio jaintianensis (assembly GCA_903798115.1). Taxonomy (NCBI): domain Eukaryota; kingdom Metazoa; phylum Chordata; class Actinopteri; order Cypriniformes; family Danionidae; genus Danio; species Danio jaintianensis. The sequence goes on along the minus strand of CAIGQV010001633.1, from coordinate 21,863,466 downwards.
ACAAATAATCCTTTTACATAGTAGAAACTTAGTTCAGAGGCTTTGTGTTTTAAATGTATCCATCATGAAAAAACCATTACGCTTGCTATTTTATGTGACATTAGCATCACAAGCGTGTCTGTGGCCAAAGCTCTTTTGAGTTCACTTCGTTCGTTTTTCTTTGTATTCCCTACAGTATAGTAACATTCAACACTTGTTTTGAGTTTTTGGGGTTATTCATAGTCTGCTGAAAGTAATTATAAATTTTTTTTTAAAAACACGCACACAAATAAAAATGTTAATTCTAATAACTGTTAGGAAATAATGACACCTCATTGTACATAGTTTTGAACAAATCTTTACTGATTTCTTACCATTTAATGGAAATTAAAATCACCTAATTCACTTAAAGCATCATGGGGCATAGGAAAAAGGTGGACAGACTACATTTCAAATAAAAGTTGTTAATGAAACGTTTCTGTTCAACATACTGTAGAATCATGAAGATATATATATATATATATATATATATATATATATATAT
>CAIGQV010001633.1:21848301-21862543 GCA_903798115.1 Danio jaintianensis | reverse complement strand
GGGTGAACTGTCCCTGAATGTTACTTACACTTTGCTGAAAGTCACTGATACGGTAGCTTCTTTATGTAAAGCTCTGATGTCTTTTTCCTTCAAATCCCACAGCTTATACTATTCTTAAGAGCATTTCTGGAAAGTTGTACAAGAATCTCAACTCATTAGTGCTTCTGTACTTTGGCTTAAAATCACACAGTTTCCCAGCCATGATCAAATCACACATAACTTTGGAATGACACAAAAACATTCAGTGACACGCTGGCAAGGATTTCCCATCGAGCAGCTGTCCCTTCTGTCATTTGTCTTGTTTTGATAAGATTAAGTTGTCCTAGAGGACACAGAAGAAGCGTTTCACATATTGACATTCCTCTCTATTAGTTTCTCTTGTAATTAAAGGCATTTCATGGAGGACACGGTAATAATATTGAGATGCTGTTGTTTTGTCCTCTGGCAGTGCTGGCGTTTGCTTCTGGATCTGAAATGGGCTCTCTTACCTTCCTGGGGCTGGTGGGCATCATCGACCCTCCCAGAGCGGGAGTGAAGGAGGCGGTAGCCACACTGATCAGCACTGGAGTGGCCGTGAAGATGGTCACTGGTGATTCAGAAGAGACTGCGGTGGCAATTGGTGTGTCATTCAACCATGTTATCCATTTTCTGTCTCATATAATCTGTCACATCTCTCTCTCTCTCTGTCTTAAACAATTTATGTTGTCATTTACAATTTAGAGTTAGGAAAATAGATGGTCCAAGTTACAATATTACACACACACACACACACACACACACACACACACACACACACACACACACACACACACACACACACACACACACACACACACACACACACACACACACATTATTTTATCTTTGTGTATGTGTGGTATGTATGTGTTTGATGAGTGTATGTATGTATGTGTGTATGTATGTGTATATTTTAGGAAAAATTATGCCCTATGTTTTTTTTTTTTATTGTTAAAAAAAAATCTAATGTAACCAATATATACAATTTAATTTGCATCATTTAGCTAAATTATTAATTATTAATGATTAAGTATTTGTCTTTTTATTACTAATGACATGTTTATTATTATTAATTTTATTATTACTATTATTATTATTAATAATAATAATAGAAACAACAACTACTACTATTAAATGTTCAATTATAGTAAATGTTCAATTATAGATAATTATATTGTCGTTGTGGAGAAAGCCAGCCATTTACTCCGTTTCTTTTCAAAGATCTCTATTTGTAATGGAAGTGCATGTGTCATTTTTTCCATTTCCTCAACTTCTGCTATTATTTTGAACCATTCATCTTTATTTGGTGGGTCTTCTTTATACCATTTCCGGGTTTTAGCTTTTTTACTTGTTGCCTAAAATATCTTAAATAGATATCAATCCTCCTTTTCAAGTTTAATAGGAATATCTCCTAGATAAAGTACTTTGAATGATCTAGGAATATGAAGATCAAAAATATCATTGATAGCGGAGTGCACAGTTTCCCAAAAACTGTTAATTCTTGAGCACTGCCAGAATATATGCGCATGATGTGCCTCTTCTACCCCACAGTTCCTCCAACAAGAATGAGGAGCCCCCGATTGTAATGATATATCTTAATTTTTAACTAATAATTAATTGTTAATTCCCTGGATTTGGGCTAGGCCAAGGGAGCTCTGCGCTGGTTGTGGAAATTCAAAACTGAACCAAAAAAAACGACTAAGATTGGCAGTAAAAATGCTTCAACTAGCATACTAAGATCCCTGAAAAAAATAATAATTGAAGTAATGGGTGAATAAAAGTTCACTAGACATTATATAGCGCACCTCCTGTCCAGTAAGCACAAGCTCATCTTTCCAAGTCAGTCCGTTTAATTAGGAAATTCATCATGTATTATCATTCATTCATGTCATTAAAGCAGCGAATCAATACATCACATAACATTACATTTACCCAAGGCAAGTCATTCACTGTTAAAAAAACAACATTTAAATTAATGTTTTAATAAATACATTTTTCAAGCATTCTTGCTTCCATAATCGCAAAATGTGTAGTTTTAGATTCTATGCTGTCTATTCCAATAAGACGCAGGTAAATGAATAACAAATCTAATGAAAATTAATGGCTAAGTAGATAGCGTTTAAAATGATCAAAAACCTTTTATGGCAGCATCAAATCCATTGCTAACATCTGATGATCATTATGCCCTGTTCTCATCTATTTATTCTTTTTGCTCTCTCCACCGCAGCCAGTCGACTGGGCCTCTACACCAAAGGTTCACAGTGTTTGTCTGGAGATGAAGTCGACCAGATGGACATCCAGCATCTCTCACAGATAGTGCACAGGGTATGAACATGCTTTCATCAACTTTAATCTGCTTCCAAAGCATTGCGATCCAAAGGGCCCGCAGATAGGTTTGGAACTGGTTTCAAGTCCACGGTATTCTTGATTATTAGATGATACAAATGTGACAATATGATACTGGATCACTTTTTAAACTCATTTTGCCCTCTAGGCGATGTCTTTTTTTTGTTTATGTTTTCTTGGAAAGTGTAGTAACTCTATACTGTTCATAAGATTGTCATGACACCTTTATAATCATGACATGGCATTTTAGTTGAGGTCAAGAAAAACATTAATGAAGCTGTTATATAATTCATGACAATTATAATGACCTCTGACAATCATTTTCGACAGTTTTAGGACAAGTTATTTTGTCTTCATAATGTCAAGTTGTCATGACAAAGACATCTTAATGTCATTTTTGCATTTGAAATGAGATAATTGACCGATACGATTATGCCATATTTATTGATTTCACCATAAGTGTTTGCCTCAGTCTGACCATTAAATCAAATCAGACTTGACTTTATTACACCAACAAATGCTTAAATTCTAAACAACAACAACAAATTTTAAACAACTAAATAACATTTTTGCATTAATTTCATCAACTCTATTTCAACTCTAATCTGCTTCTAAAGCATTACGATCCAAAGGGTCCGCAGCCAGGTTTGGCACTGGTTTCAAGTCCACAAGTGTTCAGCATTCTTGATTATTAGCTGATACAAATGTGAAAAAGTACAAAGCCATTGCAACCAGATATGTATGATACTGGATATTTGACTTTTTAAACTCATTTTGCCCTCTAGGCGATGCCTTTATTTGTTTGGGTTTTCTTGGAAAGTGTAGTAACTCTATACTGTTCATAAGACTGTCATGACACTTTTATAATCATGACATGGCGTTTTAGTTGAGGTCAAGAAAAACATTAATAAAGCTGTTATAAAATTCATGACACAATTATAATGAAGATCATTTTTGATGTATTTATGACTAGTTATTTTGTCTTTATAATTTCATGCTGTCATGACAAAGACATCTTAAACAATGTCATTTAATTTATAGCATTTAAAATGACATAATTGAGCCATACAAGTGCCAGATTTATTTATTTATTTAGTTATTTCACTTGGCTCAGTCTGACCATTAAATCAAATCAGACTTGCGACTTTATTACACCAATAATTGCTTAAATTCTGAACAACTAAATCATATTTTTGTTTATAATAATTTATATCAGCGTATTATATTAGTGGCTGCTTGGAAGTGATATTTTAAAGAAAATGGATAATCAGAGCATAATCCACAATTCCAGTTTGTTTGTTTCATTAACTCCTTTATATTTGTATTTAACTTTCATCTTACTGGTCTAAGGCTTACAGCGCCACCATATGACTAAATGATGGTACTGTATTGGCATAAGGAATGGACTATTAATAAATAGTTGACTCAGTCAGATGGATATTGTTCACAATTTCCAATTAAAAACAGTGAATCTAAATGATCAATAAAAGGTGTAAAAAAAAAACTCATATCTTGATGATAGTGACCTAATTTAACAAGGTTATTAATATTGTCATGTTCTGTTAAAATGACCTAAAATGTTCAAAAATTAATGTCACACACACTTAAGGCATTCCACCAAGTTTTGCATCTGAAAATGAACAAACAACGACAAAAATTTGCAGCTGTACGCAGTTTTGTGGTAAACAACATAACCATGGATTTCTGCATTTTGAATTTATTTACTTGTGTCAGTATTATACTTTTTACTTTTTGAACATTATTATTCATTTTTATTTAAGGTATTATTTTGCTTGCACTTGAAAAGCAACCTCACAGGGATCCATGATTACCTTGTTTTCACAAAACCGAATAAACTTAAAACTTATTAAATCAAAAAAGGTTTGTGCGATTTTGACAATAATATCTAATTGAAATAGGGTTTTTTTCTGACAGATATTGCGATTTGATTTGTGAAGTCAATCTTCAGCTTAGTATTCTCAATAATGTGCAGCACACACTTTAAATAAAACTAATACAACATACTTAAGTGTGTGTATATAAATATATGTTTAACTAATTGCATTGTTACAGGATTTACAGTGCACTGTAAAAAATGCTGGGTTCACACACAGCTCCTTCATGTTTCCCAACACAAATTGTTACATTAATCGTTTTTACAAATTTAAGTAGATTGAACATGAAACAATTAAATTGTCCCAAATAAAGAATTGTTTCTGTCAACTCGTTTTAAATATGTAGTTTGAACGAGCAACAAAAGTCTTTTTTTGAATGCGAGTTTTCGAAAACATGATAATAAGTTTTAATGATAACACAGTTTTAATGATAATGAATGTTTGAAACCGTCAGACAATTTACCATGGTTTATGTTGAAACTGGTAATCACGATGACACTAATCATTATACAGGTAAAAAAATAATCTTAAGCAAATTGCTGACCTGATATTAATGTAACTAAAGTAATATCCAGAGCCAATTTATAATTTAATAATATTTATAATACATTTTTATTTTATTAATTCATTCATTCATTTTCTTTTCGGCTTAGTCCCTTTATTAATCTGGGGTCGCCACAGCGGAATGAACCACCAACTTATCCAGCATATTTTTTTGCAGCGGATGCCCTTCCAGCCGCAACCCATCACTGGGAAACACCCATACACTCCCATTCACACACATACACTATGGACAATTTAGCCTACCCAATTCACCTATAGCACATGTCTTTGGACTTGTAGGGGAAACTGGAGCACACGGAGGAAACCCATGAGAGAATTTTTTATTTATTTATTATGATGTAATATAATTTTTATTAATACACATGTAATTATATGCTATTTAAATTTTTATTATTAATTGTTGTTTATGTTTTTATACATTTGTATATTTTAAATATTTAATTAACATTTTATAATGTATACTTTTATTAAAACTATACAGCAGGGGTGTCAAACTCAGTTCATGGAGGGCCGCAGCTCTGCACAGTTTAGTTCCAACCCTGCTCCAACACACTTACCTGTAGGTTTCAAGCAAGCCTGAAGGACTCAATTAGTTTGATCAGGTGTGTTTAATTGGGGTTGAAACTAAACTGTGCAAAGCTGCGGCCCTCCAGGAACCGAGTTTGACATCTGTTGCTATACAGTAATATCCAGTTGAATTATTAGCCCTTCTGTTAAATTTTTATTCTTTTATTTTTAAGTTCTGTTTAACGAAGAGAAGATTTTTTTCAACACATTTCTAAGCATAATAGTTTTAATAACTAATTTCTAATAACTGATTTATTTTATCTTTGCCATGATGACAGTACATAAGTTTGCGTAAAGTAATATCAGCATAATTTTTCATATTGGACTGATGCTGATATTAACATTTCAAGCAAGATTTTGAACATTCCAATAATATTAAACATCCCCAGTTGCAACTAAGTTGTCATGAAATTAATTTGTAAATTTTCTGTCTGCAGATAGTTGTGTTCTACAGAGCCAGTCCTAGACACAAGTTAAAGATAGTTAAGGTAAGTGCGTCAAACTGGTTGTTTGTGATCATATTGTGGTGTGAGCATGAGAGCGAGCGAGCGTGCGTGCGTGCGTGCGTGCGTGCGTGCGTGTGTGTGTGTGTGTGTGTGTTTTAAGTGCTCTTTTCGTCTTCAGTCTTTACAGAACGTCGGTGCCGTTGTGGCCATGACGGGAGACGGTGTCAATGATGCAGTGGCTCTGAAGGCAGCAGACATCGGTGTGGCAATGGGTCAAACTGGCACCGATGTCTGCAAAGAGGCAGCAGACATGATCCTGGTGGACGACGACTTCCAGACTATCTTGTGAGCTTTTGCTTTCTTGTTTTCTGAGCGTACTGTTGATGTGACATTTGAGTTTATATGTCACTTGTTTCTCTCTCATTCCAGGTCTGCCATCGAAGAAGGGAAAGGGATTTACAACAACATTAAGAACTTTGTGCGCTTTCAGTTGAGCACGTGAGTTAGCGAGCTCCCATGAGAAATGAAAAAAATAACTATATAAATTCTATTTAGAATAAATACATTATTCATACCCCTGGCAAATTCTTAACGTGACTTAGTTACTTTTATTCGGTTTAGATATTTTTATTGATTTTCAGTTTTTCAAACCAGAAAAACAGCAATACAAACCCCTAACCCATACCAATTTAACAGCGGGATAGAGCTCACATTAGCCGAAAATTAACAAAAATACAATTGTACACGTAGGTCCAAATAAAAAAATAAATAAAAAAAAGAGAGTACAAACATATAACAATACATACCATATGTACAGCAAAATCAAATTATTTGAGATTTTCCACATATTCAGTAAAAGGTTGCCACACCTTAAAAAATTTCACCTCTGACCCTCTTAATGAACCAAATTTTTTCCAAATAGAGACAAGACATAGTTTCTTTAATCCACTGAGCATGAGTGGGAAGACGAGAATCTTTCAATTTGAACAAAATAGCTCTACGTGCCAGTAAAGTCGAAAAAACAATGATCAACTGTATTTCCTTTGAAGTAACCCCAAACAGTGCCACCTGCGGGTCTGGTTCTAGCTTGTGCTGAAGAATTACAGATAATGAATCAAATATTAACTGTCAGAAATGCTCCAAGTTAGGAAAAGACCTGATATGCCAATGGGTTCTCCCAAAAGATAATAAGATGATGTACAAGAGGCATCATTGTGGAAAAAAATATTTCTCAGCTTTTATTTACATTTGAACAAATCTTTAAGTCAGAATTTGTGAGGGGTATGAATAATTGTAGGCTTGACTGTATATATAGCATGCACACACAATTACAATTATAATTTTAAATCTTTATACTTTTTTCTATCCTACAAACTGCTGGGGTTTTTACCTATTTGCCAACAAGACATTTTTAATAATTTAAATGACAATATTTCAGTCATATATTGACACTTTATTTCCACAAGTATTTAAAATATAAATCAAATAAAAATGTAACTGATTATTTAATATAAAATTAAACATTTAATATGCTCTGTGTATATGAAATCCCATTTGTACATAGATACCAAAATGGAATATCTTGTCTTTGACCAAAATGTCACTTGATTGATTTAATGCATAATTGCTGAATAGAAGTACATTTTTATAATTAATTTGATTTTATTATGTAATATAATTTAATTAAATACTATTTACATTTTTATCATTAATTGTTGTTTGTTTTTATACAGTTATATATTTTAAATATTTAATTAACATTTTATACTTTTATTAAAAGTATACAGTAATATGCAGTTGAATTATTAGTCCTCCTGTTAACTTTGAATTCTTTTATATTTTTTATATAACTTCTATTTAACGGAAAGATTTTTTTTCAACACATTTCTAAGCATAATAGTTTTAATAACTCATTTCTAATAACTGATTTCTTTTATCTTTGTCATGATGACAGTACATAATATTTTACTAGATATTTTTCTAGGGTAATTTTAGGGTAATTAGGTAAGTCATTGTATAATAATGGTTTGTTGGATGATGGTAGAATAAATATTGCTTAATTGGGCTAATAGTATTGGTTTTAAAAAAAATTAAAAACTGCTTTTATTTTGACCAAAATAAAACAAATAAGACTTTCTCCAGAAGAAAAAATATTATAGGAAATACTGTGAATTATTATTTTTTTGCTCCTTAAACATTACTTGAGAAGTATTATTATTATTATTAGCAACTGTATATACATCATTCTTATCCTGGAACTGAACAATTTGTGTGCTGAATTTCTTTAGGAGCATCGCTGCCCTCACCCTCATCTCGCTGGCGACGCTTTTGAACTTCCCCACCCCTCTGAATGCCATGCAAATCCTCTGGATCAACATCATCATGGACGGCCCGCCAGCCCAGAGGTAACAAACTGACCACAAACGCATTTATAACCACATAAGTGCAGAACAACAAATGTTAGTTCAGGAGAGCTGAAATTTGCTTGTGTCAAAGTAACAACAAACTTAAATTTTTCTCCTAGTTTGGGAGTGGAGCCTGTGGACTGGGACGTGATCAGGAAACCCCCGCGAAACGTCCGGGACAGCATCATCACACGCAGTCTGATAGTGAAAATCCTGGTGTCAGCCTTCATCATCGTCTGCGGGACGCTGTTTGTGTTCTGGAGAGAAGTATGCAATACTCATGTGATGAAGGCATTTGTGTTCTGCTTTGTTTTTCATTTGTGTTCCATTTGTAGTCAAAACAGGCCATTAGGAAAATGACTAAACCATTTGTTTATCCTGTCCTTGTTTTTTTGAGGCATCATGCGATTTTGATTATATAGACCATTTTGAGGGATGTAAACAAAAACAATGGTCCCAATGTATTTCCTGTTTTACATTTTTAATTTCTAAAGCTTCCGAGAACCCAAAAAGAGCCACATATTGATAAATAATGTTATGATAGCTGTTTTAACATTAAGTTATGATTGAATTGCCTCTTGTTACAGTTATGAAATAGTTTGATAACAAGCAGGAAATGTTCATGGGCCAATGACATCAACACATTGAAATGGTCTATATGAGCTTTGTTGTTGTTGTTGTTGTTGTTGTTGTTTTTTTGTCTGTCTGCTTGAGAATTAATATCGAGCCAGTGCCATTACCCTGCTCAGCCTCTAATTGTTTCGAAAGGCTTTAAAGGAGAGCTTTAAAATGATTAAGGTTGTTTCTCAGGGTAAAGTAGCATTGAATCTGTTCTGGAATATAATGAAGTTCTAAATAAAGGACATTCAATCTGATGAAATAATTCAGGGTTCATACGGGTGCTGGAAATCCTTGAAAATGCGTGATTTTAATCTCTGTTTTTAAGGATTGTTTTCAAGTGCTTAAAAAATGTAATTGCTTTGCCTTCATAATAATGTACCCTACCAAAAAAGTAATAATTATTAATTCAGCAAAATTGTTGCAAGCAATTTATGTGGGTTGAATTTAAACAAACAATTTAAATTTAGTAGTGTTCAACTTAATTTGTTTGTTTAAATTCAGCCCAAACAAATTGTTTACAAACACTTAATGTAAAAAAAATTTAATCCAAGGAATCATCTTTGAATCATTTTTTTCAGTATAATTAAAATAAATATTTTTGCTTTTGCATAAAATTAACTCTACAGTCTGCACATGTGCCTATAACGTGATCTGTCTTTTTTTATATATATAAATGAAATATAAAATTAAAATGAAAGATATATGAAAGACATATTTAAGATGCATTGCATATAAGAGAGTAAATAACCGTTAATGTTGGACGTGGGACAAGCATGCCATCAAACTATTTCCTTTGAATACTGTCCTATGCTATTGAATACTATAATGAATAGCATATGTATATAAATATGTACACCGTGTCTCAAAAAAATCCAAGCAAAATGAATTCTGTCAGAATTTCGTCAAAATACCATCAACTTTAATTATATTTTGTAATTAGATGGCAAATAGATGAAATTATATGATGTGTATACATTTTCCACCTCACCTGATTTATATCACCGCATTACTTTCTTCTTCTGCGTCTTCTTGGCTCAATACCATGTCTTCGAAAGTGGTGATATTTTTAATAGTGCACATGTGCATTAACAGTGCGATCAATTTTCCCCCAACAAGTAATCCAATCCATGTTTTGTCCAGTTTTTAGTCGAAAATTCATGAAGAAAAGAAAAGGTGAAGCACTGTAGCCTCTCAGTTCTCATAAACCTTTTATCAAACTCTTATCTTCATTCGAAAACACCATTTTTATTTAAGCCTTATGCAGCTAAAAGTAAATATGTCATCATTACATCATCGCCAAGGAAAGTAAATAAAAGGATTATTCTAATGCACAGATTGCTGTACGAAATTTAGTCATTCTTATTCCTGTTGTACGATAAGCAGTCTTATTTTTGTATGATATATTAATGCTTGTTTTTTTTTTTGAGACACAGTGTAATTTACCACAGTGCTGGAAAATGCACCTAGAAAGTGTTTGAAAATTGCTTAAATTTGTCTTTGGAAAAGGTAGAACTCTGAATAATTGCCTCCTGAGAGCTAGAAAAATAGTGGAAAAAGGTTTTCAAGGAAACCTTAAAAATGTCCTAGATTTTTGGTGATTCTAATTTAAATGTTTTCCCCCCAGCTGCGGGACAATGAGATCACTCCACGGGACACCACCATGACGTTCACCTGTTTTGTGTTCTTCGATATGTTCAACGCTCTCAGTTCCAGATCACAGGTATGAAAACAGACATCGAAAAAAAAAAAAACGATATTTCTTGTATAATTTCTCATGAGACTTATTAAGAACATGCAGTGGGCTTAATCTCAAACACTGCCACCTGCTGTGGGGATTATGAGCTGTGTTGTTTACAAAGTTAAAAATGGCAGAATGTGTTTTTGATGAGCGTTTAAGGCCTGTGACTCATCAGAGATCTGTGTTTCTGTCCTCTTGCAGACACGGATGGTGCATGAGATGGGTTTATGCAGTAACAGGATGTTCTGCTATGCTGTTCTGGGCTCCATCATGGGCCAGCTTCTGGTCATCTACTTCCCACCCCTGCAGAGTGTCTTTCAAACGGAGAGCCTCAGCATTTTAGGTAGGCCACCAAAACAATAGAGGAAAGCACACTACACAACATTTTTCACATCATCTGAACAAATCGCAGGGTTTAGCCAATTTGGAAAGGTCTTGTTGTTCTCATAGTGGGTTTTAAATGCAAAATCAGGCAAAAAGTTATGCAAAATCATATTTAGGGTACAAACATTTTTATATTATTATTATCTTAATATTATGTTATTAATATACATTATAATGGCCTGTTTTTTTTTCATTTATTAGATGTCATGGAAATTCAGCTTTTTTTTAGTCAGAGAAAGTCTAGGAACTTGATATTTGAAGCAGGAACCCTAAAATAGATTCTGGTCACTAATTATTAGTTACTAATGAATAAGGAAATGTGACAGATAATAATTAGTCTGTGTGAAGTTACATTTAGGTTTAATTAAACTGATTAACCCAACTTCTCTGTTAACCCAGTCATATACAGTATGTTACCATACTATGAAACCTGTTTGTGTTTTGTGGTTGGAGACACCTAATGGGTGTGGAAGCGTAATTTGAATAAACTTTTACTTTTAAATATAAGGGTTTAAATTTATTTTTATAAACCGTATGTTTTTTTTTTTTTTTTGTTAGTTTGGATTATTTTTCTATTTAGCCATTTTATTTCTGTGTGTGTGTGTGTGTGTGTGTGTGTGTGTGTGTGTGTGTGTGTGTGTGTGTGTACATGTATACATACATACTCACCGGCCACTTTATTAGGTACACCTGTCCAACTGCTCGTTAACTCAAATTTCTAATCAGCCAATCACATGGCAGCAACTCAATGCATTTAGGCATGTAGACATGGTCAAGATGATCTGCTGTGATTCAAACCGAGCATCAGAATGGGCAAGAAAGGTGATTTAATTGACTTTGAACGTAGCATGGTTGTTGGTGCCAGACGGGCTGGTCTGAGTATTTCAGAAACTGCTAATCTACTGGGATTTTCATGCATTACCATCTCTAGGGTTTACAGAGAAAGGTCCAAAAAAAGAGAAAATATCCAGTGAGCGGCAGTTCTATGGGCACAAATGCCTTGTTGATGCCAGAGGTCAGAGGAGAATGGCCAGACTGGTTCAAGCTGATAGAAAGGTAACAGTAACTCAAATAACCACTCGTTACAACCAAGATATGCAGAAGAGCATCTCTGAACACACAACACATCCAACCTTGAGGCAGATGGGCTACAGTGGCAGAAGACCACACTGGGTGCCACTCCTGTCAGCTGAGAACAGGAAACTGAGGCTACAATTCACACAGGCTCACCAAAATTGGACAATAGAAGATTGGAAAAACGTTGCCTGGACTGATGAGTCTCGATTTCTGCTGCGACATTTGGATGGTAGGGTCAGAATTTGGCGTCAACAACGTGAAAGCATGGATCCATCCTGCCTTGTATCAACGGTTCAGGCTGGTGGTGGTGGTGCAATGGTGTGGGGGATATTTTCTTGGCACACTTTGGGCCCATTAGTACCAATTGAGCATCGTGTCAACGCCACAGGCTACCTGAGTATTGTTGCTGACCATGTCTATCCCTTTATAACCACAGTGTACCCATCTTCTGATGGCTACTTCCAGTAGGATAACGCATCATGTCATAAAGCGCGTGTCTCAGACTGGTTTCTTGAACATGACAATGAGTTCACTGTACTCAAATGGCCTCCACAGTCACCAGATCTCAATCCTATAGAGCACATTTGGGATGTGGTGGAACAGGAGATTCGCATCTTGGATGTGCAGCCAACAAATCTGCAGCAACTGCGTGATGCTATCATGTCAATATGGACCAAAATCTCTGAGGAATATTTCCAGTACCTTGTTGAATCTATGCCACAAAGGATTAAGGCAGTTCTAAAGGGAAAAGGGGGTCCAACCCGGTACTCATCGGCCACTGTACCTAATAAAGTGGCCGGTGAGTGTACGTACGTACATACATACATACATACAGACACACACACACATTTTTTCTTGGTGTCCAACTAAACTTTTTCCAAAAAAATAATAATAATAATTTTAGTATTTATTTGAGTTTACTAAAAAAATTATTGTTTTGTGCATTTCCAATTCCTATTGAACATAACTTGCACTTTTTCAAATGCTGCTGTCATAAAAGCAAAAACCTCACTACGCAATTTGCTTTCTGATATTAAAGTTCACCTTCAAATTTTCAAAATCCTTTCACCTAACAATGTTCAATCATGTATTACCTAAAACATACTAGCATATTATCATGTAATTAATTTGAACCTATTTTTTTTCTTTGTGTATTGCATTGTTCTTTTAGACACATGCTTTTACTATGTTTTGGATACGAGTGCTTACCATAACTTGTACACCGATTTGTGTTCTCTCCATGCAGATCTGCTGCTACTATTGGCCCTCACGTCCTCTGTGTGCGTGGTGTCCGAGATTATAAAGAAAATAGAGAGACTCCGATGTGGCAGCGAAAAAATGTCAGACATGGACAGTGAGTTCCATGACGTATGACACACATTGTGTCCCGCTCAGACTGGGGCGCGTGCTGTGGAATATGGCTTGGACAGCTTTCAAACCAGTCCGGAGCAACTGGTCTGGTCCCACTTGTACGTACAGGTCCTACTTTAAGGTGGAGACCAGCAGCTGATGGTGGAGCAGTGGCCTGGTCCTGGCTGAAATGGCATCTCCGACACACTTCAGTGGAAATGTTGTGGTGTGCTGCTTTAAGACTGTACTACTACCCATAGCATCTGGGCCAACTTTATTATTTATGAGATGCTGTATCTGTCCATACAGTGGCCGTCTTGATTTCATGATTGAAGGGATTTATTTTTTAACCTTATTATTATTCTATTAAAATGAGTTTGTGTCTTTTACATCTTCTGTTGAAACATTTCTGGTTAGAGGTTTGTGGAACAATATGGATAATGCCTTTTTGCATTCCAGTTTTCCAAATTATGCTTGAATAATCATTAATTTTGCTTGTGGAGAAGGTTGTGTGCTCTTAAAGGGATAGTTCACCCAAAAATGAAAATCTGCTTGCCCTCAAGTGGTTCCAAATCTTTTTTCCTCATTGAAACAGAAAAGAAGATATTCTGAAGAATGTTAGAAACAGGTAGTCATTGACAATCATTATAGGAAATAAAACTCTGTGGAATTCAATGACTTACAACATTCTCCAATGTATCTTCTTTTGTGTTAAAGAGATAGTTCACCCAAAAATGAGAATTACCTCATCATTTACTCTCCCTCATGTGGCTTAAAATTTGTGCGAGTTTCTTTTTTTTGTTAAACAGAAAAGAAGATATTTTGAAGAAT
>CAIGQV010001633.1:21804117-21839412 GCA_903798115.1 Danio jaintianensis | reverse complement strand
ACATACATACATACATACATACATACATACATACATACATACATACACACAGTAGTCAACATTTGAAGTGGATCATCACTTCTATTGAACAACACCCATTCTTGTCCTAGGATAATTTTGAAAAACATTTTTGATTCACTTTGAATGTTGACTACTGTGTATCTGTGTGTGTGTGTGTGTGTGTGTGTGTGTGTGTGTGTGTGTGTGTGTGTGTGTGTGTGTGTGTGTGTGTGTATATATACACATGTATATGTATATACATGTATATGTATGTATGTGTATATATTAGCTACACCTGTCCTACTACAGGTGTTAACTACTCGTTAACGCAAATTTCTAATCAGCCAATCACATGGCAGCAACTCAATGCATTTAGGCATGTAGACATGGTCAAGACGATCTGCTGCTGTTCAAACCGAGCATCAGAAGGGTGAGAAAGGTGATTTAAGTGACTTTGAACGTGGCATGGTTGTTGGTGCCAGACGGGCTGGTCTGAGTATTTCAGAAACTGCTAATCTACTGGGATTTTCACTCATAACCATCTCTAGGGTTTACAGAGAATGGTCCGAAAAAGAGAAAATATCCAATGAGTGGCAGTTCTGTGGGCACAAATGCCTTATTTATGCCAGAGGTCAGAGATAAATGGCCAGACTGGTTCAAGCTGATAGAAAGGCAACAGTAACTCAAATAACCACTCGTTACAACCGAGGTATGCAGAAGAGCATCTCTGAATGCACAACACATCGGACCTTGAGCAGCAGAAGACCACACTGGGTGCCACTCCTGTCAGCTGAGAACAGGAAACTGAGGCTACAATTCACACAGGCTCACCAAAATTGGACAATAGAAGATTGGAAAAACGTTGCCTGGTCTGATGAGTCTCGATTTCTGCTGCGACATTCGGATGGTAGGGTCAGAATTTGGTGTTAACAACATGAAAGCATGGATCCATTCTGCCTTGTATCAAGGGTTCAGGCTGATGATGGTGTAATGGTGTGGGGAATATTTTCTTGGCACACTTTGGGCCCATTAGTACCAATTGAGCATCCTGTCAATGCCACAGCCTACCTGAGTATTGTTGCTGACAATGTCCATCCCTTTATGACCACAGTGTACCCATCTTCTGATGGCTACTTCCAGCAGGATAACGCGCCATGTCAAAGCGCGAATCTTCTCAGACTGGTTTCTTGAACATGACAATGAGTTCACTGTACTGAAATGGCCTCCACACTCACCAGAACTCAATCCAATAGAGCACCTTTGGGATGTGGTGGAACGGGAGATTCGCATCATGGATGTGCACCGACAAATCTGCAGCAACTGCGTGATGCTATCATGTCAGTATGGACCAAAATCTCTGAGGAATATTATGTTTAAGTCAATTTAATGTAATATAAGTTCAAATGACTCATTAGGTTAATTTGATTCAGCTTAAAATTGTAAGGCCATGCACCAGTATTTTTTTACAGTGTGTTTGTGTTTTGTTTTTTAACTATAGTGAACTCAGTTTTGTGTTATTTTGCACGTTTGTTTTTTTGTTGCAGATCAAACAAAGAAAGTTTATTTATTGAAATGAGTATGTGTGTGCCATGAATCACCAGGGTGTGTTTGGTGGTTATTCCTCATCTGAGTCAACTCTGACATGCACTAGCTTGATTAATCAAGGTTTGAGGCAGTTTATGCAAAGCTGTAAAAAAAGCATGCATTTTGAATGACAAATACGCTGCGCTATAAATGAAACACAACACCGATGCGTTCTGGGTCAGTGAGAAGGCTGTGATACACTCATCAGGTAAGAATATTTCAACATGATGCTTACAAATTTGATGCAAGCCCAAATGAAAAATAGCCCCATTTGTTGAATGTAAATAAACGGGCTTTTTTTAAATTTAAATATCTATTTTTAAGAGTGATTTAATGACAATTAAGACTCTGTGTATACATATTGGAGTAAAAAACGTGCATTATCAATACTCGTAAGAATAATTTAAAAAAACACAAACGTGTGATTATGTAATTATTGAACCCTTTACTCTTAAACAACTATTTTATGATTAAATGTGGCATATTAAATCATTTCAACGTATTTATTGGTTCATGCTTAAATACAATCTTCATGATTCCTGTTGAAATCAACCTATAACATTATATGTTATAATGTAAATTGTTATTATACATTAATATTTATATGGTTGCATTTACATTTTTTTTATTACTAGTCATGCTTTATGCACAAAGTGATTACATCTGACTCTTCATGCGCTTTCTACGTTTTATTAGATTAATCATGCATGGTCATTTAAATCTAACATTGACAGTGATTGCTGATTACATCATGACAAGGAAGTTTAAATTTAGTAAATGTCAAATAAAATGCAAACTTTTTTTTTTTTTCTCATTTTAAAAATACATTTAAATGCAAAAATAATCGAATTATTTGTTACATTCATAGCTTATTTGAAGTTATGGAAACTTATTTCAGATTTACTGAGTTTTCCCAATTTTTAAAGGAATTTATTAATTAAAATAAAAATGTATTGTAATTTAATTCATTGTTAATGATGACAGATTTAAGGTCATGGCAATTTTAGGGTTTAAGTTTAAAATAAGCCTTTACTCAAATTAATGACAAAATTAAAGTCATGAAAACTTCAAATAGTGAATTTCAAGAAAAAACTGCTGACTTCATTCTTTAATCGTATCTATTTTATTACAATTTATTAATTATTAGCCTGATTTATAATCTTTTTGCAATTAGATTTGATTGAAACATTTGTTTACTCTACACATGTATATACAATGGAGCAATTCCAGCGTGGATGTGAAAACTTGAAACTTAAATTCACAGAGAATGAATGTGAACAGCATAACAGTTAAGGGATCAAAAAATATCCATCTGCAAGCATGTTTTATGATTTAAATGAGGGAAATAATCATACATTATGGATGTGACCAAAAAAGTATTAAAAAAAACGTGACTTGAATTCTTTAATCGTATCTATTTCATTACAATTTATTAAATCAGTCATAAAAGTGATGGTAGATTTGAAATCACTGCGACTTGACAGATTTAACTTATTAAAAGTAAAAACAGTGTAAAATAGTGCAATATACTGTACAAATTACAAGTACAATGTTTAGAATGCAGTTACAAAACTAACATCTTCATGGTCTTTCTCTGTCAGATCACTGACTATAATCAGGACAGAAGTCATGCTGACTGTTATTCTGATCGCGGTTATGATTGGTCAAGGTGAGCAGTGTGTCATTAGTTCTTTCAATATTTCAGTATATCATTATAATGAAGATGCAATTTTGACATCATGGGCACTTCAAAATACAGTGAATATTTATTTATTATTTAAACATTTAGAGCTCTTTTTAAGAAAATGCACATTCATTGTATTGCAGTGGTGTTCATAACAGTGCCAAATGCTTGGAGACCTAATTGCTTAGCTTAATAACATGTTCAGGTTTATCTGGCCTACTGTATGCTGAAATAATGATTGAAAATTATGTTACATTTCTATTTATAGGGATATTGCATGTTAACACTAAAGCTCCAATAGTTAGCATTACTTAAACTAAACTCACAATGAAAATTACGCTAAAACTAAGCTTTTGTTAATCTTAGGTGAGATTAATTACTTAGTTAATCTATAAGAACACATTAAAATCTTAGTCGTAATCTGCTTACAATGTGTAATTTTATTAAGTTGAGTTTCTAACATGGTAACTGTAATAAATATGGTGCATCTCACTGTAGTTGATTTTAATCCATTAACTAACATTTTTAAATTACTTGTAAAGTGGTAACTATTGTATTTTATAATACTTTTGGAATTAAATTTGGTTGAAACATTTGTTTACTCTGAACATTTATATACAGCAATTCCAGCAATATGGATGTGACATTTGTGGTAAAAACTTGAAGCTTAAATTCACAGAGAATGATAGTGTTAACAGCATAATCGAAACATCTGTTTATAGTTTCCAATACAACTAACCACAGAGTTAAGGGATCAAAAAATATCAATTTGTAAGCTGGTTTATATAATATAGAAATAATCATACATTTGTACGTGGCCAAAAAAGTATGCGGATTTACAGTAAACATAATTTGTTGAGATTCTGTTAATTAAGCAGCACAACCCCCAAAAAATAGCCTAATGCTAATCAAATGGATAAGAGTTGTCTCTATATAGAACAAAAAATATTAATTTGATTTGACATTTTTGCATTTATGAGGAAAAACTTGGTTACATCTCACTGTTATGGATGTGACTGATGTGAAATTGCCAACTGTGCGACTTTAGTAGCTAAATTATTATTAGAGTACTGTAAAATACAAGCCTACACAAACAATTTTAAAAAGTTTTTTTTGCTAATTTGGTGAAAACGTAATTTCTTTCATGGCAAGGTCTGCATGGAATTGCTCAATACATCAAGTATTTTTTGCTATTATAGGTTACCTGTTAAAGAAATCTTTTCTGCAGCTCAGGTGCATTTTGTGATAATACACATACAACAAGAACATTTGATACAATCAGAAGTCTAGTCAAGCTATTTTATTTTCATTCATTCATTTTCCTTCGGCTTAGTCCCTTTATTAATCTGGGGTCGCCACAGCAGAATGAACCACCAACTTATCCAGCATATGTTTTACACAGCAGCCCTTCCAGCTGCAACCCTTTACTGGGAAGCATCCATACACACATACACTATGGCCAATTTAGTTTATTCAATTCACCCATTAGTGCATGCCTTTGGACAGTGGGGGAAACCGGAGCACCCAGAGGAAACCCACGCAAACACGGGGAGAACATGCAAACTCTTTTTTTCATTTTTTTTATTTACCCTTTTCTTTCTATTTTTATTTATTTATTTATTTATTTTTTAATTGTCAAACTTGTACAATGACAGGGAAATATGACAATTATATAACTTAAGTGTAAAGATAACATACTGGGGTATAATAAATAACAAGAAAAAAAAAAAAAACTATTTTAGTCCTGTGGAAGGGCATTTTCATGACAACAATAACTCCTGATGAATCCCTCTGCAGGCCTGTCATGGGACGAAATGGGGCTAAAATTCATTACACTCTTCCCAGAGAACATTGCATTCTACTATCCAGTAGATCCAGTCAACTCTCTCAACATCACCGCTCTCATCGGGAAAACCTCAGTGACGGTCACTGTCCAAGACAGCAGCTGGTCGTACACGACCTCACTGACGCCCGGAAAACCCCAAAACATCGCCCTTCCAGCAGCAGTGGAAGAATACCGATTCGGTCTAACTTTACGCACCGTCACAATCTTCAGCAATGATTACATCGTGGTGCAGTCGATCAGTCAGCGAGGAGATAGTGTGCAAACTAATGTCATTCAGCCTCGGATAAACCTCGGAACTTCTTTTGTCATCCCCCCTCTGAATTACACCCGGATGATTAACACTTTCTTTCCGTCGACGAACAATGTCAGCAAACGGTACAGCTCCTTCAGACTGGTTATTATCAACTCAGAAGAGGCGCCTGGTTCTGTCACGATCCAAAAAACGACCACGAAACTAATTTACACACTTGACAGCTTCGAGGCTCTTCAGCTCCAAATGGACGGGACAGAAATTTCGGTTTCTTCTAATTTTGGAGCGGTCGTGATGTTGACCCATCCTTGCGTCGAAACGGCAGAATGCAGATGCAACATGGTGGTGAACCCAATTGTTCCAAAAAATCAGTTGGATACTAGATTTGTTGTACCCTCAATAGCCAATATAAGCAACGCTTGGCTCCATGTGACATCCTTGCTGACAAATGCCTCCAATTCACTGCCAACTTTACAGGCAAACCCCTTGTTCGTCGACACAACTGCTCTTGCGTCTCTCAAGCTCATCGGTCCAGGCTTCATCATTGAAACCATCCCTCAGCTCAAGTTTTCCGCGTGCTATCTAGTGCACGTTACCTCAGCCGAAGCTCAGGCCTTAGTGATTGCAGAAACGGACACCAGGGATAGTGTGTATATAGATGGGGATTTGCTTTCATCCACTGAATGGAGCGCCATCGCTGATTCCGTGTACTCGTGGGTTTTGGTGCCTCTGGATGCCACTCATGTTATTTGGCATCCGTCCACACTGATCGCCGTATTTGTGTTTGAGAAGAGCACAAATATATATGAAGGCTCAGCCATATGTTTGAGCGCAAAGCCAGGTGAGAATCATATTTTTGATGGTGCATTTTGGTGTGATAAATGACTATCCTTTTAAAAATATTCTTAAATGGACAGTTCACCCCCAAATAATAGCCATATTAATCTCACTTTACCTCGTCTATCCCATTTTTTTTTGTTCTGTTGAACGTAACAGAAGATATGTTGAAGACTGTCGGAAACCTGTAACCTAGGAAGATTAAATAAAATGGAAGTCAATGGTTAAAATATTTCCAACAATCTTATCTTTTCTTGTGCTCAACAGAAGCAAAAATATATAGATGGTTTGTAAAGGGTGAGTAAACAATGACAAAATGTTCCTTTTGGGTGAGCTATCCATTTAAGATCCTGTACAAAATGTTCTATAGTTCTGTAAATTGCTTGTTATGCCATATTATCAGAAAATGTTGGAGTCGTGTTTTTTTTTTTTTGCCCATTTTTTTCTTCTTTCATTCAGTACTGGTTTTGTAAAGTTTTGAGTGTGATAGTTATAGGCATGCACAACATAAGGAAAAATGCATGCTTTATTGATGCATGAATTGCGTGAATAATTTTGTCAATATTAAATAAAAATAAAAAACGTCGTTTAATCACACTAGAGTGCTTTCATGCTTACATTTTTAAAATGTTTTTTATTTCTACAAAATGGCAAAAAAAAAAGTCACACTTGTGGTGTTTCTGGTCACCAAATACTGCTATTAAATTGTGGTCAAATATTGGACTAAATCAATTTTTTTTGTCAGCTTATGTCAATTCATATATTTGTGCGTGCGTGCGTGCGTGTGAGAGAGAGAGAGTGAGTGAGTGCATGAGATCAGTTACAAAAATAAATACAAAACAGTCTTAACAGCAAGAAAAGAAGCTGGCAAAATATTTAATCCAATATTTGCTGGTAATATAAAAATATTTAACCTAATATTTGCTGGTAATATAGGATAATTTTATAAGCATTTTTTGCTTATGGAAGGCCATTTTTGGAAGGTCACTAATATGATGTGACACTTTGCAATTGTGTACTAAATCAAACAATATTAAAGCACTCTAGTGTAATAAATTTAACCATGAATTTCTTTTATTTTTTTCCACTCAAAATCGGAGGTGTGTAAGCTCATCTTCACGTGAAGTGAATCTTTTCAAAGTTTACAAAACTATGTAAAAATTTCAAATTGTGTGTTTTCATCAAGTTGTTGGTTGTTGCTAGATCGAATATGGTTGCGGCCAGAAGTTAACGAGAATTATTTATATTATTTATTAAATTTCCTATTTATTGTATTTTATTAACGCCTACCCCCACCCCAACCCTAAACCCAACCATCACAGTAATGTAAAAACTGTAGTTTTACCTTATGCTATCTATTAAATTACCCAATATAATTGTATTTTTTAACGCCTACCCCCACCCCAACCCTAAACCCAACCGTCACAGTACTGTAAAAATAGTAATTATTTTTATACAGTGTCATAAAAAAATGCTGCTATATTGATGTGCATATCGCACTTCCGGCCGGTCACGTATCCTATCTAAACTTTACATAAATTGTTTGAGTGGCTCACTGTAGTATTGGTAGCCTAGCAACCAACAGTAAACAAGGCAAGCTTAATGGGAACAGTTGATTAGTAACATGGATGTTATGTTCGGGAGTTTTTTGGCAAAAAACTTTTCCCATTATTCACATTAACCCTTTTTTGCAAAAGTAAAAAAACCCCCCAAACAAGTTAACCATTTTTTTTTTTTTTTTTTTTTTTTTTTTTCAAATTAAGGGATTGTTATTGCAAATTTGGCATTTCCATCACTCGTTTCTACATGATACTTAAAATTTCGCATTAGCACAGGTTGACAGAATCTGTGATCAATCGATTCCAAAAAAGAAATACAAGACAAGAACTGAAATGAAACAAGTGGACAAAAAGATTGAATCCAATATTTGGAAGTATTTCAAGAATGTCAACATTGTCAAAACTATCCCGGTTTACACACATTTGCAAAATTCACTTAAAATGTTGTATGCATGCCATGGCAGTAGTTGGCAATGGCACTTTTTATAAAACGTCTATGCGCCCACACATAAGGCATGCATAATAAATATACCCTAACATATAGATTAATGGCGGCACGGTGGCTCAGTGGTTAGCACTGTTGCCTCACAGCAAGAAGGTCACTGGTTCGAGTTCTGGCTGGACCAGTTGGCATTTCTGTGTGGAGTTTGCATGTTCTCCCCGTCTTGCCATGGGTTTCCCCACACAGTCCAAAGACATGCACTGTAAGTGAATTGGATGAACTAAATTGGCCGTAGTGAACGAGTGTGTGTGTGTAAATGTGAGTGCATATGGGTGTTTCCCAGTACTGGGTTGCGGCTGGAAGGGCATCCGCTGCGTAAAACATATGCTGGAATAGTTGGTGGTTCATTCCACTGTGGCGACCTCTGAATCTACTGAAATTTGAAAGTAGAATTTACTGCAGCCTAATGTGTTTTCAAACTCTGAAACCTTGTTATTTTTGTGTGCATTTAGATCCTTTAGGCTGTGCATTGGTTCCTTCAAGCTTTAAAATCGTCTCTACACATCAAACCTGGCCTGAATCCCATCAAAACTGTTTGGTTGTAAGTGACGAACTTTTCACTCCAAGCAACAAAGCGGCCCACATGGAGATGGTCAACTTTCTGAACGCTAAAGATGTAAAGGAGTCGCTGTGGATCGGTTTGCGCCGCAGTTTGCTGACGTTAGACTGGTACCGGCAGATGGGTGAAATTGAACACCAGCTGGTTTACACGCAGTGGGGCAGAGGGAAGCCTCGGGATGCTGTGGAGGGAATGTGTGTTTCACTTTTCCCAAACTCAAGCATGGGTTTCCAGTGGGAAAATCTGCAGTGCTGTAGTCTGCTCAAGTCTCTCTGCTATACAAGGGCCGTGTACTTCCCTCTATACTTTCCTATCGCAGATACCAACTTGTCAGCTAATAGTAGTAGTAATAATGATAATCAAAGTAATGACAAAAAATCAGTGGCATAAGAAGATTGCTTTTTTTATTTATTCAAATTTTGCATTGTTAAATGCTGTATCAATACTATTATATAAACTTCAAGGGAATATTCTGTCATCATTTACTCACTCTTTATACATTTCAAGCCGGTCTGACTTTCAGAAATAACACAATATAAGTTATTTTGAAGTATGATGGAAACCTGTAATCAGTGACTTCCATATTAGGAAAAACCAACACTATGGAAGTCATTGATTACAGGTTTTCAATTTTCTTCAAAATATCTCCTTTTGATTTAAGAAAAATAATGGTTTGAGGGACCACTTGAGGGAGGGTAAATATAACCATGAATACTGTATATAGCCAAGATCATATACTCACAATGATTGATTGTTAAAACATTGACTTATATGCAATTATTAGAATTTTATATGTTCAGTATACTGAAGCTGTGTAAACATGAAGTTAAATTTACTATCAGTTCACTGGATTCAGTTTGTCTGTGTTTGTTATAAACTACTGATAATGTGCTTAAATATATAGAAATAATAAAACAATATTTTAGAAATAATAAAAATATATATATATATTTTTTTTTCTTTCTTTTTCTTCTTTTTTTAAAGTAATAGGTCAGTATAAAATATTCCATGTTCTTGTACTTTGATCAATTTGAACTTTATCAGTAGTTTATATAAAGTAAAACAAAAATGATTTTTTGCATCTTTTTATTATCATATCTATTTTTATTATTGATCTGTATTATTATTATAACATTTTAACTATTAATAACAACACGTTAAAAACCAACAGACATTGCCCATTTTATCAATGCTAAAAAGAGAGAAAAAAGTAATAAATAAAAAGAAGAAAATAATAAAATAAATAAATGAATAAATTATTTTAAAAATAAATTAGTAAATACATTTTAAAAAGAATAAGTAAATAAAAATGACAAAATTTGAAAAATAGTTCATAATAATAATAACAACAAAAATGTTAAAATAAATAAATTAAATTATAACATACCATAACTCAAAGTACTGCTTAAATATAATAAATTCCAGAAAAGGAGTTCAGACTTTATAAAAAGACACTCTATTCTAAGGAAATCATTACCATAATCATGCCACAAATGAAAACTTGACTCAAAACACATTCCTACTAATGGCAAATCCAGAGAACTGATAATAACTAAAGTGGTTTCTTAAATATTTACAGAGTTGAACTTTCAAACAAATAAAAAAGAAGATATTTTTAAAGAAATATTTGAAGGAGCATTAAAACACATCTTAGAATAAAATCTGATAACAGTACCAAAAATATTAAATGAAATGATCTAAAACTCCAATAATCTTGAGGGGAAATAAATCATTTGTAGCATCATCATATGTGTATACACGTGTATATATTTAGAAAGGTGTGCTGTTCAATAAACGTGCAGACCTCACACATCCTGCATGCTTCATTTTCCTTGATTAATGACTGAGCTGTGAAATATACAGCATGTGTTATGACAAATAGCCATATGTCAACAGATCATTATGCAAACGTATGTGGTGACACTAAATGAGTTTTGAATGCAAAATAGGCCAATGTTGCTGGAAAAATACACAAATGAAGATTATTTCACTCAGAAAGTGGAAGACCTTTGGCCTTGAAGCATCAGGTAAGTCTTATTGGTCATTACAGTGTGTTAGATGTAAACTTTATGTCTATGTTTGCTGAAAAAATCAGGAAGAAATTCATGTATTTGTCAGAAATTTGTGTATTTGAATCAAACTGTTTCAAAAAAGGTAATGATACATCATAAACGATGATAAATGATAAACATTGACTTCATAATCCATGTAGCACTCTTACATGTAACATCAAGGTCATATTGCTTTGTTTGAGTTATATATTTCGACTGAATCAACATGAGCAATGTTTAAGAGTAATTTCTGAAGAAATATACGTCTCACAGCTTCACATTCTGTATATTAATTCTTTTGATTTCAGACATTAAAGAAGACAACACCAACAAACCCTTTTAAATTAGCCTGTTTGCTGCTCTCCAAATTGGTAATTATCTCATATGTTATTGTCTAATTTTTCTAGTTTGGTCGAGTCAGTTATTAACTTCGCTAAAATCTGCAGTGTGACAGTGATGCTGTTTCTTCTTCTCTTCCCGTCATTGGTTTGCCAAGGTAAATAATCTCTTCTTCTTTTTTTGCACATATTTATGTCCAAAGTTGGCACAATCATTAAATATATCATTAGTAGTATTTAGGTTAGTTTTCCAATTGTTTTGTATTTCACTGCAATATAGAGTACTTCATTTAAAGGATTAAAGAGTTTTTTTTCTTATTAAGCAGCTAAACTCTGCAATATCCCACTTATAACAGAGCTTCTTACCAAATAAACACAATTTGTGTCTCTAAGACAGTGTTTCCCAACCCTGTTCCTGAAGGCACACGAACAGTACACATTTTTAACCTCTCCCTAATCAAACACACCTGAGTCAACTCGTCAGAACATAATAAGAGACTCCAAAAGTTAATGGACCTGAAGTTAATGGCTCAGATAAGGGAGACATTTAAAATATGTACTGATGGTGTGCCTCCAGGAACAGGGTTGGGAAACACTGCTCTAAGATAAACCTTTTATTTTTCGGAAACAAAACTTGAATGAAGCAGAAAAATAACATTATATCAATCAATTTCTTTCTAAAAATAAGAGAAAATAGTGTTTCTACAGGTGGTTTGTCAAGCCCACTCACTTGTGTGAAGCTCACTTTATAAATGCACAATGTTTTTTGTGATTATGTGTGATTGTAAGAAAGTATCGGGTGCATGTGTGGGTTAAAATGACAGTTGGTTTGTCAAGCCAACTTACCTGTGTGAGGCACACTCAGAATTGTATAATGTTTCGGGGTTGTCGTGTTTTGTTCACAGGAGTTCAGGTGATTCCGAAAGAGATGTTTTTTTTTAGTTGTGTATATATATATATATATATATATATATATATATATACAAACAGTGTTTGAACTATACCGTGGCCTTTGGGGGAGCCCACTTTTTTTTAACGGGAGGGGGGTCGGGGAGGGGATCTTGAGAGTCCCTTGTGTCTCAAAATCTATAAATATAAAACAAATATTTATATAACTGTAACAAATATTACAAAGTAGGCTAAGTGAACAAAACAACACGATAGTTTCGGTTTACTTTCTCACTAAAAAGCGCTTGTTTTCCAATCAATAACTTTCTTTGACCCTTGAAAATATCTTTTGAGGGATTTATTTTTACATGCACAAACAACAGCAGCCTAAACAGCAGAACATCGTTGTCTAATTTTACCTGCAGTTCTTCTGCGAGAGGAATACATTCATTTATATAAAATCAACAAACATGAATATGTTTCACTTAACAACAAAATAAAAAACCTCGTCATGTAGCCTGTCATTTTTCTATTCACTCAAGATTATGGCATTAAGGACAGCAGATGCATTTTTTAAATTTTACATAGGCCTATAGAATGTCATGGGATCTCACTTTTCACTCCGGTAAAACATAATCGCAAATTCGAAAATGAAAGAAACACCATTGAAAGGGGTTCCGTTTCGTCAAGTTTACCCTGCTTTCAGCTTAATTGTGTGTGTAGTTATCGCCGTCATGCATGAATTAATGATATTTTTGCACTTTTACACATAATAATCCAAAATAACACATTGTCAATATTTTTTGAGACCCCCCAAAATTTCACAAATCATGTTTTCAGGGGAGCCCATGCCTTATTTAGGCGAGCCGAGCTCCCCCTAGCTGCCCCGTAGTTCGCACCGTGTATATATATATATATATATATATATATATATATACACACACACACACACACACACACACTCCATGCAGAAAGACTGAACTCTCAACTGATGTTTTGACAGGGTTGTCAGTGGAGAGCTATGGAAAAGACTTCATCACTGCATTCCCAGAGAACATCGCCTACTACCATCCACAAGACCCCTCAAACACGCTTCAAATTACTGCTCTCTACAACGACACCCCCATCTCCATCACCTTCAACCACACCAACTTGTTTGACGGAAAGCTGCAAGGTGGCCAGACTAAAATCGTGCATTTTCCCAAATACGTTGAGCTATATCATTACGCAAGCTCTGCTAATTCTGTCCGAGTCAGCAGCACTAAGATCATCATGGTGGTTTGGTTCAGTCAGCGGGGAAACAGCATCCAATCCAACGTCGTTAAACCTCTTAATAATCTCGGAAAGCGCTATTTAATCTCTCCAATCAGTTACACTCAGATGATTTCATCCTTGTACAATATTACAACTTCAGTCAGCTGGAGATACAGTTCATTCAGAGTGATCCTGATCAATGCTGAGAATGCCATAAATAACATTTCCATCCAAAGAAGCGACACAGATGGTAAAAAAAATTACAACTTTTCGCTCAATCCTTACGAACCTTACCAGTTCCCAAGCATAGGTTCCATTAAAGTGACCTCTAGTAACAACATGAGTGTGCTGATGGTGCATCCGTGCGTAGAAACTCCCGGATGTGATTGCAACATGGTGGTAAGCCCAGTTCTCCCCCAATATCTGTGGGGTGACGCTTTTGTGGTGCCATCAGTGAAAAACCTGAATTCAACTTGGCTGCATGTGACGTCCTCAACGACAGTCAAGCTCCAGGGTCAGAATATAAAGATCAAAGCACCCGGTTCTTCAGGGCTCATTCCCTTCCCGTATCTCCAAAGCGCATCTCAGTTCATCAGTGCATCAGATAATGTGTCCATCAGGCTTATCAGTCCAGGGTTCGTCTTAGAGCTCATACCAAAAACCATGTTCGCTGGCTGTTACCTGGTACAGATGAACTCAACGGAAGGAGAGGCCTTTATCATTGCTGAAACAGCCAGTATGGGTGATGTGTATGTAGACGGCCAGTTGCTTTCATCCAAGGACTGGAAATCCATTATTAATTCAAGTTACTCATCGGTTTCGGTGTCGCTCAGTGGGACTCATGTCATCTGGCATCCAGACTCAAAGATCGGAGTGTATATGTTTGAGAGGATGGAGAATGGAATTCCTTACGGAGGCCCTGCTGTGATTTTAAATGAAGATCCAGGTAAAATTACACATTTTTTTCCCTAAAATGAATGTGATCATGATTTGGATTAATTTCATACGACATTAAATGTTGTTTAAAATGTGTTTCGTTGAAATATGACATAATTATATATGTGAAAAAAAAAAGTAATTTTAGATAAAATTTTGATTGAATTACGGTTGTATTGCAATTCAAATTGAATCATTTGCATTGTTTTATATATTTACACTTATTTATTATGCATATCATTGCATAAATAATGTTTTTTTTTTTTTTTTTGTCGAAGTTTATTTTGAGAAAATCCTTTTTTTTAATCAGCAAAGATACATAAAACTGATCAAAATTGCTGATGGATGATATTATAGAAAATTTACCATCATTTAAAATATGATTTCCACAAATATGTTAAGCAGTACAACTGTTTTAAATTTTTTATAATACTAAAAATATGTTTCAAAACAGCATGTAAGATTTTTGAAGGACTTTGTGACTAAAGACTTTGACATCACCACAATCAATTACATTTTAAGTATTAAAATAGAATTATTATTATTTTAAATTGCATTAATATTTAACAATTTTATTACAAAATCGATAATGCATAGTGTTACAAACTTTCTAATCATCAAAAAAGCATGCAGTTTTTTTTATAAATACATTTATAATAATGAAAAATGTTTTAAAGCAGCATTTTTGAAGGACCGTGTGACAAGAAAGACTCAGCTTTTTGACATCACCACAATAAATTTTATGTTAGAAAGTATTAAAATAGAAAAGTTATAAATTGCATTAATATTAAATAATTGTACTGTTTTACTGTAATTTTAATCAGTCAAAAACAGCCTTACTTACTCCCAGTGGCGCAGTGGGTAGCACATTCGCCTCACAGCAAGAAGGTCGCTGGTTCGAGCCTTGGCTGGGTCAGTTGGTGTTTCTGTGTGGAGTTTGCATGTTCTCCCTGTGTTCGTGTGGGTTTCCTCCGGGTGCTCCGGTTTCCTCCACAAGTCCAAAGACATGCGGTATAGGTGAATTGGGTAGGCTAAATTGTCCGTAGTGTATGTGTGTGAATGAGTGTGTAAGGATGTTTCCCAGTGATGGGTTGCGGCATCCGCTGTGTGAAACATATGCTGGATAAAGTTGGCGGTTCATTTCGCTGTGGCGACTCCAGATTAATAAAGGGACTAAGCCGAAAAGAAAATGAATGAATGAGTTTGGAAAGTAATAGAAATAAAAGAGGAATAATTCTGTAAAATAACAGGAAAAGCCAGATTATTTCCTATTCTTAGTACCTCATTTTACACAAGCAGCCAAGACAATATATCATTTCAAATGACAAAACATGTCAATAAAAGCCACTCAGTTAAACTTGAAGACATCATGGTCCCATAATGCAATTCAAAACTTTAAAAATACTCAAAACCCCCATGAAACTCAAAATACAGGAAGCTGTTAATTAATAGATATTGTTTACAGTGTTGGATAACATCTAATATTTACTTACAGTATGTCAGTTTCTCAAAAAAAGTTGCATGCACACATTAATCATGCAAAATAAGACCAAGAATTACTCCTAAAGTCATTTAAATTTTTTCCTAACATCACTGTAAATGCGTCAACGTATGTTTGATTACCCTAGATCGTAATGGCTGCGTGGCAGAACCTGATCAATATGAAACCACTACTGCGGTCATGACTTGGCCCGAGTCAAATGATTACTGCTTAAACATAACTCAAGGCATGAGCACGCCAGACAGCGCAAAAGCTCAACTGGAGATGAGCAACTTTCTGCTAAATGCCAACAGTAGCGGTCTCCTGTGGATTGGGCTGAGGCGCAGTCTGCTTACGTTAGACTGGTACTGGCAGATCGGCAACGAAAGTGAGTACAACGTGGACTATACCAACTGGGCTGAAGGGCATCCGGATAAACCCTGGAAAGCGTTGTGTGCCTCTGTTTCGCAGGACGCCAACAAGAAATTCTCCTGGAAGAGTGCACCATGTTGCACCAAAATGAGGCCGCTCTGCTACAAAAAGGGTCAATTCTTCAGTGACATTACCTTTGATTCACTCAATGATCATTTTTACATTGTTAACCCCCAAAGCTGTAATAGTCCAATTTGTTTTTTACTTTAGCTCAGTGACTAGAGTAATAAATCATGTTTAATCACAATTCTACAGTGGCCGGGAAAGCTCAACATGCTGCAATTAAAGAAAACGCCAGCAAATTAAGAAAATATCCTCATCGGTTTGACAGCAAACATGTTGCATTTTCTCAACACAAACAAATTAAGAAAACGTGCTGCATTTTCTCACAACACATGCAAATAGCACGGAACACAATGGAAATGTTTCAAGGGGACCCAAAAACGTGACGGACCCGGCTGAGATTTGTTTATTGTGCCATTGGGGTTGAAAATGGAGTCCCTCTGGAATCAAGTCCACTTAGGACCCCAAGGGATCATCTGAGGTGAATGCCAGATCAAAAGCTATTATTGTGATACCTTGTTGTGTGGCTAATCGGAGCTGTGTTAGCTTGTTGTAGCTAGGAGGCTAACAGTAGATGTATGGCTGCATCTGAAATCTATTCATACTGCTCACATTCATACTGTATAGAACGTACTTTTCTAACAGTTGAGTAGTAAATTCAAATGCAGTACCTACTGATTAGTAGGCGATTTCAGATGCACTACATCTGCCATTTTGTCATGATCACGTGGCCTACCTGCGTCAGTTGCGTCGCTTCACTCCCTTTCATGAATTCTCTCGCAGTGCATCATGGGATAGCATAGCGTCCATCCGATGCACACTTCAGAATCTTGCCGGAAGTAGTAGGGCATCCGGGAACTTCTCGCATACTAATTTTCGAATTCTATGAGTTCGCTCGGCTTGCATACTGTTTTTAGCGTACTCTATAATATGAAAGTATGCGATTTCAGACACAGCCTATGATTATGCTAGCACATAGGCTAACTGGGCTAACTACACCGTATAAAAGATAAATGCTCAATTTCATTACCCATGTCTTTAATTATACGTCAATATGAAAGGGTCAATATAATGCTTATAAATGTCATTATAATGGTGAAATGAAATGGTCATTATAACGCTTTTTACATTATATAAATTACAGTGTGATTTCACAGAATTAATAGTTGTAATACTGTATTTTATAACCAGGTGCTACAAACTACCTATTACAACTCCAGTGAAACAATAGAATTACTCAGGGTCCTATAGGCGGACCCAATTCTCAGGGAGGACTCGATTTCTCTGAATATTGCTCAGTGAAGTTGTTGGTGATCTTTGAAAGATGAGTTTTTTTGTTCATTTTAACATCCTGATTACACAATTCCTTTGTCTTTTGTATGTTATTAGCCTAAATAACCATAACCTAAATAGCCGGGTCTGTCATGTTTTAGGGTCCCCTTGAAACATTTCCATTGTGTTCCGTGCTATTTGCATGTGTTGTGAAAAAAAATAAAGGCGTTTCTTAATTTGTTTGCATTGTGAGGATTTGCAACCTGTATGCTGTCAAACCGATGAGGATCTTTTCTTAATTTGCTGGCGTTTTTTGTAATTGCATGTTTTTTTCTTAAATTGCAGCACATTAAGCTCTCTCGGCCACCGTACGATTCTGAATAAGATTATTATTAAACGCTTTTAACAATTACTTGGTAGTAACTTTTTACCTGCGTAATATTCAAGTTTTTTTGTCAACACTGAAAATATGTAAATAATTTATTGAAAATGCAGTAAAATAATTTGTTGTTCGTGTAGTTAATTAAATACTTTTTGGCCTTGGATTTCTACTCAAACAGGACATCTATGAAAGTTAAATTTGCTCCTACACTGTAAAGAATTGTTGCTTTCTTAAATGCTGATTAATTGAATCAAATTAACTTTTCTAGTCCTTTCAACATCAATCAATCTGACAAAACCAATTAAGGTAAACAGTTGAAACCTGATTAACGTATTAAAATAAGTTAAAGTAATAATAAAAACATTTGTTGTCATGAATTTTCTTTTTTTACAGTGTATAATACAAGCATATCTCAAAAGATTATGATGCTCTCAAATATGGACATACCCACAGGCTTAATAGTGTAATTCTTGTGGAATCTTGGTACGTTTACCTGATGTTTTTCAACTCTTCATGGCCTGCTGTGATGTCATTTAGGCAAATCTTCACTCCTAGCATTTTTATCCTATCAACTCCTATAACAGAGATTACCAGTAAACACTGTATTAAACACAAAGAATTAAATGACAAAAAGTCATGACAACAAATGTTTTTATGTCACTTTAACTTATTGTAGTAAGTTATTCAGGTTTAAACTTATATTTTTAAATACAAGGTTTAACTTAATATTTTTAGTCAGTTTGACTAATGTAAGTTGAGATGACTCAAAAATTTCATTTGATTGAACTAAACAATTTAAGGCAGTAAGATGTTTTTTTACAGTGCAGATAGCATTGTATTGAGTCATAAATGTGGCTTTTACTTTGTTTCCACATATATAAAAATACAAAACAAACACACACTTGGTTTTGGTGGTTTATGAGGACTCTCCATAGGTGTAATGTATTTTATACTGCATAGCCACTTATTATATGGCCTTAACCTATAAACTACCCCTAAACCCAACGCTCACAAGAAACCTGTGGAAAATTTTGAATCTCAAAAGACTCTAAGTATACTTTTCCAGTGTTTTGAATTACAAGGACATACAACATATCCTCATTAGCCACCTCAACATTGTAATACCTAGATCCTACCCATGTCAGTATACAAATTTGTGTCCTTTTAAACAAACTAAACCAGTACACACACACAGTCACATATATTTTATAGGGACATTTAAAAATGTTTTTTTAGCCTAAAATTACTGATTTTGTGATGTTTTTTTGTTTTTCAAAATCATTATTTGCTTCAATTCTTGTGGTTTGCTGTGAAAACCATTCCGATCTTTTTGATCGGAAAACCAAAAATTCTTTAGTATTTTTCATTTTCAGTGGCGCTGTAATGAAGTTTACTTTTGCATTTTATTTCATGTCTAAATATTCACTAATGAAGTGAATTGTTAACATGAGTCATTTTGTGCTGTTGTCTTGTTTTCATTAGTAGTAGCCTAAATTTCAGCCTAAATTACAGTTTTTATGCTCTAAGTTACCATGACAAAATGGTTGCAATTACTACATCTGTAGAATGTAAGACAATTTAGTCACAATCTGGCATGATTTGACATGACTTTGTAGAAGTCATTAGGACAAACAAGGTATGCAGCAAACTCTTTTGTGGCCAGAATATGCAAATCTGAGAGAAAATCAAGCATTTTGAAAGTCAAATGTTTGTTTAACTTAAATAAGGGCAAATAGGTCGATTTCAAGAGAGAGAAGAAGAGTGCTGGACAAGACATCAGGTAAGAGGTTTTAGCTTGATTTTGGTCATTACATGAATGTTAGGGTAATGCTATATTCGCGGCTTGAAAAACGTGTTCTTTAAATGCTTTATCATTTCTGATAATAAATACATACATATTTACCTTGCTCAAAAATTCTTCTTAATATGAGTAAAAAAGCACAAAAATGTAAATACTAGTTTATCTTAAATGTTCTGTATCAATTATTCGTCATTTTACTTCTTTTTTACATTCTATAGTTTCAGAAAATGACTGTTGTCATTGGTTTAAATGGCTTGATTTGTTTCAACAAGTTGTTTTGTAACTTTATTCTGTTATATTTAATTAAAAACTAATCCATACATTAAACATTTTGCTATTCACAGAGAAATTTCAAACGCCATAATCATGCTTGCGATTTTGCTGATGGCATCAACGTTCTGCCAAGGTAAGAGACGACCTTTTACAGTGTGATTTGGCTAACAACATCTACTAAATTAATAAATGTAACTAATTACTTAACTGGGGCAGCACGGTGGCTCAGTGGTTAGCACTGTTACCTCACAGCAAGAAGGTCGCTGGTCCCGGCTGGACCCGTTGGCATTTCTGTGTGGAGTCTGCATGTTCTCCCCGTGTTGGTGTGGGTTTCCTCCGGGTGCTCCGGTTTCCCCCACAGTCCAAAGACATGCACTATAGGTGAATTGGATGAACATAGTATAGTTGATTAGTTGAATAGTTGGTGATTCATTCCGCTGTGGCGACCCCTGATAAATAAGGGACTAAGCCAAAGTAAATTGAATGAATTATTATTCAACTGATTATTTGCTTAACTGCTTTCACACACAATATCCTGCACCACATGAAAGTTTATTATGATGTAGTGTCTCATGCTCGTGTCCACTGAACTTTTATTTTGTAAGGTCTCTCATTAGTGAGCTATGGAGACAACTTCATCACGGCCTTTCCAGAAAACCTGGGCTTCTTCTATCCATTTCCTCTCTCGAACATCCTGAAAGTCACAGCCCTCTACGACAACACTAAAATCACTGTCTTCCGTACAAACACACAGCAAGACTATACTATCCAGAAGTCAGGGCAAACCTTGCGTGTGTATGTTTCGTCAAACGCTGAAGTAAATCAACTTGGTTTTTGGGATTTATCTGTCAGAATTACCAGCGACAAAAATGTCACATTGGTTTCTGTAAGTCAACGGGGAATGAGCACCCAAGTCAATGTCATTCAGCCCGTAGTAAATCTCGGCACAGACTATTGGATCCCTTTACTAGATTACCCAGGGTATCTTGAAACCTTCAACCTGCCTAGTCTGGTCAGTACCGACATGAGATACAGCTCATTCAAGCTACTCATAATCAATGCGGTGAACAGTCAAAACAACATCATTGTAGTGAAGAAAACATCTGCCGATGTTGAAGAAGAGACTTTCAGTATTGACCCTTACAAGCTGTTTCAGCTTCAGACCAACGGCTCTGTGCTGAGGGTCAAATCTAGTAGTAAAGTGGCTGTGATATTGACCCATCCATGTGTGGAAACTGCAGACTGCAGCTGTAACATGATTATGAATCAGATTCTTCCCACGGAGTTTCAAGGTCGGAGTTTTATTGTGCCGTCTGTCTTCAACGTGACCAAGACCATGTTGCTTTTTACATCAGAAAACGCCTCCACGTATTTTCAGAATGGCAACCAGTTTCAGGCTTCTCCCTCAGCGCTGGTGGCGTTTTCAGACCTGCAGTCGTCGCAGCTGGTGAACGTTTCAGACCGAGTGTCCATCAGACTCATCAGCCCAGGCCTTGTGGTGGAGATGATCTCAGAAAACAGTTTTTCCGCTTGTTTCCTGCTGCAGTTTAATGGACCGAATGGCCAGGCTGTGGTGATTGCGGAAACAGCCAGCAAAGATCAAGTGAGCACAGACAGTGGTTTCCTTCAAGCATCAAAATGGACTGCAATCGCTGGAACAAACTACTCTTCGACTGTTGTGACCATACCAGTGCAATATGCCACAATCTGGCATCCAACCTCAAAGATAGCTGTGTATATGCTGGAACAAATGACTGCTAAAATATTTTATGGATGCCTGGCTTTGCCAATCTGTGAAAAACCTGGTAAGAAATCTATCTGTCTATCTGTCTATCTGTCTGTCTGTCTGTCTGCCTGCCTGCCTGCCTGCCTGCCTGCCTGCCTGCCTGCCTGCCTGCCTGCCTGCCTGTCTGTCTCTTTCCACCTGTCTGTCTATCTATCTATCAATCTATCTAGGACTGATAAATTTTTTCATGTCATTGGCTGATTTGTTTAAATAACAATATTGGCCAATATTGATTGACTGCAGGAGTGAAATTGTTTCCAGTCAAACTGTTGTAATATTTAAAGGGATAGTTCACCCAAATGACAAATCTGCCATCGTTTTCTCACACTTCAATTTTTTGAAAAGAAGATATTTTGAAATCGGGGAAAATAAGTATGGAACACGTCACCATTTTTCTCAGAAAACATATTTCTAAATGTGCCGTTGACTTGGAATTCCCTGGATGTTGGTAACAACCAAAGAAATCCATATATGCAAAGAAAACAAATCTAATTAGTTTACAAATTAAGTTATGCGTAATAAAATGAAAATGATGCAGGGAAAAATTATTGAACACATGAAGAAAGGGAGGTGTAGAAAGGCAGTGAAAGCCCAGACAGCACCTGAAATCTCTCAGTAGTTCTTCAGCAACCCTCTGCTCTTCGGCATTGTAAATGAATATTAGCTGCTTCAGTCCAACATCTACATTAGCAGGATCATGAAGATGAAACCAGAGTGGACATTTCAGCAAGACAATGATCCAAAACACAGCCAAGAAAACTCTCAAATGCTTTCAGAGAAAGAAAATCAAGCTGTAGAATGGCTCAGCCAATCACCTGACTTGAATTCAATATAAAATACAAATTAAAGATCAGATTTGATAGACGAGACCCACAGAACCATCAAGATTTTTGATCTCTGATTTTTGATCTCTCAAGATCTCTAAAATCTGTGGAGTCACTCACACCTGAGCAATGCATGTGACTTCATTCTCCATATGAGAGGCGTCTTTAAGCTGCCATCACCAAAAAAGCCTTTTATATAAAGTATTAAATACGTTTCAATAGTTCAGTACTTTCTCCTTGTGTCATTTCATTGTTATTACACATAACTAATGTTTCAGAATTTTTGTTTTTGTTTTATTTTTATGTTTGTATTATTTGGGTTTTTACCTAAATCTGGTTCAATTCCATGTCAACAGCTCCTTTAGAAATATTATTCCTGGGAAAAAACATGACGTGTTCAATACTTATTTTCGTCGCTGTACATATATTAATTCTAATGCTTCAAAAAGTATTGATGTATATGTGTAAACCTTTTAAAGCAATTATGTACAGTCAAGTACAGTATATGTTAAATACATTTTATGTTAAATACTGCTTTATATCAGGTGTATGGCACAGGTATTTGTGTTCGGCATGGGTGAAAGTAAAATGCTTATTTCTTTATGTTTTCAGATCTTCATGGCTGTGTTTTAGCTCCAGGAACATACGTAATTGGACCTGACCTCCTGAACTGGACGAAGGCGCGTGAGTACTGCGTGGAAAATGTAAATCAGTTTGCCTGTCCTTTAAGTAAAGTCATCCTGAAGGACATGGCTGATAACCTGCCCGCAGATTATGGCCAGGGTTGGATTGGTCTTCGCCGCAGTCTGCTAACTACAGAGTGGTACTGGCAAGACGAGTATGAAAGCCAAACCACTTTCAGTTTTGTGCACTGGGATAATGGCCAGCCGGTGGATCCTTCACGCGGATTATGTACTTCAGTGTCCCTGGATCCTACAAAAGGCTACAAATGGGAAAGTGGACGCTGCTGTAACACGAAGAAGCCTGTCTGCTACAAAAGGCCAGCGTACCTCATTCCCACACAAGACTGGTTGACAGTGTATTTGTAATTGAGCTTAGTGCTTGAGCTTAGTGCTTATAGTAAGGCTGTTTTTAATTTTAATGTATGTAATTTTTCTTTATATTAGATTTATTTTAGATATACATAAAGAAATTAAAACGTCAGCAATAAAATGTATGTAGTAAAATTAGCAAAACGTGACAATCGACTTACATCTCAGAACCATTAAATTACTATAACAAGTGGTTAGCACTGTTGCCTCACAGCAAGAAGGTCGCTGGTTCGAGCCCCGGCAGGGTCAGTTGGCGTTTCTGTGTGGAGTTTGCATGTTCTCCCCGTGTTGGCGTGGGTTTCCTCCGGGTGCTCCGGTTTCCCCCACAGTCCAAAGACATGCGCTGTAGGTGAATTGAATAAACTAAATTTACTGTAGTGTATGAGTGTGAATGTGAGAGTGTATGGGTGTTTCCCAGTACTGGGTTGCGGCTGGAAGGGCATCCGCTGCGTAAAACATATGTTGGATAAATTGGCGGTTCATTCCGCTGTGGCGACCCCTGATGAATAAAGGGACCAAGCCGAAGGAAAATAAA
Organism: Danio jaintianensis; assembly: GCA_903798115.1. Taxonomy (NCBI): domain Eukaryota; kingdom Metazoa; phylum Chordata; class Actinopteri; order Cypriniformes; family Danionidae; genus Danio; species Danio jaintianensis. Next base: position 21,815,224 of record CAIGQV010001633.1, on the reverse strand, counting down.
TGAATGAATGAATGAGTGAATGAATGAATAAAACATGACATTATTTTTTGTCATGAATTTCAGTGCATTATGCTTTGTTAGAACATGAACGCAGACCATAATTTATTTATTTTAAATGAATAATATTAGTTTAATAGTATATTATTAAAAATTTGTATTTTTCCTGCCTTACATCTGTCGAGATTATGCTCAAAGTCAGGTGAAATAATGTAATAATTATGATGTATAATTATAATGTAATAATTTTGAAATAATGTAAATATCTCTAATTAAAGCATATAGTGGCCAACACTTTCATATTTCATGTATAAAATTAATAGTGTACATACAGAAAATCTTTGATGCACTGTATGCAAACAGAATCACTCAACAAGCACTGTTTTAGACCTGATGTGAATGGAATTTAAAACCGCAGGACTGCATGAATTAAATTTATTGCTTGAGTAGCTTAATAGCTCTAATCGTACCCTGCAGTAGGATGTAGCTCCATTAATAAGCCGTCTATTTATTATTTTAATAGCTGGCATGCTTTTCACACTTGAAGCTGTTAACCCTGGGCCTTCATTCTAATGCTGCGTTCTGGAGAGCTCGGAATTTGGATTTTTCCCAAATTAATATTATGTTTAAAATATTAGTTGAAGGCAGACATTCAACCTGTGAATTTAGTGCAGCTGGATTAACCTGTTGTAGCAAGACTCATTATTGACAGCAAGTCCTGTTTCCAATTAAAAGTCAATTTATCCTACCGCGTCAAGTGCAGGCGGTGGGTCCGACGTTAGCCTTTGCACAGTCATATACCCTTTGCTCTACCATGACACAGACACTAAATATACATGGCGCAAGATCTGTAAATCTATAAATCAGGCTTAACGCACAGCTCTCAAAAAATGTAACTACATATTGCGGTGACAAGGAGTGCAAAATCTGTGATTAGTCACATTGGTATCTGTGACGAGTGTGGGCCAAGAGTCATGGGGGTGGAGCAAGGTCTGTGGCATGTGTGTGTAAGTTCCAGATAGACACTTTTGTATTGTGTATATTTTATGATTAAAGTTGTTGAATGTTCACCGGTTCCCGCTTTTTTCATCCTTAAACGAGTGTGTTATAAACTACAGTTGCATTGTACACATTTCTGGAGTAAACTCAAAACACCGGCAAAAAAACTTGGCAGTGAAACACCCCATCACAATGCAAAACTATAAATGTTCACAACAGAATCAACTACGTGCAAGGTATGCACCATTGGGGTACAGTGAACACTTGACACTAAAGTATATATCAGGTTTAAAAGAATAGTTCACCCAAAAATTTGGTTTTAAACCTTCATTCATTCATTTTCTTTTCGGCTTAGTCCCTTTATTAATCTGGGGTCGCCATAGCGGAATGAACCGCCAACTTATCCAGCATATGTTTTTACACAGCCCTTCCACCTGCAACCCATCACTGGGAAACATCCATACACACTCATTCACACACATACACTATGGACAATTTAGCCTACCCAATTCACCTATACCACATGTCTTTGGACTTGGAGCACCCGGAGGAAACCCACACGAACAAAGGGAGAACATGCACACAGAACTCCACACAGAAACGCCAACTGACCCAGCCGAGGCTCGAACCAGCGACCTTCTTGCTGTGAGGCGAACGTGCTACCCACTGCGCCACCGTGCAGCCGGTTTTAAACCTTAATGAAAAGTATTTTGAAGAATGCTGGTTGTGTTCACGAGTGAGGGAAGGATGGAACGTGAGATTGACAGGCAGATTGGTGCAGCGGCAGCAGTAATGCGGTCGATGTACCGGTCTGTTGTGGTAAAGAAAGAGCTGAGCCGAATGGCAAAGCTCTCGATTTACCGGTCAATTTACGTTCCTACTCTCACCTATGGTCATGAGCTTTGGGTCATGACTGAAAGGACAAGATCTCGGATACAAGTGGAAAATGAGTTTCCTTCGCAGGGTGGCAGGGCGCACCCTTATAGATAGGGTGAGGAGCTCTGTCAACTGGGAGGAGCTCGGAGTAGAGCCGCTGCTCCTCCACATCGAGAGAAGTCAGCTGAGGTGGCTCGGACATCTGTTTCGGATGCCTCCTGGACGCCTACCTAGGGAGGTGTTCTTGTGTGAGGCACAGAATGTTTCCATTTTATTTTTTAAACTGCTTGTGTCACAACCAGTAGTAAAGGTAGGCTCTACAACTACATCTAAACGGTTCAAAACTACACAACGTTAATTTAAACAAATCCAATAATACTTAACTGTACTTATTATGGCTCAAATGTATGCGATAAATATGCAGTTAAAGCATTCAACAAGTCGGTCATTTTGCTACAAATTTGTCTGCTCCTTTTTATTATTATTATTATTTTTATTGCAATAACAACAGGGAATTACAACAGAGAAGTACAAACAGATAGAAGTATAGTACAAACAATACAGATATTGCTTTTTTGCTACAAGAAAAATGTGTCAAGTTTAAAGAAATATAATAATGGTAAAGCAAAAGAAAGACAATGAGAAGGAAAAAGAAGAAACAACAAAAAATAATAATAAATAAAAAATAAAATTTGTCTGCTCCTGCTCAGAGTTTACCTTTTTTTCGCACCCTTTCCTCTTCCTTCCTCCTGGGCTGCGTTCTCTCTCCAACTTCGATTCCCGCGCATTCAGCTTGAAAACCATCTATTTAAATAATAATAATTCATAGATATGATAATAATTCATGTTCCAATTTCATTATAAATAAAGGGAATAATTGAATGTCGAATTCGAAAATTAATTAGTTGAAAATTAATAGTCTTTTGTATGCTGTAATAATTTTAAATAATATTTATAATATAATTAAGGTTAATTCTTTTTTAAAGAATAATGTTCCATGACTCAGTCCAGGCCCGAGTGAGTTTATGTTCAACAAAAATGTTTAAAAATATAAATACATTTTTAGTGGGGCCCTGCTGTGCCCATGTCCAGCTGTACTTATAGTACGACTGGTTGCATTTACAGTTATTTTCGAACAGGCTGACTCTGCAGAGCCGCGACAAGTGCCTAATTCTGAACGCGTGGTGGCGCTGTGTTTTTATAAATGACACATTTCGACATTGTTGGGTGTTGCTGAGCAAAAACAAAAGCTAGATTAAAGTTATAATCCACCCAAAAATTAAGACTCTGTCATCATTTACCCATCCTCCACTTGTTCTAAACCTGTTTGAGTTTTTCTTTCTTCTGTTGAACACAAAGGAAAATATACTGAAGAATGTTGAAAGGCAACAGCCATGAATAATAATGACTTTTAATCTAGTTTAACTATAATCTAGTTTATTTACTTAATCTAGTTTAACTATATGGGTTTAGATCAATTAAATGTTTTAGGACTGGAAAATAAACACTTAAAAACTACACTTCCCATGAACACGTGCGGCGCTTTACGACAGAACTTACAGGCACTCGAGCTGACGTCACGTGCTGATACATGTGGATAAGCTATCTGTAACATATCAAATTTTTTAAACAGTGTCGTTTTATCTGTAGTTAACTCGGCGTTTAAGTAATACAGTCGACGCCTTGCTCCTGCATTTCATTCAAATGGAATGACATGAACCAGCAGTTATTTAGAAAACCCGCCGCAGCCGCCTGAATGTGCTAGCCGGATCGCTAACCCACTTTAGCGAAGAAAGTAAGTTTGGGAAATATTTCACGTCAAAATTGGTTTATAAATCACATACACACACAGTGCCTTTTGAAAATCATCATACCCCTTTGAAATATTTATTTTATTTGTCATACAGCTTGAAATCAAAGAACTTTTCCAGCCTTTGTATTGTTTTTGTAGCCTTCTCCTAACCTGTCTTTCTACAACTTTATCCCGAAGTTCTTTTGATAGCAGGGGGTAATGTGAGTTTCATTTAAGCAGTAAACAGCTTATTGTATTCATATTCATTCATCAAAATTCTATTCATTTCTAAAAATCTGTTTTGTTCTAAGTACACTGGTACATATAGAAAATGTATGGATTTTAGGTTATACTATTCTTCTTTATTAGTCTAATTTAGTAACAATAAATAACTGGTAAAGAAAACACTCCTGCAACTGGGTATGTGGTTGCATATGCATGAACCAAAATACAATAACAAATCTAATATACATTAATTCATTCCTTTTCCCTGTTGTTTCTTTTACCTTCTGCAGGTGAAATCTAAATGACATGGAGAACTACAGAAAAGCAAACACAATAGAGCAGCCCTGCCCATGTCCGTTCCCCGACCTGCCCAGCGACACTCCAGAAGTTCGAGTTAAGGATGGCAGCAAAATCCGCAACCTCATGAGGTTTGCTTTAAGCCGTATGGAGGAGAAAACAGCAGCCTCGGCAGATCATGAAGCTTCAGAGGTGAGCGTTGGGACAGGGGACAAACTGTGTCGCCAAATCATGTTCACAGGCGTGGGTCCGAGCATTGCAAAAGCAATCACGTGTGTAGAGATCATGAAACGGCGCATTCATGGCCTGCATCAGCTAACTAAGCTGGCCTACCGCACCGTTCAGGATGTCTGGGAGCCGCTGGAGCCTGGGGCCGGGCTGGACAGTCTCACCGTCAGCAGAAACGTACCCAGTATTTGGGTTCTGCTCTCAAGAGACTCGCTTGATAAGAACCAGCCGGGTTATCAAGCTCCAGGCTCTTTTGACGCCTTGTGGATTCAGGCTCTCAAAGAGGAAGCGGCGACTCCGAGACACGGACAGAGAAGGAAGAGGGGAGGAACTGGGACTGGACGGGCAGAAGTGGGTGGTAGAGGAAAGGGGCCGCGCAAGCACCCTGGACGACCTGGAGACACCTGAAAACCTCCAGGTCATGCAGGGGGTGGACAGGAGTGAATGAACGAATGAATTATTATTGGACTTAACCTGTCATAGTTATAACTTTGTTTGTAAGAGTTTTATCTTATTTAACTTTTTTTTTTTTGGAAGGTGCCATATCTTTAGTGCTTCTGCCGTAAAATAAACTAAAAAATATTATGGGGTAATTTATGTAATGTGTTTCTGAAAATAAGTGTGATAGTTTGTTCACCCTTACGCCAACACAATATGATTTTGTTTTTTTTTCATAGAACACCACATTTTTTAAAAAGAGAAATATTCTGTAGTAATCCTAAGCAAGCAAGCAATTTTGTCACAATTTTGACAATGTATTGTCTTGAGGGTGTGTAAAAAAACTTTTGTTAGCTATTTTTTTTTAAATAATTGCTTCAAACTGAATTTCATTAAATAAAATTTCAATCATTATGCTGTTTTATACATTAGCACCATCTTCTATAAAAAATGTTAATAGGAATAATGTATTCAGAATATACTGTAGTGTAATTGGATAATATCCTAGATAAAATCCTGTGCAGTTGCAGTCAAACATTTTTAACCCACTTGATGTGCAAGACATTTTGCTGCCATGAACAACATTGTATTAAAACTGTTCACCAAAAGGCATCAGTAAACCTTTGTGCATTAAACAAACTTTTGTGTGATTCTGAGGACATAAAGTTCATGTAAAAAGAAGCCATCAGATTGTCTTTAAACATTCATGTTCAAAAATATCTAAACCCCCAAAATGTAATGTCCTAGAGTTTCTTTAACTCTTATAACCTCAAATAAATGTTGCCTCTAAGAGCTTACAAGCTTCTGTCATGATGTCCTCCATCTTAAGGTCTCAGTGTGGATAATTGTCATCATCAAACCAGACCACCTGATTGTTGGCGTTCAGTGTTCATGGACTTCATTCAGGAATGTGATTGTACCTAATAATTACAGATTTCCCCATTTTCTTATGTCTGTAGGTTGTGCTATGTAAATAATATAATGGCATTGTGTAGTCCTACAATGTGTGCGTATGAGGAAGCCGCTGTCACCATCAAGATGAATGAAATCGCTTTGACTGCGTGCGCACATTTTTTACGCTTTCGCTTTTGGCACTTCTTTTTTTTGTCCTCGGCTGCCTGCCTGTTCCAAACCGGTTTGAGTTTTTTTCCTTCTGTTGAACACAAAGGAAGACATTCTGAGCCATTAACATTTCTCTTGCTCCATTCTTCAGAGTATCTTGTTTTGTGTTCAATAAAAGAAAGAAATTCATAAAAGTTTAGAATCACTTGAGTGCGAGTAAATGGTGAGGACATTTTAATTTTTGGAAGAAATATCCCTTTAAATACAACAATATTAAATAATTAGACAGCAGTATTTTTAAAATCCTGTAACTATGACTAAATATTATCACTGTTATCACTTTATAATTCCACAAAGCTTTTACAGATGCAGATTATTAAAAAAATGTCTAGATATTCAGAAAAGCTACCTTTTTATGACGTTTTAGTCTTTGTGGGTTGCATAATTTAGATTACCACTATATATTTTCTTTTTTTCACAGGATCTAAGATATCATTTGCTTAGATTAGAGTGTTCGAGAATAGGATGGTCTTGACGTTTTCCATTTGGAAGACCTTTTGCTGCTTCAGGATGCAGTTCAAACAATGTTGATGTGAATAAATTCCATGCATTTGATCTATATATTAATATAAAACCCAGATACAGTAGTCAACATTTGAAGTGAATCAATCCTAAAACGATTGTTCAACACCCAATCTGTCCCAGGACAATTTTGAAAAACGTTTTTGATCCGCTATAAATGTTGAGTACTAATTACTGCTATTATTTCTTTTTTCTTTTCTTTTTCTTTTTTGAAGATTTGATTAAGATTAAGTATCAGGCAATTTTTTCCATATCAGAAAAATCCAAATAGGCTTGTTTCCTCATTTGCCACTAACCTCTCCAGCAAAGGAAATTTAGTATTTTGAATACCAAATATGTCTGTGGAGAAAATACACAAATTTAAGCTTGAAGGCTGTGACCAAACACCAGTGTTTTGTTTTTTTTAATGGCACCACTCAGAAAGCCTTAAGGCATGCAATCGCAGTTGTTGTTATTTATATAAAGGTTCTTGTATATAACTTTTGGTAATTTGATCAACTACTGATGAACATCAAATTCACATTTGCTGTTGGTCATAGCAACATTAGTGAAATCCAAACTTAATTTGATGTTAAACTAGCAAAATATTGTTTGTTGCACTCATATTGAGCAATAAAACTAACATAATTTCTTTCAGGAAATTTCACAGTTCACTGAAACGAATTAATTTGAGTGAATAAAGTGTGGATTCTTATCAAGGTGTTTTTGAGTTTCCACATTTGTAATATGAAACTTGTTGATTTTAAGACACAAATCTCTTCAGCGTCTTATGCAAATCCTCATGGGCAAAGGAGAGAGGATTTTTGAATTTCAAATGCTTTTTCACTGAATGAACAGAGAACACACTGCTTATTCTGCTCAAATAGAGGAAGAGCACTGACCAAGATAATAAGGTACGTTTTTAAATTATATTGGATTCAATTATGTAAGCAAATCAATTCTTTGTTCGTGTATATGTAAAAAATTAGAATTGTATAAACATCTCCGAATGTTCTCCTGTAAAATGTTTGTATATAGTTATCAAAGAATTTACACAAACGACGAATCAGTGGATATCAGCTAGTTTCTGTTGAATAACTTAAAAATATAAAATTATTTTGATTAGTAAATGTTTTAACTAGTGTTTTAAATAGTTTTGTTTATAATATTTAATACTCTTAATGCCCCTTTATTCATTCATATACAGGTATTCAACATTTTATTGGCTGGAAACTGTTACTCTTGTTCATTATCATTGTTTTATATATTCTGCATAACTGTATAGTTTGCTTATACATTATATAAATATTTTGTTTATTTAGTTTATTATTGTTATTTTTTTGTTTTCTCAAATGTTAATCTGAGTGCCTCCTGCATATAAATGCATGTAATTATTCTTGGAAAATGAATTCCTGTCTAAATATGAGTATACATGCATAGGGATGCATTAAATTGGCCAAAAGTGACTGGAAAAATATGATAAAATACGGTAAAATGAAGCAGCACAACTAACAAAATAATAATAATAATAATAATTGTCAAACTTAATGAGATGATGATGAATTATTTCAGAAATTTTGCCACTAAAGACTAGGTTAATTATTAATGTTTTATTTATTTATTTTACAATATCTTGAATTATTTTACATCTCAGTAATATTCCACAACATATATTTTACCAATTTAAAACTGAGGGGGAAGCTGCAAATGAAAGACAAAAATATGTAAAACAGGTGTTTTACATAGTAAAGCATATCTACATGCTCTTGTTTCAGCACTAGCTTGACTAACTGTAACAAGACCCTCCTCATGGAAAAATATGTTGTTGTTTTTTTTTTGCCGATTGTATTTGAACATAATTAGTCTTTTTTTTTTTTTTTTAAACAGTAGTACACTGGTCACTGAAGGAGGAACTGCCAAGGCAGAAAACACAATCATGTTGGCTGTTCTGTTGACCGCTTTAATGTTTAGTCAAGGTATGTCATATTTTCAGTCAAATAATTTTCAGTCAAAAAACATTTGAAATTCAGATATTTTTTTCCTAATCAAACAGATTTTTGCTCAGTTCTTTTCTTTAAAATGTTTTTGTTAATGCTTTAAAAGGGTAATCTTTATTGGATGCAAATTGGTGTGAATTGTAGATCTGCATAGTGCAGGGTTGTACATAGTGCACATAGTGCATAGTGCACACTCTGTTCTGGAGGGCCGGTGTCCTGGAGAGTTTAGCTCCAACCCTAATCAAACACACCTGAACCAGCTATTCAAGCTCTTACTAGGTATACTAGAAACATCCAGGCAGGTGTGTTGAAGCAAGTTGGAGCTAAACCCAGCAGGACACCGGCCCACCAGGACCGACTTTGGACACCCCTGGCATAGTGCAATAATGTTAGCATACTCAGAAACTTAAGGGCATTGATACCAAGTACAATCATTTAAAGATGCCATAGTGTGCATTGATTCAATATGTTTAATTGTTTGCTAATATCTTCTTAGTAGATATGTGTCTCTGGTAAGTTCAAGAAAATTCTCCAGAAATGGTTTTATATGCTCATTTATCACCACAGGATTTACCCCTAGAATGAAAAGCTCAGTTTTGATCATATTTGGAATGGTCATGAATATTAATGAGCTCTGCTCTGATGCCACAACTGGTTTCAGTTCCTGCTCTCTCTCTCACATACATACAATGTGATGTACTCTAAAAAAACACATGCAAATTAATCATACTTTGTTTTTCAAAAAATATTTGAGCAAATTGAGTAGATGCCTTGTTAAAAAAATTTCATCTGGAGTAGTAGGTTTATTTTAGTTAGAAGCCATGAGTGAGTTAATTTTATGCTACCAGAGTTGTATTTTGGATGAAATATAAGCTAAGTTATAATTGTACTCGACAAAAGAGACTGACAGAGATGTATGTAGTGTTGTATTTTGAAGCTTTTACATGTATGAATGGACAGACAGGAATTAATAGCAGCCTCTGCTTGAGTTTTATACAGTTTATGGCATCCAAAAAAAAAAAAAAAAAAAAATTATATATATATATATATAATTGTATATATAATTGTATATAAAATAATAAAACATAATTGTAATCTCAGTAGGAAACTTGGTATTGGTGGGGATTTATTATTCAGCTACACCTAAGTATTCAGATTTTTATTCCATGGCACCTTTAACCTCTGCGATTAAGTATTTTTGTATCAGCAATGATTAGCAAATTATAGATTTATTCATTCAATTGTGTTTAAATAAAAAAACATACATAGTAATTGTGCGGTTGAAAATTCACAGGGCTTTCAATGGACAGTCGTGGGACGAGTTTCATCACTGCATTCCCAGAGAACATCGCTTTTTATTTTCAAAAGACCTATAACCTATTGAAAATCACCACCCTTCACCCAAACACGTCTGTCAGTGTCATTGAAATGGCAAGTGGCAACATCACCAATTCACCCGCTGGCAACAACGGGACCATTTTGACTTTGAATTTCTCAAAGGATGCTGAAGAATACCAGTTTGCATTCTCCAATAAGTCTTTTTGTATCACCAGCAATAAAAACATCACTGTGCTTGCTATGAGTGGATGGGAGGGCCGATTTCAGTTTCGTGTTGTCCAGCCTGATCAAAACCTGGGAACGGTGTATCAGATCCCTGCTCTGAATTACACCAAGATTGCTGTGTCCTTTAATCTTTCAGTGACGTCAAATGTCACGTTCCTCAGTTTTAGGCTGATGATTATCAATGCAGTGGACAGAGACAACAGCGTTACCATCAAATATGGAGACGAAAGTGGACAAAGCGAAGAAACCATAACACTCGGTCCTTTCGATCTCTTCCAGATGCAGATTAATAGGTCGGTGGGAGAAATAAGTGCGACGGATAAAGTGGCTGTGATTCTGACCCATCCCTGCTTAGATACTATAAACTGCTCGTGCAACATGGTGGCGAACCAGCTCGAACCCCAAGTATCTGATAGAGAGGTTGCCAGTTTCCCTGTTCCCTCTATTTTTGGTGTCAAGCAGCTGTTTGTGACTACAAATCAACCCTTTAAAGTCAGTCAAGGTGTATTTAATAATGCAAATAGTATTTCGGTGCAAACTTCTACAGACATCTTGCCCCTCTTGCCAAATTTTGTGAACAAGACCTTGCTTATTTCAACCAGCATTCATGTTTCCCTCCGACTGATCAGTCCAGGACTCATTCTTGACCTCATGCCGACAAGCATGTTTTCCGGCTGCTTTCTGGTAGACTTCAATTATTCACGCTCTGGAGCTTTGGTGATTGCTAATACATCCACCACTACTGGTGTGAAGATGAACGATCAGCCCTTAAATGCCATATGGTACCCTTTGAATGGCACCGAGTACTCTTGGGCTTTGGTGGAGGCACAAGTCATTGGAACCATCTGGCATCCGAACACAAAGATTGGTGTATATATGACAGAACGCTTGGATTCCAAAACTGTCTATGGCAGCCAAGCAATAGCTTTAAATATGGACCTAGGTAAGTGTTTAAACAATTGTAATATTTAACCATAGTAATTGTTTTCTACACACATTTACTATGACTGTCAACTGATGGGTGGTATCTATCTATCTATCTATCTATCTATCTATCTATCTATCTATCTAT
>CAIGQV010001633.1:21764348-21804107 GCA_903798115.1 Danio jaintianensis | reverse complement strand
CTATCTATCTATCTATCTATCTATCTATCTATCTATCTATCTATCTAGGACTGATTAATTTGTTCATGTCATTGGCTGATTTGTTTAAATAACAATATTGGCCAATATTGATTGACTGCAGGAGTGAAATTGTTTTCAGTCAAACTGTTGTAATATTTAAAGGGATAGTTCACCCAAAAATGACAAATCTGCCATCATTTTCTCAACCTTCACTTTTTTGAAAAGAAGATATTTTGAAGAATGTTGGAAGCGTAATCATTGACTTCCATAGTAAAAACAGCTTTTATGAAAGTCAGTGTTTACAGGTTTCCAACATTCTTCAATATATCTTTTGTGTGTGTGTGTGTGTGTGTGTGTGTGCGCGCGCGCGCGCGCGTGTGTGTGTGTGTGTGTGTGTGTGTGTGTGTGTGTGTGTGTTCAGCAGAACAAGTTCAGTTTAGAAAAAGTGAAGGGTGAGAGTTTTCACTTTTGGGTGAACTAACCCTTGAGAATTTGAGTAATGTATTTTCTGTTTACGTCCATGATTACTTGGTCTTCTTGAATTGTTTGCAATTCCTTTAAAATTTGGAAATGAATTATTGTTTTTTAAAAGAAGCTATATATAAACCAACTATTGATATTGACTGAAATTTAGTATCAGTTTAATATACAGCACCTAAATGCATCCAAGACATTATGCTGTTACCTTGATTTTGCTGCTGTTGTTGAATACAAAGTATTTGTTTGTGTGTCTTTAGATCAGAATGGCTGTCTGCTGACCCCGGAGATATTTGTTCTTGGTCAAGACAGCATGAACTGGTCCATGTCCCTTCAGTACTGCTCGGAAAAGTATGATCAGCTTGCCACACTCAATGCTAAATCTGCTCAGGATAAGATGGTCTTGAACATGTCACTGATACAACCCATGGTGGGCTGGATCGGTCTGCGCCGCAGCCTGTTCACGACTGAGTGGTACTGGAGCAACAAGAACAATTCACCATCCAATGTGAACTTCACTTTCTGGGAGGTCGGACAGCCTGATCAACCAGAGAAAGGCTTGTGTGCTTCGGTTACACTGGATCCTAGCAAGAAGTTCATGTGGCAGAGTGCACGCTGCTGCTCTGAAAATAAACCTGTGTGCTATAGTGGCCAAATATATTTTATTTACAGTCAAACAACAAAACAAACATTGTCTTAAGTGGAAAATATCTAAAGTGAATGGCAAATATTCCAGTTACACTTTCAGAACTGTATGTTCTGTAATCAAAGGAGATTTAAAAAATTTTTTTTGCTTGATTTGGCTATATATAATTACACTATATTTAGAAAAAAATGTTATCTGGTGGCTGTGACATTGGTCTAGCAATAATATTAGACATAGGAGTAGAAGAAATACTTATACTGCTCATTTATTTGTAGATTAAATAGAATGATTATTGCCTTGTTAGATGCTAGTGTAGAGTCTGGGATGTATTTGAAGTCTATACAGGCTTAGATTTAAATACTGAATATTATTAAAGTATGTCAATTCAACAACAATTCTATAGACTTGTGTGCACAATTTGTTTAATGCAGAATTGAAAATGACGTAAAACATGACCTGTTCACAAAATCTTTATGACATGATTGGAGGGACAGACCAGTAATTTGGATACATAACATCACAACATAAAAAAGCAATGGTTTTCCATATTGGAACATCTTGAAAGTCTCATTTACGATAGCAAAACAACAACAATCTTTTATTTGTGGTGCTGGAATGTGTAGATCAATTATTAGTTCAGTATACTTCTAGACAGAAACATTATCTTTTTATATTAATTTAATTTATATGACTACGACTTTTATATATTAATGTTATTCATTTAATATACTTAACCCAATTCATTTTCCAACCCCCTATTTATTTTTAGCTGCATTATTATTAGCCACTTATTTAACACATGAATGCACAAGCAGATGAATATGAACATTTTATTAGTTAGCCATTTTAAGTTCATACAGTAAGGGATTATATTATCCTGTCAGGTCAGACAGAGTCAGAATCATGTCTCATCTCAAAAGAGGAAGTTTTATTTTTAGGCCATGCATTATTAACAAGACACAAGCCTTGAGAAACAGTTTTGAAGACCAGTGTTTTGTCTTTTCAGTGCTCCACTCCACTAAACGTCTTCTTGAGCACCCAAGCTCCCACACCCAGAGCCAAAATCAGTTTGGTAGCGAGTGCCAAAGCCAGAAGCAGCACCACAAGAGAGAACGAGCTCTTTACGCCTAACTTCCCAGGGCTCGGGGACAGAAGGTAGAGTGTGGCTTGATCTTTCCCCAGAGAGTTTGAAGATGCACAGATATACTGTCCTCCAGGTTGGACATCCAGCAGTTGGCTTGAAGCACGATATTGTCCAGCAGTGTCTTGAGAAAGTGGGAATGCAGCATCTCCTTCCAGAACTCCATTTGGTGCAATCCATTGAACATCAGGAAGGGGGGAACCCTGAACCTCACACACAGCTTTAAAGCCAGACGTTTCGCTCCCCTCGGCTGACAAACTCAGGATTCGTGGTGCAGCTGGTAAATGAGCAACATAAAAATTAGATTCAGAATTTCAGACTTATTTTTTAGCCATATCAGTAATCAGTTTGATGGATTCAGCCACAATATTCTTAACCATGTCCCTCTAACTGTAAGTTTGCTACACATAAATGATGCGCAAAAAGAAAAACCATGCCCCTACTCAATATTTCGTTTCAGTTGGAAGTATTGTACGTCAACATACTGAAATAAAAGTCTCAGCAACTTCTGGTTCACGCTAACTTAAAAGGGATAGATGCCCAAAAATATTATGATCATTTACTCACTTTCCACTTAATATAAAATATTTTCTTGAAGGATGTTGGAAACTGGTAACCAATAATGTCGTTTTTTCCCTACTATGGATAGATTGGCTACCGGTTTCCAAAAAACAAACAAAAACAAAAAACTTGTGGATTTAAATCGCTTGAGTGTGAGCAGGGCTGCACGGTGGTGCAGTGGGTAGCACGTTCGCCTCACAGCAAGAAGGTCGCTGGTTCTAGCCTCGGCTGGGTCAGTTGGCGTTTCTGTGTGGAGTTTGCATGTTCTCCCCGTGTTGGCGTGGGTTTCCTCTGGGTGCTCCGGATTCCCCCACAAGTCCAAAGACGTGGTATAGGTGAATTGGGTAGGCTAAATGTATGTGTGTGAATAAGTGTGTATGGATGTTTCCCAGTGATGGGTTGCAGCTGGAACGGCATCCGCTGCGTAAAACATATGCTGGATAAGTTGGCGGTTCATTCTGCTGTGGCAACCCCAGATTAATAAAGGGACTAAGCCGAAAAGAAAATTAATGAATGAATGAATGTTGGAATTTAAACTGGGACAAACCCAATGAGCTGATTTGAACCTGAAAGGAGAAATGAAACCTACTGAATTACAGCTTCTTTATTTTTAGGGGCCATTTTTATTTCACAGTGATTAGAGGTCATATGGGATTTTAAACATCACACCTAAAATGTAAACATTGTTGGCGAAATTGATTTAGGCTTTTTCTTTTTGGTAGCTGACACTGTAAAAATGCCATATTAAATGTTGGAAGTGCAACAATATCTGAGTTAAACTAATGGTATTCCTTGGCCATAGTTAAGATGATGTATTGAGTTTGCACAATAAAGGCTACTTGAAAATGCTAAATGAAGGGTTATTTTCAAATCCAGTGAACATACAGAACGGCTAATGCAGAATGGGAGTAATAAACACAAATCCAACCCATAGCCTAACCTTCTATAAGTTAAAGTCAAGTTTGGGCCACTAAAATATATATATTTATTTAATAATATTTAGAAAAATCATATTTTGAAGAGGTAGACTGAGTGAACAACAAATCTGTTTAACAACTTACTATAACTAATAAATAGTTGAAGCTACTTATTTTTTGTGTGTATTTAATTTTTAATTTTAATTTAGAATTTCATCTTGATGAACAAACATTTTAAGTTAAAAATTATAAGTCATTTTAAATCATTTTAATGAGGGAAACTACAAAAATATGTCATCCCCTCAGCAGGATAGTCTTCAATCACTCGTTTTTTAGCAGCCAGTTTTAATTTGGTGTTAGAATTCATAGCAACTAAACAATTTGACGTTATATGCTTGCTAAACTTTGTTCCAAGACCAACAAAACTTAATTTAGGAAGCAAAAAAGTCGTCATTAATACCGTCACCAGGCAACATAAATTCCTCGTGAAACACGATTAAGCATTAGAATGGAATTGTTTTTTTACCCTCCACTCGTAGACGGGTTCCCAGTGTGTTCTCGAAGCTTGTATGCTGGTGTCCCGGCAGCTCCACACGGCAGTAATAGCGACCGCTGTCCTTCAGGGTCAGGCTGTTGACCCGCAGCGAGATGTCGTGGTTTCGGTGGTTTCCCTCCAGGCGGTAGCGCTGGTCCTGGTTGGGTTTGGACTGGCACAGCTGGCTGTTGTTGAGGCTCGAGCAGCGGAACAGCAGCGTCGCGGCCCGTCCGTGACCCAGAGTCCAGGACACGTGCATGGAGGAGGGATGAGTGTGGTGCGGGTGAGTGAAGGAGCAGGGCAGCACCACTGGGTAACCCTCGATCCCCCGGACCTCAGCGGGCCCCTTCATCAACCAGCCATCATCATCCTTGGCCACAGCTAAAAGAGAGAAGTTTAGAAATCTTCAAAAGTTCTAATAAAAATGTTAAGTTCTATCAAGTTTTTGTGTTTAAAGTCTGCTGTGAATGTTCTCACCTGCAGAGTGAAGGACCACCAGCAGACCCAGAGTTTTACTTAAGTGATGCAGGTTCATTGCAGATCTTCTGAATTTCTGTTACAGTATGAAAAGTGGGAAAAATCTCCTTGCAACGTGTTCCTATTTCTGACTCACAATCACACACTGCTGACTTCAGTTATAACTAGACAGAGAACTACAAATCTTTCCGTCTGTCCGTTTATCTTTCCGTCTGTCTGTCTGTCTATCCGTTTATCTTTCCATCTGTCTATCTATCTGTCTGTCTATCTGTCCATTTATCTTTTCATCTGTCTATCTTTCCGTTTTTCTGTATGTCTGTCTGTCTGTCCGTCCGTCTGCCTGTTTATCTTTTCATCTGTCTGTCTGTCTGTCTTGTCTGTCTAGGATCTGTTTGTCTTTCTGTCTATCTTTCCATCAGTCTATCTGTCTGTCTTTTATCTTTCCATCTATCCGTACATACGTCTGTCTATATGTCTGTTTGTCTATCTTTCCGTCGGTCTGTCTGTCCTTTTCTTTCTTTCTTTCTTTCTTTCTTTCTTTCTTTCTTTCTTTCTTTCTTTCTTTCTTTCTTTCTTTCTTTCTTTCTTTCTTTCTTTCTGTCTAATGGCCAACAACTAAATGTTACAAATTACTTATATTATTCTTTAGTTTGAGAATTTAAAAGTATAAATAACTTATTTTTATCTAAGAGTTTCAGTAATGCTGGTAAAGATGTCATCATGTGCTGCTGCTGTGAACAGGATTCAGTTTGAGGAATTTCATTATTAGAGAAGAACCTTTCAGAGGAAACTACCTGCACTGATCAGTTCACTAAAAAGGCTATTTTGGAAACGTAAGCAGACAGTTCCTCATGTTACTCATTACTTACCATCTTGTTTAGTCACCATACCTTTTTCTTTATTTTAAAGTGTTTCATGGTGAGATCCCAGGCCAATCAGTCTGAAGATGCGAGGCTTTGTGTTTGGTTTTCTTACTTTTATTTGTAGTCTCAAAGGTAATATACACATTTTTCTACATTTTAAAAGCAAGACTGCAGCTTAATCTGCACTGTAAAAAAATCTCAATGCAGTTTTATTTATCTAATTAATTAATTAATTTACCAAGTATTTATTTCGTGTATTTCATCGACAAGATAATTTACAATTTAAGAAACTGCAATGCTTTCCTTGTGTATCTTTTGTAAATGCAAACAGACAACCTGACCACTAAAAATGTAACAATTCTGGATTTAAATTGTTTTACAGTTCGACCAAGCATTTAAACAGCTGAATAATAACATTGTATATTGTTTTGTTCTCATCCGCAGGGCTAACATGTTCAAAATGGAGCATAAATGGTCAGCCTCAAGTCAACGGCTCACTGGGACAGAATGTGATTCTTCCCTGCTTCTTCACACACCCTAAACAAGACACCTACACTGGCATCATCATGGTCATGTGGATGCAGGAAAACAAAAAGGAGCCTATTTTTCAGTGCAGTCTGTCCAACAAGACCAACAGTCAAGACGGTAACTGCACTCTAAGACCATCAAAGCGATTCTGGCTTCACGGTAACCCCAGGAAAAGAGACCTTTCTTTGGCTGTCTCTAATTTACAGTTTAACGATGCTGCAAAGTATGCCTGTAGGTTGATGCTGGATTATGATAAAGTTCAGCGCACCACAGAGCTTATTGTCAACGGTGAGATTTACTGTACACAGCTTTTTTTTAAATCACACAAATATATAGTTTACTTGATTTGATTAATTAAATTAAAATATTTATTGAATTAGTTATAAAATATGTTCAAACATGCAGATTTTTGTTGAGTCTTAACACTTTACAGTATAAAATGCATTAGTTAATGCAGTAAGTATTAATGAGCAATACATTTGTTACAGCATTTGTTAATCTTTGTTAAAGTTTAGTTGTTCCTGTTATCATTTCTATTAAATATATTGTAATATTTACTAATACATTAGTAAAAATCAAGTCATGTTTGGTAATGTTTTATTTAACGTTAACTAAAAATCTGTGTTTCCCAACCCTGTTCCTGAAGACACACCAACAACACATTTTCAACCTCTTCCTATTCAAACACACCTGAATCAACTTATCAGAACATTAGAAGAGACTCGGAAACCTGAATTGAATAGTTCAGATAAGTGAGACATCCAATAAATTCACTGTTGGTGTGCCTTCAGGAACAGGGTTGGGAAACACTGCTAAAATAATAAATGCTTTAAAAGTTTATTTGTCTTAATATTAACTAATGTAGTTAACTAATGTTACAAATCAAAATTTTTTGTAGTGTTATGGTTTTCACTATAAATTATGAAACACAAAGTGTTCAAGACAATGCAAAATGTTGTGCCTATATAGCCCCATTAATTTATTAAATAAATATGTTATTTTTAATTTGTAAATTTTTTACTAATATTTTGAAGGGAACATTTCATTTTGTCATTACGCTTACATTAACGTGATACTTTTGAATAGGCTCTGAACTAATCTAAAACAACTAACGTTTAAAAGCGTTAGTTAACATATTGAGAACATTAGAAAAACATTCTTAGAACATATTTTGTTGTTGCTAAACAAAGCATATGGTTATGGGAATAAAATCATGTTTCTCTGTATTAACAATATATAGTAATGTGTCTGAGTAAAACAGTTTTTATTCTTATTAAAATTTTTGTTCTTATTATATTGTTATATTCTGCAAACTAGGCTACGGATGACATTTCTTCTAAATTTAAAATAAAAATATTGTCATTTAGCAAGAAAAAGTGAAAATGGGTCCAAAAAAGTCAAAGTTTCAGTCATTTGTTAAGTTCATTTTTAACATAATACCAATGTTTTGACTTTAGAAGTGTTGAGAAAGCATATTTGGTGGAATAACCCAATCACAAAAATGTAATTGGAAGAAATAAAATAAATATTAATTAATTTACTCAAACACATTTCTAGTAAATCCAGTACATCAAATTTCAATATTTTCAATAAAAAATCTAATCTTTTTATTATTAGAAGCTATGGTGAATGTTAGAAAAATATTCTTGGAACATATTTTGTTAGCTGAGAAACAAAATATATTGTTTAAATCAACAAGAAAGAAATGCATACATGTTATTAACATTATTTTGCAAATGTTACTGAATCGTTTGTTAATATATATATATTTAGCTTTATTTATAGAGCACATTTAAAAACAACAGATGTTAACCATAGTGCTTTAAAAAACAACCAACATACAAAATCTTTACTTTTATATATATAAGTAAAACAAATAAAAATTAATTATTTACTATAAAAAGCAAGAGACAGAAGGTGAATTTTTAAAAATGAGACTTAAAAGCACCAAGGGAAGAGCATGACCTGATATGTAAAGGCAGACCATTCCACAGACGAGGGGCTGTGACAGAAAAAGCCCTGTCTCCTTTTGATTTTACCGTGATTTGGGAACAACTAGCTGAAACAGGTTTACTGACCTAATTGGCCTCAATGGTGTGCCAGTGAAGAAGCTCACCAATGTAAGTAGGTGCCAGACCATTCAAACCTTTAAAAACAAATAACAATAACTTGTATTGAATCCTAAATTGAACTGGGAGCCAGTAAAGGGCTGATAAAACTGGTGAGATACTGGAATGTTTTTTTGTTCCAGTTAAATCCTAGTGGCTGCATTTTGAACCAGCTACAGGCGTACAATTGAAGCATGCGAAACTCCTGAATACAAAGAGTTGCAGTAGTTTAATCTGGACATAATTAAAATGTTGATAATGGTTTCCAACTCCTTAAAAGACAGAAAAGGCTTTAGTTTAGCAATGTTCTTTAATTGATAGAAACCACTTTTGACGACTGAATTTATTTGCTTGTCAAACTTTAACTCAGTGTCAAAAATACCTCCAAGACTTTTTCCGTGATTGTGGACCTTTGGTTTAAACAAACCTATTTGATTAATTGCTGATTCACAGACACTCTGAGGGCCAATCACTAGCACTTCAGTTTTTGATTCATTCAAGTGTAAAAAATTACCCACCAACCATTCCTTAATCTCTTTAAAACAGGTTAAAAAAAAAGGACTGTAAAACTACGTTTTCTCCCATTTTTATGGGCATATAAAGCTGAGTATCATCAACATGTAGATGATAGCTTACAATATGCTTCTTACAGATATATTGTTGATGGAACCTTGCCAGAATGTTAGCTATTAACGAAGTTCATGCTTAAAATTTTTAATTGCAGCTAATTGTCCTAATATATATGTATATTTTTGTGATTGTCGCTTACAGCTCCAGCACGAATCCTCATCTTATCTCAGTATTTGGAGCTCACATCTCACGCATTGCTGGTGAAGTGCATTGCCCAAGGAAATCCAGTGCCAGATGTAAAATGGACCTTGTCATCTGGGCAAAATGTTTCAGTCACAACCGAACACCACAAATACATGGCCATGAGCTCAGTTCAGTTCTCCGAGCAGGACGTCTTCACTTGTCAAGCTGTGAACTCACTGGCTCGAGCTCAAAAAACATTTCCACCAGATCCTCGCAGTTGTTCTGCTCCTTTGGTGGCGACTGGTGTTCTGGCGTCTGTGCTGGCGCTTGGGCTTCTGCTGTTCATTTGGGATGTGATACGAAAAAGTATGTTTGATTGATTAATTTATATTTTATTCATCAAGTTCTTTTCTTTTTTCCTGGCAAATTCTGACATGGTTTATGTGTTTTTGTTTCCACCTAATAGGACAAAGTGAACAAGGAGCCATGGAACAGTAAGAACATATCTTTTTTAATTAGACCGGCAACTGTAATAATGGTTAACATTTTATTTTATGGTGTCCATGTCACACGTTCCATGTACTTACTGTATTAACCCTTATGTACTGTTCCACTCTGGGGTGATTTTGAGTCTTAATTTGGCCATGTGTTTTAGTTAGCAGAATGATTTTTGGTGAAAAATCTTATTTTGACACATATTTTGAACAAAATGCTTTGAATTAAAAAAAAAAACTCAACAATATTTATCTGATGCATTTTTACATCAGTTTAATTCAGTGGATGTCTTCATCCGTAACATAACAAAAGGGTAGCAAATTTGAACAGTGCACAAGGGTTAATTACAATGAATTATGCATTTGCATACAATAACCCTAACCATGTAGTAAGTACATATAATCATTAATATTAATAGTATTTTAAAAAATCTTTGCTTTATTTATTGCATCTATTTATTGCATCTACCACCATCTACCACCGCAAGTATATTTCAAACCTGTGGGAAGCACTGCTATGTGTCAGCATTGTGGCAGATTCAAAAACAAGGCTAACATCCTATGCTAATGAGGAAGAGATCATCACTAACGAGTGGGACTTTCCTCCTCTGATGACATTTATAAAGAGAGAATGTCAATCAAAGTGTTTCTGCAGTGTTTTTATGAAGTGTGATTTAAAAAAAAATTACTTAAAGATTTTTTTTTCCATCAGAAGCTGGTTATATTCACAGAGTCTTGCCACACAACTGTGTTTAAACTCCTTATAAAAGTGATTTTTGCATAATAGGTTCCCTTTAATCTGACTCCAATTTCAAGTGATCATTAAATTTCTAATTAGTAATGGGTCACATTCTTCAGAAAAGAATAAATTTGGATATTTGATTATTTCAGATGCACTAAACATTCAGTTATTCGTTCATTGCAGACCAATTGTCATTTTGAGTTCATGCGTGGCCAATTCACATGTCTGCACCACTTGGCCTTGCCAGCTTGATTCTTTGTCAGAGGTTTGCAGGCGACTGGCACCTTTTAATTAGGCCATCTACAGCTTGCTCTCTGAATGAAAAGGTAGTCTACCCAGTCTTTTATCATGCAACTTGCCAGATCAAAAATGGTCAGTAATCAAAAGGCCTACAATGAAGTGCTCATTGCTCCATTCACTCGTGATGCTCTTTGATTCACACTGGCTGTAATACACCAATGGTCAACAACAGTGTCCTCACAATTTACTAGTCATAATGACTTCAGTAGAATTCCAAATGAATCAAATATAATATTTTATTTGTCAGGTGAAATGCCAATTACATAATAAAAACAATGAGAAGCCAATTCAGAGATGATAAATACACAATATCAATTACTCAAAGGTAAATAAAAGAGTACTGTCAGAAAGAATTATGTTGCAAAGTCTTTATGCAGAGCTCGGAGGCTGACACATTGCAATGGGGTATCCTGGCTACAAGATCCCAATGACACTTTTGCAACTTACCATTAAAGACTCAACTCAGAACAAACAAGCATAAATTCAAGATAACAAAAGCCTCACAAAGACCTTTGTCTGCTCCTATGTTAACCTAAAAACTAATCACTACCTGGGGTGAAAAGTTCATACATGACAGACAATTTTGCTCTTCAGGAGAGAACGTTCCCAGACGTAGATCAACAGAAAGGAATTCTCACAATACAAGTGACTACTGTGAAATTGAGACCATTATACCAATCACGCAGAGACATTTTTGAAATGATTCCAAACATGACAAGTTAAAATGATCACAAGAAACGGCGTATGAGGAGCATGAACATTCTGTGTGGAGTGTATCTTCATATGGCGAATCTATTATTTTAACTTGTCATGTTAAATTGAGACAGTTGAACAACTGGCTTCCTTGCAGATCTGCCGCTCCGACTGGAACGTTTATTGTTTTATTGCATGGCATCTGTTTTTTGTGAATTGCTTAGAAAAGAGAAAAGACCGGAGTGTTCATTCATCTTAAAATTTCAGCTCCATGATGAGCTCAGGAGATCAAGAATTCAAAATTGTCTTACAAGTAATACTAATTATTTACATGTACCTAATATGGGTGGCACAGTGGCTCAGTGGTTAGCACTGTCGCCTCACAGCAAGAAGATCACTAGTTCGAGTCCCGACTGGGCCAGTTGGCATTTCTGTGTAGAGTTTGCATGTTCTCCCTGTGTTTGCGTGGGTTTCAGTCGGGTGCTCCGGTTTCCCCCACAGTCCAAAGACATGCACTATAGGTGAATTGGATGAACTAAATTGGCCGTATAGTGTGTGTGAATGAGTCTATGGGTGTTTCCCAATACTGGGTTGCGGCTGGAAGGGCATCCGCTGCGTAAAACATATGCTGGAATAGTTGCCAGTTCATTCCACTGTGGCGAACCCTGATAAAAAAGGGACTAAGCCGAAGGAAAATGAATGAATGAATGTACCTAATATGTGGTTACAGTTATTGTAGAACGTAGGTTTGGTTTAGGGTTAGTTTTTTTTATGTAATTATGCATGTAAATACTATAGTAATTACATGGAACACTTGTAATACTTTAAAATAAAGTGTTAACTAATAAAATGTATGTAAATAATGACATCTTTAGTACAAAATATTTTCAAGTAACAATAATTGTTTTCATTTTTTTAGTTATTTAGGTGCACAGCATGTTAAAACCTCTATCTATCAAGCTAATGAGACTGTGTATGCCAATGTCAGGACTTTACCACCTGGTGAGTGTGATACATAATAAAAACAACTTTGTAATAGTGGATAACATTAATACACATGTATTAATCCTTCTAGATGCATCCGCACAAGACAAAATGTACTCAACATGGCCGCCAACAGAGGAAGCAAGGGCGGAAGTGAATCCCAGATTTCAGAGCCAAAGAAGGGCCACCAAGGTTCGTCCCCCAACGGCCCCGACAGCACCAGTGGAAAGTGAAAGGTGATGACTATTTTACTTTAGTTTACTACATCATAATTGTGTCATCTCAATTAAGGGATTGCATCATCTTAATCATTCGCTGAGATATAAAATATGTTTTTAGTATTTCTATATTCTGTTTTAACTTTAAATGAAATTAAAATAAAGTTTTTTAGATGTTAGTAAGAGTATTGCTAGTTTTAAGGATATCTATAACTAGTGTGCTCCAAAACAGTGGCAAAATTAGTGTTTAGAAGATATAAAACTGATCAAAACATCTAACGCTTGCAATTTGTCACTTCTGCCTAAATGGATCAACGATTTTCTTCACGTCACCTCATACTTCAGTTTCTCATCAAGTCTTGACCAATCAAATGCTCTCTAGTATCTGACATGCCCTGCCCCCTTGAAGACGCTTCTCATTTGATGTGCTTGAGCTCAACCACTCTCGCTGGCAGAGCAGTGATAAAACAAAACGCTATTAGCTGTTTGTTTTTTTTAAAGGGGAGGAGTTACTCAGTGTCCCACCCTCTCTTCATGCTTCAGTTTAGATTACGTCAAACATCGTATTGAAAATGCTCATTTCAAAGGACTTCATGGGACCTTTAAAATTGTTGTAATTTTCTAGTATTTGTTTTTGTTTGTTTTAGTTAAATTAAATAAATAAAATTATAACTATTTACTTGGCAACTAGCTGAAATGAAGGACTTCATTATATTATTTTAAGTAGCAAAAATGTTTTTTTATGGCTTTAGTTTGAGGGTTTACATGTCAGTAATGTGCTGAAAATGGAAAAGTTTCTTCTTTATGATTTTAAAAGTTTTGTGTACACAACATTGTCAAAATTATCCTCATTTACATATATTGTTATACCAACATAGGCTCATTCTGAAAACGTAGCCTGATATATATTTCTGGAGATCGCGAATTATGTAGCCAGAAGTATGTATGGCTGCATTTCGTCTTTAAAACAAACGCTACAGGGCGGTATAATGCCGTTCCTTTTTGCGCTTTCCTTTACCAGCTGACCGCTTACCTCAGTATGGACGGCTTTCCCACTGTTACCAATTTGTCCAGTTAGCTCGCCAGGCATATCGGCAGACTCGAGACGCAGAGAGGAGTTGACCACGACGACGGGGTTTGAGTCCGGCCAAGAGCAGTTCCAGAAAGCGGGTAAGACAAAAACAGAAACCAAAAATAAAATAAACAAGTAAATAACAGGGTGATGTGGTAAAATCTGAAACATGGTAAAAATCAGACGAGGGCTTTTCTTTTTCTGGATTGCTTTCTAAAACTGTCGGTTGGGTTAAGGGAAGGAATAGGGTGGGTCAGTCGATCGGTCAGTCAGTCAGTTAGTCAGTCAATCAGTCAGTCGACAGCGGCCTCTGGATTTATGCTAGAACAGCAGGCATGAATGGCACTGGCAAGACAAATTTGAGATCTCAAAAAGCGTACACAGCGGCCTCTGGTGGATTCGCGAAAACAAAAACTGCCAAAAAACCTACCTTCTAGGATGTATTTGGCGCTCTCCAGAAATGTATATAGTTGTACGTTTTCAGAATGAGCCTGGATTGCGTTATACAAATAACTAAAATGCTATGTTGTGCATGTCATGGCAGTAGTTGGTGATGTTACTTTGTAAAAAAAAATTCTTGTAGTTTCTCGTAGTTTGCCATTGTAGTTTTGGTTGTACTGTCATTATTAAACATTTTTATGCATGTGCACATTGGCACTATTTTCACAGTTTTTGTGGTTTACAAGTAGACGATAATGGTATCATTTTCAAAAACTTGCGTGTTGCAATTGTATGGTTCCAATGTGATGATTTTTTGTTTAAATGAAAGGCATAAATATTGTAACTGGAAACAGCCCATAGTTACATATATTAACCTTGATGTTTATTTATATTTTCAGATACTAGTGAGCCAGCTTTTGGTAAAATGCCAGCAGTCCTCAAAGGAAATAAAACTAATATGATGACATTAAATCTAATATTTCATGAGCAATAAACAACAAAATATGTTTTTACTAGTATATGTGAATAAAATTGCAATTTGAACTAATGTCTAATGTCTTGTGTGTGTGTGTGTGTGTGTGTGTGTGTGTGTGTGTGTGTGTGTGTGTGTGTGTGTGTGTGTGTGCGCGTGTGTGTGTGTGTGTGTGTGCGCGTGTGTGTGTGTGTGTGTGTGAACTAGAAGAGCATTGGATTTATGTGTCACAGATAGTTTATTTTATAAAGACCCAATTAACAATGCAAAAATATATATTATTAAAGGGTGGTTAGATATTATTTTGTAAATATTTAGTGTGTGTTTTTGCGCGCACTTGGATGGGTTAAAAGCAGAGGACAAATTTTGAGTATGGGTAAAACGATACTTGACAAGGCTCACTTCATTTCACTAATTTTGTGTGTGTGTGTGTGTGTGTGTGTGTGTGTGTGTGCGCGCGTGTGTGTGTGTTTTAATCAAATTTTTGCATAATTTAATTTAGGATAATTATTTAATGAACTGTTTTAGTAATTATTCAAAATGTTTTATATTTTTACAATTATAATTTATTCATTTACTTAGATTTATTTCAGAATTGTTAATTTATTTCCTTATTCGTTTATTTTTTTTTAAGAAATAATGATTTCTTAATGAATTAATGCATGGATATTCATATTTTTGTATGATTACTGATTAATGTATATATTGATTAATTACAAATGTTTTTGAATATTTACAGATGTTTTACATTTTAAATGAAGTGAGTGTATTATAATGCTCTCAGTGTTGCCTTCTTGCCGTCTCACACCCATATAAATAGAACAGGTGAGTAGAAGAGAAAGTCCCACAAAACGCAAAAATACAAAATAGGCGGTGCTGAGTGATACGGCTGATTTCTCGTTGGTCACGTGCAAATGTGAGCAATGATTATTTTATTTGAACAGTGTATGTTTAACACTATTTTGGTCGAACGTCTCTACGCTATTATCCACAAAACTTGCCGCCACGAGGTTTCTGTTACTTTTCTATGCGCTAATCAAAATGGACCAATCACAGTTGATTGTGATTACTTCATGTGAATTTCTAAAACAACATGCGCTGTTGTATTTTGCTTCATATGTCAGATATAGCCTAATATATGTAATATATATTACAAAAAGATTATGGTTTGGTGCATAAATGTTCCAATAAGACATAAATGTTTAGATACAGTTTTGAAAACAGTTTTAAGTTTCAGGCCACCACGCGCCCCCTTGTGGATGAAAATATTTTGCGTCCCATAGGAAACGTGTTCCGTGCATAAATATGGTCACACCCTACTGTAGTTTACATTCTTCTGGTCCTTCATGGTTCCATGTGAGCAGCTTTAATTAAAGAGTATCTTACTGTATGTGTTAAATTCCACATAATATATTCAATAAATATACCAGAATGTCTCACACTGTCGTTACTACTACAACTACCACAACAACCTCCTCGTCGGATGGAGGATTTTGCAACATCGCTTATGTGCGTTCATTTCAGGGATTACTGAAAATCGGCCAAGTGGTAAGAGAATATTATATTACTTACATCAAAGTTATTTTATGAAGTAAATGTGGGCGAATGTGTACACTCACACATTTATGGGAAATACATTGAGCAAGTAATCACTCCGTGTTTTACGCTACAATGCTGCAATGACTGATTAACGGAACTTTCCACTGAACTTTCCATTCGCTGTTTTGATTACTTATTCAGGCCTACAGTAGCATAACTAAATATATATGTATTATATGTTACAAAAATGTATTCCAGTTAAATAAAAACCTCTTTTTCAGCAACACAATTGCTAAAACGTATGATGGTATCAGCATTTCCTTTAAATCTACTTTTACTTGTGCCTTGTTGTGGCTTTAAAATGTACCAAGTTATATTTTAAAGAAGACAAAATTGAATCACTTCCTCCAATTGAAATGCAATTTAATGATGCATTCATTCACAGTATTAAGTAGCTATTTAAATTATTTTGTACGCCATAATATATGAATATATTGGTCATTTATTACTATGAAATTGCCATGTGACAGTATAGTTGCATTAGTAGTGGTTTTGGGGTCAGAGTTTGGCATTGTGAGTTTGGGTTGTGTGTGTGTCCTATGTGTGTGCGCGCTTGTGTAGTGTGATGACAGGCAATGATAATTTGTAAAGACTCACACACCCCGGATGCTCAGGAACAGCCGGCTGCTAAAATGGTTGTGGTGATGAGAGAGATTTAGAGCAATTTGCACTGACACATGTGGGGCCCACCACAAGGGCCCAACACAAAACCAACAACAGAAAGAAAGATAGGAAATGAGCAGGTAAACGAGCTGAAATTTTCAAACCTCTGTTGTCTGTTCTGCATAATCTACATTTTTTTTTTATGCCTACACAAATTCTTTTTTAATTGTGTTTTAGATTTTTTTTGTGTGCTTTTCTTACTGAAATGGGAAATCATCACTTTTTTTGAAGCTTAAAGATTAATATAGCCCAAAACAAGCATGACTGCAAAACAAATTATTGATATTTCCTTCGCTATTTGTTCTGATATATTTGTTTTTATTGTTAGCGTACAATGATTAAGCTATTTATTAATGTGTAAAAAAAAATAGACAAATAATTCCATTTACTGTTAGTTATTTTAGTTTTTTTTAAATTTGCATTTGAAAATATTACAATTTTATTATTCATTCATTCATTTTCTTTTCGGCTTAGTCCCTTTATTAATCAGGGATCACCACAGCGGAACGAACCGCCAACTCATCCAGCATATGTTTCAGCCGCAACCCAGCACTGGGACACACCCATACACACTCATACACTACGGCCAATTTAGCTTATTCAATTCACCTATAGCGCATGTCTTTGGACTGTGGGGGAAACCGGAGCACCTGGAGGAAACCCACGCGAACACGGGGAGAACATGCAAACTCCACACAGAAATGCCAACTGACCCAGCCGGGGCTCGAATCAGCGACCTTCTTGCTGTGAGGCGACAGTGCTAACCACTGAGCCACCGTGCGGCCCTAGGGAAATGTTAAGGAAACAATAATTTTACTCATCTAAAAAAGGTAAATGAATGTCCAATGGACACATTTGAAAAAAAGCTGTGAACAGTGTATGTATAGATCAAATTTATGAGAGGTTTAGTTACTCTGGTCAAAAGTGTCTGCAAAATGATTAAAGAATAAATGCATAAATTAATAAATATAATATAAATTTACAAATATCCTATACTGCAATGATTTTGTTGAAAAGAACAAGGGCTGACCACAAAGGAGACTTCTGTGCAAGTTGTAAGTGTTGAATTACTTAACCTGACCTGAAAATGATAAAAAATAGGGTTAATGTGTTAAGATTTAAAGGTGCAGTAGGTGATTGTCTTCAGAAACATTTTTTGTTGTGCTGGTTGAAAGTCTCTTCACATTCCAATAGTAATGATTAAAGTAAATGATCTAAATGTATTTATATGTATTTTTATATTCTGGGTAAGGCATAAAACAAAAAAAAAGTTCATCCAATTAAATATTGTAGGGCCGACAATTGCCATAATTCTGATAAGTAGCCCAACAGTCTGTCAACAAATGTAGATTTGTACATCTGTGCATCTCTGTTCACGCAGATCCGCCATTTGCATGTACACGCGTGCATGTGCGCTGCGTGTGCACAGAAGTGTTGTTCAGCCACTGAAATCTTCCGGTGAAAGATTGATGACTATTTTCAGTTTCATAAGGGGCCTTTTACAGCATCCATAATGTAGATTTTTATTTAGTTTAACAACAAAACATAAGTAAATAGCGTTATTCTGCCTTGCCTGCTTTAATGAGGTGAGGTTGGCTTTATATTCACATTGGTTCATTTTTGAACAATGACAGCCTGTGATGCGCTCCCTATATTGTTTACCATGCTACTCTGAATATTCGGTCTGAAATAGCATGTAGCCTAAGTATGGCTTAGTAATAAGTGTAATTCCTGCACACCACCGTCCAACCACTAAGCATACAGTAGTCGCTTTAGGACAACGCATATGAGAGAGTGAGACCATCATGACAAGTTTTGCTTGCTACACAACTGAAAACGGGCTAGATATAATGCAGTTTTTCGTTCAGAATTGCAGTATTATAAAGTACTGTAAAGTTTTCTAACTGGCGAATGACATGAACTAGTGGATTGTCTGCTGTCATCTTTAAGGTGCGCGCTCGTGTTTCAGGAGGCATGGCTTTATAGACGGCAGGGGAGGGACTGTGTTTGAAAGATATTATGCTAACCCGTTAACATTTTGGCAGATCACCTACTGCACCTTTAAGTACACACTGTAAATTATTAAAGACCAGATAACTTTGAATGAACATTCTAATAAACTTAAAGCAAAATTGAATATTTAACTACTAAAGTGATGGAATTCTGAAGTTAGTTAATAATAGTTTTGAAGTTAGTTAATCCTAACTCTCCCTAATCTACAGTTGGTCTGTTGTGATGATGTAATAGGTAGGCGTGGCTCTGAGGCTCCACCTTCTTTCACTTTTAAACCTCATATAGTTTATTTCCCCTGTCAGGGCCTTTACCATGATGGTGGCTAAAAAAACTCAGGATTACAGGTTTAGAGTTGACAAAACCAAAACCAAACCAGTACAATCAGGCTTTGTTGGTACCTTTCTCATCAGCTTTCTCTGTTAACTTGGGCTTTGATACTGAGTTCAGTTGTAGAGTAAGATCATGCAGAATATGTACTTCTTAAACATTAATAAACAGCCAATATCCTAATAATAGGCAAGTAATCCACTAGTTAATAGTGAGAATTGGTACTTAAACTTTCATTTTATTCTTAAAAACATTTAGGTATACAGCGAGATTTAAGGATGAAAGAGGACAGCTAAAAGAAAACAGTTTGCTTCATTAGTGCAAGTAAAGTCTGTGCAGTGTACCACTTGTGTAATGGTCATATTGTGGTCGATTGTGGATAGCCACCCCTCCATTTTCAAAAGTTTGCGTTTCAGTCCATCTATACTCAAACAGAACACAAGGGTTTACTCATAAACCATGGGTGATGACTCCAGGCACAACCATAACAAAACATATACATTTTAAAGCGCTGCTACCATGTTGAAAAAGAACAATTAAAGCCGAGTTGGTACTTCATGGTACACTGTAAAGAATTTAATGAGAAAAAGTCAAGACAATAAATATTTGTATGTTGCTTCAGGATTCAACAATTTTTTTAAAGTTATACAAAGTTTAACTTAATTATTTTAGTCAGTTTGATTGATGTAAGTTGAGATGACTAGAAAAGTTGATTTGATTCAACTAAAAAATGTAAGGCAGCAAGAATTGTTTTTACAGTGTAACTAAAATCCAGGATTTGTTTAAACTAAACTGAAACGTAGGTGTTGATTACGCTAATGCATTTATGTTTTAAAATGCGCACTTTTTTAATGTACACACTACTCCAGAAATGCTAAACAGCATTTTCGTTCTAAAAACCCCACTTTAAAAGAAAAATGCACTAGTGTAAATGGCATCTTAGCTGCCACTTAGCTACCAGCTAAGATGCTAATTACTAATTAATAATTAGTGCATTTTTGTTGGCCTGTGCCTAGGCATGGGACGATAACCGTTTTCAAGGTATAGCGTGGTTTTAAAACAGCCAAAATTTTCTGCTATACCATTCCTATGTTTTTTTGTTTTTTAGGACAACAGTATCTCCAGCAGAAAAGATATCCAAAAAAATACCATTTTAAATTGTAAAGAAATCTGTGTTTTTGAAACTAATGAAGAAAGCAGAAGTCAATCATTTATTTTAATTATTTAGCCTGACATGTTTACTGTTAAAATATTTTAAATGTCTCTCAAAATAAAATGTATTGTGTTCAAAGGGGAAAAAGTTTTTGTTTTTTTGACATTTAAAAAAATATATATTATACAGCACAATACCGTGAAACCGTGATATTTATATCCAAGGTTATCATACCGTCGGAAAGTTATACCGGCCCATGCCTACCTGTGCCACTAGTGCATTACAGGGCCCAAATGTATGCAAGTAAAAACATTAATAACAAAAAGCTGCTTTATATCGAAAAATGAAGTACAACTTGCTAATTTAAAGCAACACTGACATCTTTTTTTGTCATGTATATACAGTGCTCCACATAATTGAATACACGCCTTTTTGAAAATGAATATTTGTATCCATTTCTCAGTGAATATAGGCAATGTATTTACCTCCGTGAAGTTGGCCCCCCCACCCAAGACAAAACGTCAGCAAAATAGTCTCATTCGTTTGTGCTCCGTTTGTGCTGGTTTGTGCTGCAAAAATATTCGTTTGTGCTGTTTTGGTTTTTGAGATATTAAAATAGTTTTGTTTAGGTCATTCAGCGGTCACGCAGCCCCCCCACAAAATCCTACAAATATTATTTTAATATCTTAAAAACCAAAACAGCACTAACAAATATTTTGCAGCACAAACCAGCACAAATGAAGCACAAACACACGAGACCATTTTGGATAAATTTACAGCATGTCGGGGGGCTGATGACGTCATCGCCCATAATTCAATGTGTAATATTTTAATAGCGGAAACAGCACAAACGGAACTTTCACCGGCACAACAGGAGCACAAACGAACGAGACTATTTGGGGTGAGTTTGAAGCATGTGGGGGGGGCTTGCTTGACCGCTGAATGACCTAAAAAAACTATTTTAATATCTCAAAAACCAAAACAGCACAAACTAATATTTTTGCAGCACAAACGGAGCACAAACGAATGAGACTATTTTGCTGACGTTTTGTCTCGGGTGGGGGGCCAACTTCACGGGGGTAATGTATTTTGGTGCATTTGAACAAAACAGAATAATTAAACAGATATATTAAAATATTAAAATAATATTTTAGTCACCAAACATTTTTAGAAATTGAAAGATAATACAATTAAATTCAAGCAAAATATTGCAAATAAAATTACAACCTACAAAATGTCAACTACATTTTTCCTCTTTTTTAAAATTTGTATTTAATATTTTTCTATAACATATAAATTTGGGTGTACTAGTTTTTGGGCCATTATTGTAAGTTATTTTGTTAGATAAGCTCCAGATTTGGCTTC
Organism: Danio jaintianensis; assembly: GCA_903798115.1. Taxonomy (NCBI): domain Eukaryota; kingdom Metazoa; phylum Chordata; class Actinopteri; order Cypriniformes; family Danionidae; genus Danio; species Danio jaintianensis. The sequence continues at coordinate 21,782,565 of CAIGQV010001633.1, read as the reverse complement.
AGTACTGACTAATTAATGTATATGCACATATTATAATATTGTATAGCTTCCTATTAAAAACATGAATTTAAAAGATACATTTGTGAGGGGTGTACTTATATATGCTGAGCACTGTAAATAAAGGTGACATGACTTTACTTGAGTACTAAATCACAGAGCTCATGCAAACATATCCACATGTCTGTTTTTTTTGTGCAGGTGACTCTCCTGATAGCTTTCCTCTGTGTGCACTGTGAGCAGCGCTGGACCGATTACTCTGCTTTCCGCTACTTTGAAGTGGTCACTGCATGGTTTCTCATCGTCTTCTTCTTCTTCTTCCTCATGCACTTGTTTCGTCTTCAGAGCAAAATCACATGCATCAATTGGACATTGACTGTAAGTCGGCACAGTTCACATTTTCCATGTCTGCAAACTGAAGATCATGGCAATACTCAATTAAATAAATTAAAATAATGAACCCTTTATTTCTTTCTCAGGAGTTTTTACATTACGCCGTTGGAGGAATCCTGGTCTTTATCGCCTCTATAGTTGTAGCTGTGAAGAGTTATGGGATCTCAGGTTTAATCGCTGGATCAGTGAGTGTCGAGAATTGGCCAGGAAAAAACACAAAGCCTTCTTGTGTTGGGAAGAGGAAGATGGAAATGTGTATCCAGGGGCATATGGTTTCCTTTACATCACACATACAGAATGTAGACGCTTATCAAGCTCACACAGATTTAGCCATATAAATGTAATTAGTGGTATAAGACAGGGTTGGACGTGTTAATAAATCAAAGGTATTGCTGTACAGCTAATCAAATGATGATATGGACTAGTATCTGTGAAGAGTTAACCACAAAAAGCCTGTTATGCGTGTCTGTGTGAATAAATGGGCCAGTTATGTTTACTACACACACACACACACACACACACACAAACATTTAACATCTACTCTGAAATCTCTGAGAGTCAGTTCAGCAGCATTTTATAACTTTTTAATGGGGAAAAATTGTCGCTATATGTGCAGAAACTCAAGCGTCTTCACTCGTCAAATTAAAAGTTTTGGTTTAAGCTGTGACATATATATTACTATTGTATAGTGTAATGTCGTAATACTGATAATGTTGAAAATAATAATTAAAACATTATATTTAAGTGAAAATTTTATTTAATAGGGCCTTGATTTTTAATCTTGCATCGCACGAAACTAAAAATGATTATATTCTGATTAAATTGAGGCGACACAGTGGCTCAGTGGTTAGCACTGTCGAGTTGGGTTCGAGTCCCAGCTTGACCAGTTGGCATTTCTGTGTGGAGTTTGCATGTTCTCCCTGTGTTCGCGTGGGTTTCCTCCGGGTGCTCCGGTTTCCCCCACAGTCTAAAGACATGCGCTATAGGTGAATTGAATAAACTAAATTGGCCGTAGTGTATGTGTGTGAATGAGTGTGTATGGGTGTTTCCCAGTACTGGGTTGCAGCTGGAAGGGCGTCCGCTGTGTAAAACATATTCTGGATAAGTTGGTGCTTCATTCTGCTGTGGTGACCCCTAATGAATAAAGGGACTAAACCGAAGGAAAATGAATGAATGATTAAAATGATAAAAGGATAATATTCTGATTATTTATTTACTTAAGAATGTGTAAAATAAATAGAAATAGGACAGTAATCCCATTTTATTAGATTAAAAAATGTTTCTAATAACAACATATTTAATATGACATTTTTTGAAAATGTAAAAACTAATACATATATATATAAGAAAACTATATATATATAGTTTTTAGTTTATATTAGTTTTCCAAAAATGTTTTATACAATAAGTGATATATATATATTGTACCCTATCTAACAAAATATGTTCCGAGAATAGTTTGCTAACATTTTTTTAGTTTTAAAAATTTCCAAAATTGTTTTATTAAATATATTTTTTATTAGAAATATATGTTCTAAGAATAGTTTGCTAACATTTACTTAAAGTTATAAACAACCTAATTTCCTGAATGTTAACTGAACCTTCAAAAATAATTTAATGTTTATAATAATAAATAATATATAATAATGTTTAAAAATATATTAAAACTATACTACAACTTTCAGGGGTGATGAGACGTGGGTTTTGAATTTTTATTTCCTCCACAGCATTGGCCATGCATGCACAGTTCTTATAAAGGCAAATGACTTTTCATGTTTCACAAATTGCAGTTTATAATTAAAGAGTGCTGTTACTAATGGCTGTTTTTACACAAACAGGTGTTTGGCTTCATGGCTACATTTCTGATCGCAATCAGCATATGGACTTCATATAAAGTCACCTGTGGCTCTCAACCAACTGGTGAGTCTTGACCCTGTTTGAATGATGTAATTTGTGATAAAATAACTCTGTGACATTGTGTGATATTTGTAGTATAGTGCAGAAAGGATGTGTTGTTAACTTCCTGCTAATGTTCTCTGGAAGGTGCTGCGGTGTAACCGGAAGGAGAAAATGTCTTCATCTTAGCTGGAAGTATCAAGAAAAATTATCAGTTTGTTCTGGATAGATCATAATAATGAGTGCTTTAATTACCCTAAAGGGACATTTTTGATGTTGCTGCATCCTTCATCAAAACTTCGGTGCCTTAATCGTCTTAATCGATCAAACTCTGAATTTTTCAGCTGTAAGAATTTAGTGTTATTTTAAGAGTGACGTTTTGGTATACTTATGCCATGTCTGAAACGAAAAGGGGCCATTTATGCACAAATTTTGTTTACATTATTTATTTGAGGTTATATCATGAGATGCAGATTTGATTCATTTATTTAGTTAACAAAAAGTTTAGATGAAGTGAGGTGTTCATGAAGGATTCATTCAGATTCACAGTATTATTATTATTATTATTATTATTATTATTATTATTATTGCAAAAGTTGAAGTGTATTTTTGCTTTTCACAGTATCTCTACATATAATTTTATGACATACAAGACAGCTTTAAAGTTTGAAGAATGTATTCTTGGCTTTCTAAATGCAAGTCCCTTTGTTTTATACACTGTGTGATATAAAGAAAAAGTCTACCAATATTGTCTATGCTGTGTTGTTTCCATTCTGATTCAAAACTAGATCTTTTGGTACCAGTTTTGGTTCCCATTAACTTCCATTATGTTTTTTGTCATCAGAAGGTAGTCAAAACTGTTTGGTTGCCAATATTATTTATAATATATTATTTTGTTTTCTTTAAAAGGAGGAAGAAATAAATTACTTATTTTTTTGTGTTGACTTTCCTTTTTATTAACATTATATTGACATTCATCTGATTCTCATTAACATAATGCAAACCCTTAGATTCAATAACCTTATGTTATATATTATACACTGAATGTAAGTTTAAGGTAAATACACTGAATGTAAGTTTAAGGTAAGTTTTTGTAAGCAATTTGTATGGGCTGCATTAAAACTAGTTAAATTTAGTAATGTTCAACTTATTTTGTTTGTTTAAATTCAGCTTATATAAATAGTTTGAACCATTTTTTTTCTTTCTGTATATTCTAATTTAAACAAATGTATTACAGTGATAAAAAGTGTTAGATGGATGACATTAATGAAACTTTTAGGGGGAAATTGCATCGACAATGTTTCAATGTGACCTTCAATGGAACTAAAACAAAATGATATCTCTTTGCATGCTTTTGGGAGAAAATATGGACAGTACAGTGCTCAGCATATATAAGTACACCCCTCACAGATCTATCTTTTAAATTAATATTTTTAATTGGAAGCTAGACAATATTATAATATGTGCATATACATTAGATTAGTCAGTACTAAAGCCAAATCTGGAGCTTATCTAACAAAATAACTTAGTCAAATTTATGTTATAGAAAAATATTAAATACAAATTTAAAAAAGAGGAAAAGTCAAGAGAAGCAAAAAAAAAAAAAAAAATTTAGTTGAAAGGTTGTAGGTTGTATTTTTTTTTTGCGATATTTAGCTTGAATTTAAGTGTATTATCTTTCAATTTCTAAATATGTTTGATGACTAAAATATTATTTTAATAAATATATCTGTTTAATAAATATGTTTTGTTTAAATGCACCAACATACATTGCCTATATTCACTGAGAAATGGATAAAAATATTCATTTTCAAAATGGGGTGTACTCAATTATGCGGAGCACTGTATATCTTATTTCAAAATGCACTTGCACTGAGTGACTCACTTATCATGTATCTAATGGTTACAGTAAATGGGTGTTGCTGGAAAATCCTGACCTGCTATCAGGGAAATGCTTTGAAAAGGGAAAGATGGAAATACACTGACATGTGCTATAGATCTCTTATGGTTTGTTGTGACGCTGTTGAAATGTTAGAGTGAATCTGAGGAAATAAATTCCTTAGGGAAGAATGATGGCATTTTGATAGAGAGTACTGGAGCAAAATGGAGAGATCTGCCATTCCAGAGATTCAATCTCAGTATCGCAGCTTTTTTGGAAACGTGACTCAAGAACATTTGAGCTCCTCCTTGAGGCTGTGTTTGGATTACAGTAGGGGCTTTTAAAGTGACTAAAGTGAACACAGTGCCATGGTGCTTTGATTATTCACAAGCATGAGATTTACATGCTCAATCAAACAGGACAAAGAGAGAACTTGTTGGGCTGTAATGGAGGATGAAATGATGAATATCTGATAGTGTTTGTTCAATTTTACCAGAAGTGCAGTATAGTTTTGCAAGCACAAATCCTGAATGGACTACAATTGTGGTCTACTATTGATATCAGGAAGCTTTTGGAAACATTAAACTTGATGTTATTCCTCTTCAGAATATAACCTACCTACTTGTTTTAAACAGTCAACGTTATTATTTTCAACCATTATTTTATTATTAAAGGGATAATTCACATAAAAACATTTTATTTACTCATCCACAAGTGCTTCCAAACTCTTTTCTCTGTTTGACACACAAACAAAAATATATATATCGTGAAAAATGTTGGAAACCGGTAACCATTAACATCCATAGTAGGAAAAACAAATACTATGGAAGTCAGGGGCTACCAGTCTCCAACATTTTCTATTATTATTATTTTAAATATCTTCTTTTGTGTTCATCGGAAGAAACTCAAACAGGTGTGAAAAGTGAAAGGCGAGTAAATGATCACAGAATTTTCATTTTTGGATGAACTGTCCCTTTAAGTATACAACAACTTAAACTGCACCTTATGGATTCGCATCATGGTTGCCATGTTTACATTACAAAACTACCAAATGCAAATAAAAGTAGCTCAAAAACTAGGCCTATCTCAACACTGATTCTAACTTGTGTGTACAGGTTTATGCTGCAATGAGGGGGAAAATGTTTATCTGGAAGTGTAAAAAGATGTTAGGGTTCAGGGATAAAAATATCGTTGGGTCAGTATAAAATAGTCTATGGAAAGTTCCCATAATTCATAGTAACATAATATCTGTGAGTGTGTGTGTATTTGTTTGGTAAAAATGAACGTCGTCTGCCCTCTTGTGGCTTATTGCAGCATTCAGTTTATGGATTATTCATATTAACAACAGCTAAAAAAAACTGTGTAGAAATCGAAATCGCTACATTTACAAAATAATTTGGTTTTTATTAATTTTAGCCCCCCATTTTAAACTAAACGAAGATGAGAAATCTTACACTGGCTATAGCTGAAATCAAATACATACATGTGGCAATCATATTTTAAATAATAAAATATTTATTATAATAATATATGTGTGTGTATGTGAAATATGTGATTCAGAATCAGAATTTCATTCATTCATTCATTTTCTTTTCGGCTTAGTCCCTTTATTAATCAGGGGTCACCACAGCGGAATGAACCGCCAACTTATCCAGCATATGTTTTACGCAGCGGATGCCCTTTCAGCTGCAACCTGGGGGGACACTGGGGGACACCCATACACTCTCATTCACACACAAACACTACGGACAATTTAGCTTACCCAATTCACCTATAGCGCATGTCTTTGGACTTGTGGAGGGAAACTGGAGCACCCGGAGGAAACCCACGTGAACACGAGGAGAACATGCAAACTCCACACAGAAACGCCAACTGACCCAGCCGAGACTCAAACCAGCGACCTTCTTGCTGTGAGGCAACAGCACTACCCACTACGCCACCGCACCGCCAGAATCAGATTTTTTATAATATAATTTTTATTTAATTTATAGAATCATTACTTCAGTTTTCATTCACGTAATCCTTTAGACGTTGTTCTAATAATAATATAAATAAATATTAAGAATGTACCTGATTAAATAATGCCTAGTTTGCGTATTTAAAACATTCATTCATTCATTTTCTTTTCGGCTTAGTCCCTTTATTAATCAGGGGTCGCCACAGCGGAATGAACCGCCAACTTATCCAGCATATGTTTTACGCAGCGGATGCCCTTCCAGCTGCAAGCCATCACTGGGAAACACCCACACACACACTCATTCACACACATACATACACTATGGACAATTTAGCCTACCCAATTTACCTGTACTACATGTCTTTGGACTTGTGGGGGAAACCGGAGCACCCGGAGGAAACCCACACAAACACGGGGAGAACATGCAAACTCCACACATAAATGCCAACTGACCCAGCCGAGACTTAAACCAGCGATCTTCTTGCTGTGAGGTGATTGCGCTACCCACTGCGCCACCGCGTTGCCCATATTTAAAACAACATTTTAGAAAATATTTTTAGTAATACACATGTAATTTGTATTCTTAATGTAATCAATCCACTGGGAAAGTATGGTGATACATATTAGTTAATTTTTTTTTTTTAACCATTTACTTTTGGTGTCTTTCCTCATGACAGCAGTGGGCTAAACTTTCTCAGCAAACAATGACAAAATATCATAATTAATGTAATTAAATTACTATAATAAAGAAAATAGTAAAGTTTATCATTTGCATAAACAGTTACATTAAATAGAAAGAAAGATAAGTTTTTTTGAAGGGTGCATTTTTTATTGCTGTAGTTTTTTTAATGGTGTATTTTGATAAGATACTGTGTGTAAGTGTGTGTGTACAAGGGCATTTATTAATAACTCCAAACTGTGATCTCAGGTGGGTGTGTGTAGCATGGGAAACCTTAAATACAGTATTTTCTCACAGGTTTGTGGATGAAAGTCTGGATTTTCTCAGAGCTCCTGTAGCTGGATTCTGGCCAAGTAAAGTTCATGTGCGTCTATGCAAAGTTTACCTGGATATTCAGGCTTAAGCAAAGCTAGCGATAAAGTTCAATGCTCTTTGGACTGTTTATCACATTATGTAAAATGAACTTCAATATGAAATGTGAGAAGATCTAGACTTTTGGCTTTTATAAGTCCACATCGGTCTCTAAAAGGTTGATTTCATTTCACAGAAAAACAGAAGACCCATGAGGGGATATAATCAGATTCATTAAATAGGAGAGGAAACTAATGGACTGATAAAAAGCCACAGTATATAAACAGCTCTTGTTAAATGGGGGAATTACAATCACATGTTTTCTCTTTCTCTCTGAATACAAAAACATATTCCAAGCTTCTAACATTTTCAACAATATTAGATTAGTAACATTAGTAAAACCTAAATAAAGAAGTCCCTCATAATTCTGAATTATTTGTCTTGCTGTGGATTTGTTGCTAATATCATGCAATATTAATAATCTTAAACACAATCATTAAAGGGGGCGACACGGTGGCTCAGTGGTTAGCACTGTCGGCTCACAGCAAGAAGGTCGCTGGTTTGAGTCCCAGCTGGGTCAGTTGGCATTTCTGTGTGGACTTTGCATGTTCTCCCCGTGTTGGCGTGGGTTTCCTCCGGGTGCTCTGGTTTCCCTCACAGGCCAAAGACATGTGCTATAGGTGAATTAAATAAACTAAATTGGCCGTAGTGTATGTGTGTGCATAAGTGTGTATGGATGTTTCCCAGTACTGGGTTGCAGCTGGAGGGGCATCCGCTGTGTAAAACATATGCTGGATAAGTTGGCGGTTCATTCCACTGTGGCGACCCCAGATTAATAAAGGGACTAAGCCGAAAAGAAAATGAATGAATGAATGAATGGTTCACCCAAAAATTAAAATACTGTCATCATTTACTCACCTTCACTTGTTCCTAACCAGTTGAACACAAAACAAGCTATTTTAAAGAATGTTAGAAACTGATAACCATTGACTTCCATTGTAATTGTTTTTCTACCATGGATGTCAAAAGTTCTAATCTAAAATCTAAAATCAAATCAAGTCAAATCTAAATAAGTTCAAGTTCAAGATATTGTATATTGTGTTTTATACACAAAAAAAGACACTCATATAGGTTTGGAAGGCAGAGTAATAGTGATTTTTATTTTACTTTTTGGTTCTTCTTTAGCCTGTAGTTTAAAACCTTTTTCAGATTCTGAACATAATGTTTTATAATAAACTTTTATTATTTAAAGTCTAAGATCTTCAATAAAATGACCATAGTTTTTAATATGCTAATTCATCTTCAACATAAAAACACCACTAGTATCTAATCGAAACCAAAAAATAAGGCATGGCTAAAAAGTTCAAGGGATAGTTCACCCAAAACATTATTTTTACCATCATTTACTCACCCTTTACTTGTTCCAAACCCCGTTGAACAGAAAATAAGACGTTTTGAAGAAAGCTGGAAACCTGACATCCCTATTTTTTTTTTTTCCTACGAAACTCACAGGTTGTCAGCTTTCTTCAAAATATCTTCTTTTGTGTTCAACAGAATCAAGAAACTCATAATGGTTTGGAACCACTTGAGGTTGAATAAATAGTGAGTAAATTAGCATTTTTGGGTGAACTATCCCTTTAAAGCGATCTTCATGAAGTGTTAAAAAAGAGCTGATATGAAATCTGTTACAATCCCTGCCTGGAGATGTGAAAATCGCAGAACAAAAATCCCAGAAACACCCGAGGTGCACACGCAATTGGTGTTGACTTTGGCAGCCGCCGTAGGAAGCCCTTCCTTCATTAAAAGAAAACTGAGGCAGGGCGGAAGTGAAACACAAGTTCTCTGCACAAAGGACGAGTCAACGACGTAAACAGAGCATATTAAAACAACCATCCGACTAAACAAACAGGTATTTCAGTCTTAAATCACTATTAATATTTCTATCACACGTGTGCGGTTGCATCTGCATGACTTGAGTTTGTTTATATCGATCGCTTTGTATTGATAGACTTTGTTAGCTTAGACTTGACTTTGACTTTTTTTTTTACTTTCGTTTCTATCAACGTGAAATACAGCTGTCGGTGTTTCTTTACGTTGTTTCTTATGCAATATGTTATCTATATATTAGGCTATAGCTCTGCTTGTTTGTAAGCGTTAACATCTGTTATAGCTAAACTGTTTTATATGCTTTTTTCGTTATCATATTTAGCTACAGTAAATACAGTATGGCCACTACAGACCCGGTGTATAACACCACCACCACAACAACAGCAGCAGCGCAGGCGACCAAATCTAAAAAATGGCTCAACGTGCCATCAGAAAATCTGGAGACTATTAGATTCGTGATAAAAGTGATCGAAATGGTAAGTAGCACGTTTTCCCACTACAATTTATTGGGGTAAAGTTGGTTTTATATTCGCAGTGACAACTTCACTTCCATGGTACTTTAAATATTCGGTGTGAAATCACATGTAAGTGTTACTTCAAACTTCAAAACAACATTAGCACTATTTATTTGACTGTGAGCAATGTTGTACTTTGATAGTTGATCATTGGCTGCTAATATGACTTCCCTATTTAGAATACACAAAGAATACTTTTCTGAAATTATATTATTAAGGAGAAAGTCTGAACGTGTGAATATAAAACCAATTTGACCTCAATCTGAACTTTAATGTTATCTTGCATAACACACAAGCTGTGAACATATGCAGTTGTGAAAAAAGATCCCAATGTGATTGAGTTCAACTTTATTTTAGTATTGTTTTGCAAACTACTGCTGACATTTCTTCTGTGTAATTACTCAAATTGTTCAAAGTAACAAATAAAAATGCTTTTTTCAGACACATTTATATTCATTCTTGGACAACACAATACCAAAGTTTTATATAAAAAAAAAGTTCACAAAGGAGTATTTGGGAAAAAAAGCATTTCTTATTCTAACCCGTTACTCTAAACCTTTCTGGGATGAAAATGCTTTTAATGACTATATTTCTATTTGAAATTTGGAAGAAATGTGATCCCAACTTTATTGAGTAAAACAAATATTTACATTTTTCTCAAACATACTTTATATCTAGTAAAGTTCAGAGAAACTGACTTTTCAAGTGATCTCATGTGATCTCTGTTTATGTCAAAGGAGTCATATTAAAGAAAGCACAGTGACTTAAGAGGTCATTCGTGACTAAGTGGTTTGTCTGGTTTAATGTTAGAACGTGGTTTACTGGGGATTGTTGAAAATCAAGTGTGTGAGTTTTCCCGAAAGTGTATAACACTAAACAGTAACATATAAAAGGAGCGGTTAAAAATATGGCTGTTGTTTTTACATATTCATTAGAATGCTTTGGTTTCTGGTACATGCTAATGAAACATTCTGCTTTATCATGAATCCACTGGCAAGTCTCGCACGTCCTTGATAATGCTAATGATGTGCCAATGGGGGATGGAAACTTTTTCGGCTCTGTTTAATAAAGACAAGCTTAATCATTTTAGCATTACAGTCATGTGCTGCTTGCTTATTGCTCATGGGGCTTTTTGTAAAATAGTTTAGACTGTAGGTCTTTGTCCCAAGTTAAAAAAAATCCCTCCAGTTCCTTGGTATCTTCCATGTGTGTCAAATTGAGATTTTATTTATGTCAGGAATAAGTGTTGTCGTATCTACAGTTCAAGTCACTATTAAAGGGATATTGTTGTGTTTTGGAAATATCAAGTAACACAAGCTCTTGTTAATTTTGTATTAGTTTTGGCATCATTCTTACACAGCATTGTTTGTATTTTCACTGCACGCATTGAGTGTTATATATTTTTAAGGCATCTGCTTAAGTTTGCGCAAAACTTGATACTCCATGTTTTACGAAATAAGACACTTTTAACTCTTGTGCTCTTTAAAGAGATAGTTCAGCCAAAAATGAACATTTACTAACCATTTACGAATCCTCAAGTGGCTCCAAACCTGTTTGAGTTCCTTATGTTGAACATGAAGGAAGATGTTTTGAAGAATATCAGAAACTGGTGGCCATTGACATCCATACACTGCTAAAATGCTTTTCCTACTTAGATTTTTTTTGTCTGGTTTCTAGTCCAAATATCAAAAAAAGTCTTAAATCAATAAGCATTTTCTAGACAAGCAAAACACATCGTCTTGTTTTAAGAAATAATATGTCAAAATCAAGTGAGTTTTCCCTTAAAACAAGCTAAATAATCTGCCAATGGCGTAATCAAAATAATCTTATGTCAAAAGGAAAAACAAATTTACCCCATTGGCAGATTATTTTGCTTGTTTTAAGGAAAGACTCACTTAATTTTATTGTATTATTTCTTAAAACAAGACACTAGTTTTTGGTAATTTCGAAAATGCTTCTTGATTTAAGAATTTCTTAGATATTTGGACTAGAAACAGGACAAAAATTAAGTAAGAAAAGCCTTTTTTGCAATGTAGGAAAAAATTGTTAATAACTGCGGGTTTCTAACAATTATCAAAATATCTTCTTTTGCAATCAACAGAACAAACAAACAAACTCAAACATCTTTGGAGGATGAGTAAATAATGGCAGAATCTTTATTTTTGGGTAAACTAGACCTTTTATAGCACTTATTGGTTTAAAAAAAAAAGTCAGTATCCTGTTAAATTATCTGCCTATTACAGATTTTCATCAGTAGTTTTATTGTCAGACTTTACTGTTCTTATTTGCACTTTGACCTTTTTTTGTTTGTTGCACCAGTGTTTGGAAGACGTCTGCGAGACAATTTTGGGGGTCTCTTTAATTGGTTGTCACTTTATTTTAAGTGCGTGAATTTGCAAGATCGCACGTGAAAAAAAAAAAAAGACCAAAGGGCATTGTCTGTTTGACATGCTAAAGCAATATCAGGTGTTTGAAAAGACTGTCTGCCTTTTAAACTGTAAATGCAATTAGAGAGCAGATGCTAAATTCAATTACAGGCTCATTTCTAACTTTCACAGTATGTTGTGGTGGCTCTAAAAGTTTCAATGACATTGAGATACTCTACCAAGAACCTAAGTACAGAGAAGAATGGACCTGAACTGATTAAATCTAGCCAATAATTACCACATAAAGGTGAAGACTGAGACAAATGTCCTTTTTTAGGAGTAAATTCCCATTTGGTCGCGGGCTTGGTCTCATGCTTCTCAGGAAATTAGATTTAATGAAGTTTTTAAGCCTGTGGTGTATTCAGGGAAATTGCTACGAGTTTTTTTTTTTTTGTCCATGTACTCAAGCGTTCTCCTTGTGACATTGAACAGTACGTTATTAATCATGAGCTGGTGACAGAACTGAAACGGGCAGTTCAGTTCTACAGTTTAAATTATATACTGTACATTGTTACTTCTTTCTTAAGTTTGTTTAGAGAGATTTTCAGATATTGAGATTATGACTTTAAATGTAATCAGCTGGTTTGCTCTAGATGTTTGAAATGGCATTTAATTTCCTGTTTCGCTTTCCCAGCGAGATAACACTGAAACACCTGGGTACTTCCCATGCAGGTGTAACTTCCAGATCAGTTCAGTGCTAGAGCTGGTTTTAGTGGGCATTCACACAACATGGTTTTCAGCTGAAAACAGAAACTTTTTTATTTTTTTTATTTTTATGTGTTTTGGACTTTCAGGTACACAACAAATGGCATGTAGCAGCCTGAAAATGCAATTGTTTGAAAACAAGTTTTAAATTGCAATGTTTTGAAAACAAAACCATAGTCATCCATCCATATGTCATGCAGAAGTCTACACAAAACCGTAAAAAAAAAAATCTCAGGTTAATTTCTGTACATGCCCACTTTTGCTTAAAATAAATGTTTACTTCTTAAATGCTTAGGATTTTTACTCAAATCCTGCAAATTTAGATCTCATTTCCAGAATTGCACTCTTAAATCCCCCACGAAAGAAAGACAAAGCTGCGTATACTAGTGTTTTAATTAAAATTTTATCAAGACGATTAATTTGTTTAAAAGCACAGGGGAAAATGCCAAAAAAAAAAAAAGATATTTATGCAAAATTTTAATAATTAAAAAATAAATAAATTAAAGAATTTAAAGAACTCTAAAGTTCTTTGAAGCTCTTTGAATTAAAACTTTAAAGAAATTAGTTTAACAATAATGTAATAATTTAACAAACTATTTACAGTAAAGCAATTATGTAAGAACAGAATAGCTAAATGACGATGGTTTCAGTACTGGAAGTTTTTCTAAAATCCGACCACAAAAGCTGAATTCTTCTTACTTTTGAATACAATTTTTTTTGCTAATAATTATTTTACATTTACTAGTTAGTTTTTCATTGACTTTTGCTAGTTTCATTTAGTTTTACCTTGTTATTTATTACGTGTGTGTGTGTGTGTGTGTGTGTGTGTATATATATATATGCAGAAATATATATATATAAAAATATATATATATATATATTATTTTTGTTTTTTTGTAAAAAAAAATTCCCAATAGTTTAGTTTACTAAAATATTTTTTGGTACTTTTTTCATGTAGAAAATAGGCAGATGTGAGAATATGATATCTATTTGAAATACTTTATCAAAATTATCACCCGCAAACCAAACCCTTGGCGTCGTCTTCTTACTGTAAATCTAAAGCGAGAGCTTATTCATGGGAGTTTTTAGCTGCTCAGTTTCTGCTTTTAAAATGTCAAAGCTTTATTTCTCATCTACTGATATTACTTCCCGCTGTTAATCCTTGTGTTTTTAAATATACAGTTTTCAGTGTTTGTTCAGTTTGTAAGACAGCTTTTTATCAAGTGATCTCAATCTAGCCACAGTGTATTCATCAGTGTGGAGATGGTTGACCACAGCCGAGTAACTGCACTGTAGAGCAAATGCTTTTTTTTTTTTTTTTTCTTCCTGCATGGTTTCCAGGAGATCCTTTTAGAATTTGTGTTTCAACGTCAGACTGAAATGAGCTCTATATGCTTTCGTTTAATCATTTTACTGTAGTGTGCTTTGATACATTTGAAGTCTTTTCACTGAATGGTGAGCAGGCAGTATTTTGGAGCTTGTTTGGACAGAGGATTTTGAAGGAATCCTGTGCGCTAGCGATAAGGTCCTGTTGCTTAAATTCACAATAACTACTGCAAATTGTGAACCTGCCCTGTTCCTTCCTAGCCGTCAGGGCTGTCAGAGCTTAAAACAGAAATCATGAGTCAGACATGTGGCCTAATCTGGGTTTGTCATTATGTCGTTTCTTCTGATGAAGTGGTGTTTTTTGTATAAAAGAGAACACTATGATTTCCTGTTCCTTCTCAGTAACAATAACACAGTTTTTCCCATTTATTTGTACAAGCTGAAAGCTTTTATTTGTTAAATGCATGTTAAAATATGTTTTTGTTCCTATTTTCCAAACTCATTTACAATCTTGTGATGTATTACATTTTAAAGGGATTAAAAAAATTTCTTTCAAAAAACACAAAAGAATATGTTTAGAAAATTGCTGGTCACTGCACCCACTGACTTCCATAGTAATTTTTTCCCTATTATGAAAGTCAATGCGTGCCAGCAACCAGCAGTCTTTAAAATATCTTCTTTTGTGTTCAACAGAAGAAAGAAACTCATAAAACCACATGAGGGAGAGTAAATGATGAGGTAATTTTCATTTTTGGCTGAACTATCCCACTTTGACACTACAGGTAAATAAGGTAAAAAAACAACAAACAAAACAAAACAATGTTTATCGCAATATATTTGGGGCTGCACAATATATCATTTCAGCATCAATATCGCAATGTGCACATTTGCAATAGTTACATCGCAAGATATGCAATGTTGAGTCTTAGTTGACCAGGAGCTACAGAATTCTATTTAATTACTGCATTTATACGGAATGTATGCAAATAAAAAACAACTTTTTTTCTCTTACTTTTTTTCTTAATTTTTGTCTTGTTTTTAGTCCAAAAATTCATTCATTCATTCATTCATTCATTCATTTTCCTTCGGCTTAGTCCCTTATTTATCAGGGGTCGCCACAGCGGAATGCACCGCCAACTATTCCAGCATAAGTTTTACGCAGCGGATGCCCTTCCAGCTGCAACCCGGTACTGGGAAACACACATACACTCTCGCATTCACACACACACACTCATACACTACAGCCAATTTAGTTTCTCCAATTCACCTGTACCGCATGTCTTTCGACTGTGTGGGGGAAATCGGAGCACCCGGAGGAAACCCACGCCAACACGGGGAGAACATGCAAACTCCAAACAGAAATGCCAACTGGCCCAGCCGAGACTCGAACCAGTGACCGTCTTGCTGTGAGGCGACAGTGCTAACCAAGGAGCCACCTTGCCACCTAGTCCAAATATCTATATTTCAAAGCAAAAACAAGATTATTTTACTTGCCCCACTAGCAGATAATTGTACTTGTTTTAAGGAAAAACTAATTTTGCCTTATTTCTTCTGAAGTTGAAAACAAAACCATTTTTACTTGATCTAAGAATTTTTAGATGGACTAGAATAGCAAAGTAAGAAAAGCATTTTTTCATTGTGATTATTTAATTTCTGTACCTGAATACTGTTACGACTCCCCAGAAAACTCAATCAAATAGTGCTATTCAAACTATCTTGTGAAACTGTATTCGTATTGCAATAAATATCTCAGAAAAATCAAATCTCGCAATATCAAAGTTTTCCAATATCGTGCAGCCCTACAATATATTGAGTTGCAAAGATTTCTTTGTACTCTGAGTTGTCTAAAATGTTGTTTAAATATGCAAATATACCAATGCTAAATTTTAGATTCAGTTTCAAACTGCCAGAAAATATAATAAAAACATCTAGCAATGTAAATATGAATGAAACCGTAAAATTTCATGTATGTAAGTGCTGCTGAATTGGAGGCTTATTGCTTTAAATTTATGTATTGTAATTTAAATTTACAGACACATAAAGTGCGACAAATTTAACACTTCAAATTTTGGCGATGAATCAGAATGAGCTTTATTCGCCAAGTGTGTGCAAACACACAAGCACAGGATACAAACTGTACATACATGCATATCAACACAGGAACACAGAATGACATTTAAATAAATGGAAAATAAAGTAAACAAAAAAACAAACAAACAATGAATGGGTGCATTTTGGCAGTAAAGCCGGCTCTGTAATCAGCAGATGGAGCAGTGTTTACTACACACTAGTACTGCATTGCACTGAGAAAAACACTTTTATGGAAAGTGAAATTTTGAAGGACATTAAAAAACATTTTTTGTCCGCTGTGTCTTGCAATTTTTTTTTCAAATTGAACAGGATGAACTTGGCCCAGTTATTTTTACTTTAATTTGCTACTACTCTATAGCACATTAGAGTAACCTCATAACATGTCCTGCGTCATTTACAGTGTCACTTCATGGTAGTTTCATTTCACTAAAGACAACATTTTCCTGGAACTAAGGTTACTGGCATTTCCTATTGCACTGGAAGTTATTTAATAGTGTTCATGTGACCAAAGCATAGTTTGCAGTATAATGATTAAGACTTTGTGGTATTAGTACAAAGGAAATGTAAACAATTCTGCTTGGGTGTGTGTTTTTTCCCCAGCATGAATGTCCTTGATAAATTTTTATTGTTCGCACCTTTGGGAATTCCCTTCCTGGTACTGTGTTTTAAATCTCACCTGCTGTATTTTCCACTCGATTTCAAATTATCTAATGGCAGCATGTGCTTGAAGGCAAGATGAGTAAATTGGGTAAAAAAAGAACTAATATTTATTCTGACCATACTTGAGATTTATGGCCTAGTACAGGAGAAAAAAAAAACATTTTGAGAAAACAGCCTTTAAAAACATGTATTAATTCAAATTGAGGCATTTAAGTGTGACAAATAAACAAAAATGTATTTTAGATGTTTTTTAATGAAAAGCCCAGAAATGAAAAAACAAACAAATGTTTCTGCCTGCAGTGTCTTGCCTTAAAGCAGCTTCTATCAGGTTAAAGTGAATATTTTGCTCTGGAGATCAATCTTACCAAATCTTTTATTTTATCCTGAGTTATCCAAAGTAAATAGGCTGCTGCTTCCCACTGGTGGCTACTTGATGCACTTACATTTAATTTGTGTCCCCTCAGCTCCTGTCGTTTGTGGCTTTCGTGATGGAGGAGATTGTGTCCCACTGTGCATCTTGTGGACCGCTTTACTTCTTTGAGTTTGTGAGTTGCACAGCCTTCCTCTTCACACTTTTGCTCCTCATCCTTCTGGCCACAAGTCTCCACCAGAGAGTCGGAATTAACTGCTGGTGTACACTGGTAAGTAAAAGAGTCAATAATAATAATAAAAATTACAATAAATAAATAAATGCATATTATTCATAAAATTACTACTACTATTACTATTATTATTTGTTATTACCAAGTCAAATCTGTTTTACTCTATAAATTGTTCTAGTAAAATTTTCAAAATAAATATTATACAAATTCCATAATATTTATTTAAATATATATATATATACACACACATTGTTTTGAATCAAAATCATAGGCAGTAATATAATGCTGAACCTGTTTTCCCCCATAGGATTTTACATACACATCAGGCATGGCAGTCCTGTTCCTCATTGCCAGCATTGTGTTTGCAGCAGGCAATGGTCAGACGGGCTTGGAGCAGGGTGCAGTGGTATGACACCATTATTTTAGTATCATTGCTATTTATTTAATTGGCACTTCAATTCCTGAATAAAAAAATGCAATAATATATACTTTTTAAATGTGGAAAAACTATCTCTATATATATTTTGATAATAAATAAATAAATAAATAAATAAAGTAACTTTTAAAAATATAGAAAATCAAGTATACATATATAACTCCAACATATACACATATGTGTGTGTGTGTGTGTGTGTGTGTATATATATATATATGTATATATATGTGTATGTATATATGTGTATATATATATATATATGTGTATGTATATATGTGTATATATATATATATGTGTATGTATATATGTGTGTGTGTATATATATATGTGTATGTATATATGTGTATATATATATATGTGTGTATATGTATATATGTGTGTATGTATATATGTGTGTATGTATATATGTGTGTATGT
>CAIGQV010001633.1:21729417-21756917 GCA_903798115.1 Danio jaintianensis | reverse complement strand
TTTTGGACATTAATTCTTAAGGAATAACAAGTACAAAAATATGCACTGTACTCCATAATCGAGTACTATTTTTCAGATTTTTAAAATACTTTTATATGCATTCCTGAAAAAATATATATTTTGGAGAAAATCAGGGTTTGATCATGTTGAAAATATCATTTTACTATTGCCTGCTTTTCAGCACAGGAATTTGAATATAATATTGATTAAGAGGCTAAGAAATTTATAAAGTTTTATTATTATTATTTTTTTTTAAACACTTTTTGGACAGGCAGGGGCGGATTTAACCAATAAGCGAGGTAAGCGGCTGCTTGCCCCAACCCCCCTCCCCGATAAATACCAAGAAATATAAATTATATAACATCGTTTTCTATTATATTTTGTATAGCGAGGGTCTAACAAATACAATTTTGACATAATTATTACATCTGCGCAAATTTGTCCCCCACCGCCAATCATGGAGCAGTCCAGCAGTCAAATTAGGTAAAGATTTAGTTTTAAAAACAACATTTCTTAGACATAATAAAGACATTTCTTTATTATTTTTAGTTGTGAATTCAGTTTAAGGGCAACACGGTGGCTCAGTGGTTAGCACTGTCGCCTCACAGCAAGAAAGTCGCTGGTTCGAGTCCCGG
Organism: Danio jaintianensis; assembly: GCA_903798115.1. Classification (NCBI taxonomy): domain Eukaryota; kingdom Metazoa; phylum Chordata; class Actinopteri; order Cypriniformes; family Danionidae; genus Danio; species Danio jaintianensis. The sequence goes on along the minus strand of CAIGQV010001633.1, from coordinate 21,756,282 downwards.
CTGCGTCAGTTGGCATTTCTGTGTGGAGTTTGCATGTTCCCCCTGTGTTGGCGTGGATTTTCTCTAGGTGCTCCGGTTTCCCCCACAGTCCAAAGACATGCAGTACAGGTGAATTAAATAAACTAAATTGTCCGTAGTGTATGCGTGTTTATGGGTGTTTCCCAGAACTGGGTTGCAGCTGGAAGGGCATCCGCTGTGTAAAACATATGCTGGATAAGTTGGCGGTTCATTCCGCTGTGGCGACCCTTGATGAATAAAGGAACTAAGCCGAAGGAAAATGAATGAATGAATTCAGTTTAAGGAAGCAAATCATTTAAATATGTAGCAATTGCATTGCGATAAAAGGTAGAAAATGAAATTGAGTGATAAATATATAAATAAATAATAAATAAAAGTACAAAGGGTGCATTTTAGGACTGTTGGGCCCCATGGCTCGAATTGTTTAGGGCCCCCAATCACTAAATCCGCCCCTGGGGACAGGTAAATACTACACTGAATACACACGTCATCCTACACTGAATACACATACATACACATGTCATCCTTAAGTCAGTTATACTGTAAAAATGTTTATTGAGCTGTAGAAATGAATGTGGCGAAAGCAGGATGACATTGTTTTGGCCCTGTAATGATCATGTTTTGCTGTGCAGGGGTGTACAGTCATAGATTTGTTTGTTTTTATTGAATCAATCAGTCATTTTTATATTGTGTGGAACTCGAAATGTTGTATATTTTCTTTTGTGCTTTATCTTGTTCCATGTGAGCCCAGATTGTGTGTAAGAAAGCGTGTTAAAGCTATGAATATGAAGTGTTAAATTGAATGGATGTCTTACAGGTCTCTTTATTGGGAGGTTTGAGCGTTTAGGCCCTGTTGTGTTTGTTTAGATGCCCGAGGAATGGAACGGACTGCAAGTTTTCCAAGACACTAATATGCCTTACACTTCCTCCCTCCTGTGCTGTACAACTTGACTGCTGCTTTCTGTTAATGAGCGTTGTGTATATTTTAAATCTAGATGAACTGAACATACATTAGCCACTTTCTTACTGATCCTTCTTAAGATTTGAATCGAGTGTCTTAGGTTGTCAAGGATTTTTTATTTTTATTTTTAAAATGCAAAGACTAGTTTGAATACCAGCATTATTTCTACCTTTTAAAGGTCACATGGAACATTTTACAGCACTGTATTTGAAAACGTCTCCCCATTCAATTTAAGCAATAAATAGATCATGGGCTCAACAGAATCGGACTCCTGGTTTTATGTGTGGCCTGTTTGGAAACATGCTTCATGATAAAGGGGTCATTCAACCAAAAAATATCAATCAATTTGCTGTCAATTTTCTCACTCTTGGGCCTTTCTTGGTGCTTTCTCTCTTGAGTAGAGCATTAAAGAAGATTTTTGCTTTTAATGAAATGCCAAGTTAAGTCAACAGCTACTGAGAGTCTTATAAGGTAATGTTTCTTAACCACGTTCCTGAAGGACCAACACTGCATGTTTTGGATGTCCCCTTTGTCTGTCACATCCGTTACAGGTCTTTCAGTCTCTGCTAATGAGCTGATGATCTGATTCAGGTGTGTTTGGCCAAGGAGACATGAAAAATGTGCAGAGCTGGTGGTCCGCCAGGAACGTGGTTAAGAAACACTGCTATAAGGCAATGTTAAATTAATTGATGCAGAGGGCTTATAAGTGAATCGGTCTGTTCAATATGCAGTTTGTTATTATTTTTAGTGTATTTACAGCATTATTGACCTTTATTAGCATTGGCAAACATACCAGGGTGCATTGTTAGCTACTACAAGTATCAATAGTTATTTTCACTTATAAAGTGCCAGCAGCCATTGACTTCCATTTTATGAATTTTCAAGAACCACAGTTTCAGATAAAAATCCTTTTTAAATGTTCTATTAAAGAAAAATACAATCCTCTACATGTTGGATGGTTTGATGGTGAGAACATTATATAGCTAGCATAGTATACTTAGCAACAAAAACAACAAATTCTATAATATTCAATCTACTCAGTGTGTTTTTTGGGTCTGTCACGACTGAAGACTTCTATATTAAATATTGGAAGAGTTCGTTTCTTTTGTAGATTGATATACAAACATATGAACGTGTATTGATTATTTATGTAATGCCCATTTTTCTTTGAAAGCTAAACCATTTTCCCTAAAGTTAACACAAGATGTCGCTACCTGCAAAGTTGCCGTCAACAAATGTATGAACACGCCGTTGAAGATCACTTTTACCTCAGGTAGGACATCCGTTATGGTTTTGGTTTGGTGGCAATTTTGAAAGCCATTTTAAGTTACATATTGCGTATAAAGTAGCCTAAATATTTTACAGCAGAACTCAAAATTTATGAATGAGAAAATACGCAGTTATAGTAATATACATTTTATTCCATTTTGTTTTGAAAGTATTATTCTGTATGTGTATTATTAAAGTAGCATATGCTACAGTATTATTAACTATAATGAACAGAAAAACGAATAAATACTGTATACATTAGTTTTCACTACAGTAAACTCTGGTTTATTGTAGTACAAAATACTAGTTGTAGAAATGTTGGTACAGTGTTGGGTTGTTTACTATAGTTGTAGGATTACCACAGCAGCTTTATAATAGCACAAAATATAAATTAAATTACAATAATATGGTTCAAACACTATAGTAAGACCTACTTACTACGACTTGACCAGCTTGACTGTTTATCTAAAACCTGACTAGCACAAAGATCTCACCATTTTGGATGGAATGATATTATGGTGCGTTATCTTAAAAGGTTTATAAGATTGTTTACATGCTAATGTGGGGTAAAAACGACTTGTAGGTTGATTCGGTGATTAGTTTTATTAGTTTTTAACCTGGAAAGCCAGCCAATCGTATCTGAACACCGATCAACAACCATAGTTTAGGCTGGTTTAAATATATTTTTTAGCAAGGATATTTAATATTATGGTGCGTAATTTAAACTCATAAAATGTACAATACATTACAAAATGCTATTTGCATATGCATACATTGCACATTATTTAATTAGTAACTAACAAGAAGGGGCGAGTTGTTTTACCTGTAGTTCCTCCCCTAGAAGTCCGAGTACCCGCTGAAAGAGTGAAGCGCATGAAGGGGAGGGACCCGCGCGCCACATGAACGCGCTGTACTTTACTTTCACTCATCTGCACGGCGGGTTGAGGATGGAGCTCGACTCTCTGTATGGAGCATATTTCTGCCCAGTGCTCTGTGTCTGATGACAAGCAGCGAAGCAACAATTTGCCTGGATTTATTTTTCATGTTCGTTAAAGGTGAGTACCGCTCTCTCACTGCAGTCGCGCTCCCGAGCGCAGGTGCTTCCTACCGGCGCGCGCTTTTATATGCGCCTTAATCAGTTTAAAGTAAAAGAGGATGGCGTTTTTGCAATTAACTCGCTGCTGTAAAGAAATTGATGAGATGCACTTGTCGGCTTTAGTTGTTGCACTATTGTATGATTATATGTTTTTGAAGTTGTTAATATGTTATATGTCGTATTGGGTGCAATTAGACACTGGCTTGCATGATCATTGTTTCATTGAACTTTGTATTAATTAATTTTGAAGACTAAATGTTGTGCTGTAAGATTAACAGGGTAAAAACCCATGTTCATTCAACTTTATTAGCCCATACATGCTTAAATCTGTAAAAGCGCACACCTGACTTGGACATAAAACATAAAAAAACAGAAGATGCTTTTAAATTGCATTACGTATATTAATGATAGGTACTGTAGGCTGTGACTTAATTATATTGTAAAATTGTTACCTACAACTTCTTGGCTCAGCCTTCATTTATAAAGACGCGATTCCTTCAGTGTCCAGATGAGGGTGAACAATTAAAGCAGGTGATGTGCGCGATCGAGACCATCCAGAGGTTAATATACTGTCACATATCTGTAGATAGATGTTGAATTATTTTTCATATACATGTATGTTCATTAATTCATCATTAGATCAACATTATTAATTAACATTGAATGAAAATATTGATCTTGATAGACTTTACTGTAAATATACAGTGACCATATTACAATCATTTTGGTAACTGTATCTTTAATTATGATATAATGTTTCTGTACCAATTAAAAATGTACTGTAATAACGTGACATCATGATGAAAAGTCCAAATTTCACAATAAAATGACATGTATTATTTTTTTTTAAATAGCGATTTTTGCTCAATATTCAAATGTTTGTGGGTAGTAGTTTTTTTCTAATACTTTTATTCAATAGGAATGCATTAAATTTATGCAAAAAGGGAAATAAAATCATATTTTAAAAAGCTGATCTTTTAAACATATTTATACAAGAAATTTTTTTTATTTCCCCCAAAAAGTAAGCCATACACCTGTGTTTAACACTGATAATAAGTAGTTTCTTGACCACCAAATCAAAATATTACACCGTAAAGTATGGTAACCTGTCATTAAAGGGATAGTTAACCCAAAAAATTTATTTACTCAAAACTGACTAATCCTCATGTGGTTCCAAACCTAAAACTAACCATTTTAAAGAAAGCTGAAAACTGGTAACCATTTACTTGCCAACATTTTTCAAAATATCTACTTTGTGTTTAACAGAAGAAGTCATAAAGGTTTGAAGGAAGTCACCCTTCCAAAATGATGACATAATTTTCATTTTTGGGAGAACTGTCTCCTTAAAGAGCTGTTTCTATCCCCTTAACCCCTTCTTCTGTTTGTTTTGTTGGCATAAATTGATGTATCATGTTGATTAAGTGATAGTAATGGCTGCTAAATATTAATCTTTGCCATCACAGGAATAAATTACACCTTAAAATATACAAAATCAGAAAATGGTTATTTTAAATTCTGATAATATTAATGTTTTAGTAATACGGTAAAAACATGCAAGAAACCCTATATAAATTCTAACTAACTCCACATTTTGAATAATACATTTTAGTGAAGTTAACCAGCAGGTTTTATTTGATCACTTTTAGTGTATTGTCACACAATGGTGATAAAAAGATGTAGTGTTTATTTCACTTAGCATTTTTGTGGATTCAGTTTTCATTTGTATCACTGTTGTCCTAATAATCCATTATCTCATATATTTTTTAGAGTATTGTTTGATCCCTAAAATAGCATTTGAGTTCTAGCTGATCTATACAGTATTCCATCTTTATAAGATCATTACTTACAGTTCCACGGGTGCCTTGTGTGTCACAAGCTTTTACTGCTTCTCCATTTATAGAATGTGTTCTGTCCCAACTAATTAGCCAACTTCCTAAAGAATAATGAGCTGATTCGTTTTCAATAGCTGCCTGTGGTCTTGTTCTCATCCTCATGAAATCGAGCAGGCTGATGAGACGATGGCGTGCGAGTGAATAATTGGTTTGTTGTAAATGACTGGAAATAGGGCTAAATGAGCTGAGATGGCAGGATGCAAGACTGTGGTGAGATTCCAGTCGACTGCATCACTCATTCTCTGTTGAGAGCCATTATTGGTGTTTGTCAAATTAGGCACACTGGAAACTAGGAGAGGAAATTACCTGCTGAGATGGGAGAGAAAAATGTGGTTATCACGTCGAGAGAAAGGCGTAACACGGTAATGGGTTTCACAGGTTGCATCTGATATGGCACTTCTGATTATGTTTGTTTTTAGCGTAAGTGAAATGATGCTGAATGCTTGGTACTTAACAATAATGTGTTGACAGCAGGTCATTAGGAGACAAGAGAACGCTTAAAACCTAATCAAACTTTACTGAAGCAAAAATAACAAGTTCTTTAGTCACGTTTAAAAGTTTGTGCTCTGTAAGATTTTCATGTACGATTTTGAATTTGATTGATTTCTGTAATGCAAAATTTTCTGTTTTATGACTCCTCAGTATCACATGATCCTTTAAAAAAAACATTCTCTAATATGCCGATTTGGGGATCAAGAAGCATTTATTGTTTCTCCAAAAAATGCTGGGTTGTCATAACTCAATGTTTGGTCAAATATGAACTAATTCAATGCTGGGTTAATTTTTTATATGACATTTTATTGACACTTTTAACTCAACCATTGGTTTGTCCATATTTAACCAATGTTGGGTTACGACAACAAAGCCTTAGAGTGTACAAATTAAAATGTTTTTTTGTGGAATCCAAAATATATTTTATTTTTAAGATTCTTTAAAATTCAACAAACAGGAATGGTGAGGATGAGGTGTCTGTTAAGTTGTGATAACTCTCCCGAAACCCTTTTCCTGATTTTTTTGTGAATGAAATGCCTACTTAGAAAAAAGAAAAAAACAAGCCACGCCCACTGTTTTCTCATTTAATATTCATTTTCTCTAGGAACTGCGTCACAATACAAAAAAATTAAACCGGTTCATGTGGACTTTAAATCTGACATAAACTGTCACTTGTTTGACCAATCTGAGTTTGACATTTAAAAGAGCTTCTTCTAGTCAAACACTATTTTCTAATGAATCACTGAATCATTTAGTCGGGTTTCCCATCCTAATATGAAACAAATCTTTTCAAAGCTTGCAAAAAAGAAAAAATTGGAATTAGGTGTGTTTCCATCCAGTTGTTAGAGCAGCTGACTGTAGTATTGGTAACCTAGCAACCAACAGTAAAAAGTAAAGTATAATGCAGACAGATTAGTCACATGGGTTTATTTTAGGCTATTTCAGAGATTATTCAGAAAATGCATTTCCATCTTCCATTATTTGCATTAAACCTTTTTCAAACCCACCAAAAACCACCTCCAAAACCAGGTCCAAAACCACCTCAGCATTAAAACTTTTTTGAAAATTAAGGATTTTTATTAAAAAAATCTCTAGTTTCTCATGCAATACTTTAAAATATGCATTAACACAGGGTGATGTAAACCCTGCTATTGACTTAAATGGTTTGTTCAAAAACAGATTAAATATGAATGAAACACTACAGTGTTTCACTGAGATGTGCAAATGTTTTGCTTTGACTTGTTTGCTCTGGAAAAGGTTTTTATTGGCAAAACAGAAAAAAACCCAGAATATTATGTTTAAAATGTAACTCTCTCAGTATTAACTTCCACTTAATCGATGTGTTGTGTAACATCAATACCACATTTGTGATTGTGCTCATGTGCTGATATTTGGGAAAACAAATCTCTCTGACACAACTAGAAAAGTTGTGAAAACTTGGTATTTCTTAACATTAACATTTTATGTTTGAGTGACTGTCTAATGTTAGCTCACATTTTGTTATAAAAAACAATTACAATAGATGATAAATGTTGCACACCCCATTTGAATTTTTTGTTTGTTTGTGTAAATGTAAATATCTCTAATATGATGTGTAATCAATGGCACTAAAAACATTGAAGTTGTAGGGAATCTGATCAAATGAATGAAAAGATCTACTAAATACATAAATGATGGTCACACTTTACAATAAGGTTTCATAACATGAACTAATAATGAATAATACCTGTACAGCATTTATTAATCAAAGTTTAACATGTACTAATGCATTATTAAAAACCAAATTCATGCTTGTTACCATTAGTTAATGCTCTGTGAGCTAATAAGAAGTAACAATGAACAGCTTATTTCCATTAACTAACATTAGCAAAGATTGTAATAAATGTATAATTAATTGTTTGTTCATGTTAGTAAATACATTAACTAATACAATCTCATTAAAAAGTGTTACCTAAAAAAAAAAAGTATTGAGAGGTATGACTTCTTATATGGTTGGGGTTGTGGATTTATTTAGTATCATTACTGATTTTAAAGGCACATTTTTGTAGTACGCATAGTCTCGCTTTATCCATCTGGCAAACATGGCATGATTTGCATGTATTATTTTTATTGCTTCTTGACAAAATCCTATAAACTCTAACAAGCCATATTTTCTGACTCTAATGTAAGAATAATCAAAGGCACCAGGCTCTGGAGACGCTCGTGGCCTCTGCCTCGGCACAAATGATTAAGCACCCAGAGCCTGTTCCTGCTGGAAACAAACAGAGTGGGCTTCACCTCACGCATACCGCTTCATTTATCAACACAGCTGATTTTTTTAACACTGAGATCATTAGAAAGGGTTCAAACTGAATGCTTTGCGCTGTTTCTAAACCCATTACTCACAGCACAGAGAAACTGACTGGGGAGGAAAAGAGCACACATAATTTAAAGAGTGAAACACAGATCTCCTCAATCTTGATGAATTCAACAGGCTGAATAACTTTCATCCACATTCCTGAATCCGTTTCCTAGAGTATTTTACTACAACAGCTGTCATGTTGTATACTTGTGCACAGTTTTGGGGCAACATTTATGAATGTAGCCAGCCTCTAATGGTAAATATTAATTAATTGTATTACTTATATTACTGCAGAAACACCTTGATTGACATTCCTCCTTTGTACGTGTCATCAGAGGGGGAAAGCCCCATCCATTAGTGACGTTCTCTCCCTCATTAGCATAAACAGCCCTGAGTGAGAAGCAGTTTTCACACCGTAATGTCAACAACTAAGGGGCATTATAAATGTAGAGATTTAGGAGGGACAAATGAACACTGTAGTCTCCATAGACTACCTACTTCTGAGACACTTTGTTTGATATTTTCAGTTTTTCACAGTGATAACTTTATTTTTATTTTTTAAATTGCATTTCCGGAATCACTAAGTACCACAGTTTCAGCTAAAAACCTTCTTTAGTGTTCCTAAAAAAAAAAAAAATCACCTACATTTTGGATGGCCTCGGGCTGTGTAAATGAGCAGATTTTAATTATTGGGTGAATAAGCACCCTTTAAGCGAAAATAAAGAAGGCTCTGCACATCAGATACTGAATTACAATGCCGTCAGAGAGTTTTGTGTTGATAATATTATGGTTTTCATACATTCAATTGCAAAGGGAAAAAACTTTTGCAAACTATCTTGATGAAATGGTTTATATCTATTCTGACAGCTTCCCTGTGGAGACGCTCTGTATAGGAGGGTTTGAGAGAAGGCAATCTGCCTTTTGTTTATACCCGTTCATGATTTTTTAGCACGACTAAAGTATTTCTGCCGATGTAACCATAACTGTGACCTCATCTCAAGAAGTTACCTGTCAGCGTAATCCAAATCAACTCATCATTTGCTGAATAACAATTGCCAAGCTAGCCCTTTAATACACTGTGTTTATTTGTTTACTTGCTGCTTGATATTTCTATTGTATGACAAGCCCACGGAATGTGTTGCTGCCAGGTACTTGCTTGTAAAATACTTGTCAAGGGATATATCTACTACAGCTAGCAGCAGATAACCGTTCGGAAGTGCATGCTTACCATCTGTTTACCTTGGCAGTTTTACATATGAAAATCAAAGCTATGTTTTAACTCGCACTGCACAAGAGCATCTGCTAAATCCCATAAAGCAAATTAAAATTCAAGTCTTTGTTTACTCAGTTATGCTCGTACAAACACATAAAAAGGATTTTTATTATTTTTAAGTTTCTTAACACTGATCATGATAAAATGAGAGCTCATAAAAGCTCATAAAAGAATGTAGAAACACCATATTACTTGTCAATACAACTCTTGTGCCATATTCCTTAAGTTTTAACTTTTTAAACAATTTGTCGTGTGTTTTTCATTGGGGAAAAGTGGAGATTAAAAGTTTGGAATGACATTAGGGTACATACTGTAAATAATTTACAGTAATAATCCGTTTTTAACCACACTATTGTGGGATTTGTTTAAAGGCATCACAAATCAGACATAACCATATTTTCTTCTCTGATGTGCATTGTGTATGTATATCTGAGTTAAGCTGCTTCTTGAATGAGAAAATAGTGTAGGGCAGAACTTGATTGGGTTGTTGAATCATTGCTTTTTGCTATTGGTTGATCTTATAAGCATATTATCAGATGCATCATTATTTGAAAATATGCAAACTATTGCATCATTTTTTTTACATATATGTGCCCTCATAACCTTTAATCAAAATATTTTTTCCTCCCTTTCATATTATCAGAGAGAGAGGGAAGAAAAGTTATTTTGATTAAAGGTTATGAGGGCACATATATGTAGAAATTATGCAATATGTCATATTTCTTTTTTATTTGATTGTGTTATTCAAAATGTTTTGTGTTGTTGTAGCTCTTTCCCTTTAAAGGAGTATTTCACCCAAATATGAAAATTAACCCATAATGTACTCACCCTACCTTGGTGTATTTATCTTTTTGATGATGAACACAGTGAGAGTAGTTTTAAATTCTATCTTGGGTCTTTCATGTTGTTCAATGGTGTTGGGTAGTGGCCCTTTTTCAATCTTTTCAATCTTTCTCAAATTCCTTGTAAAACTAAGTTGTACGCTGCCAGGGCATTAATGCATGTCTTATGAAGTTAGAATAACAATTAGAAACTAAAACCACTGACTTCTAGCAGCTGCTGAATGTGGGCTCATTGGCTCATTGTGGGCTCAACTTCTTGACTGACCTCTGACTCAACATATGACGCATTTGTAGAAGAAGAGTAAAATAATAAACTGTGTAATGCTGTACAGGTACGACAGTTACAGGTACAGTTACAGTTACAGCTAAACAAACTGGTTGCTAAGTGGTTCCCACGTCTGTTCCCAAAGCTTCTGCTACGGATGCGTTTTATGCCATGCATCAAAAGTTGACCCAGAAATCAGCCAAGAAATGATCAAGAACGCACATTCGACAGCCACAAAAAGACATAAAAATTTGAAATATTTTTGTAACAAAAACACACATTGATCCACTTCATAAGACATGCGTTAACTCCCTGGGTGTGTATGGTTAGTTTTCTGACAGATTTATGTGCTTTTGGAGGCTTCAAAAATAGCCACTATCCAAAACCATTATAGGAAGAGTCAGCATAGTAGAAGTAAAACACTCTGACTGTGTTCGTCTGATAGAAGAAAGTAGGGCTGCACAATATATTGAAAAATTACGGTTATTGTGATAATAGTATATGCAATAAACTATCGTATAGAAGTGCAATAAATTAAATGAATTTTATCTGCTAAGCATTTGTGCGCTGCATGCATAGGTTGTTAATCCAAATCTGACCAATCAGATGGGGCCTTACTATCTTCATCCCCACCTCTCCAGTAGGTGCTGTTAGGTGAACCTAGAGCTGAAAATAAATACTAATGCCCAACAGGTGACAAGAGAGGAAAAAATTACAACAGCCAATCTGAATTTCCGCCAAGGTTTTCAGTCATTCGTTCATTTTTTTTTTTTGGCTTAGTCCCTTAATTAATCAGGGGTCACCACAGCAGAATGAACCGCCAACTTATCTATCATATGTTTTACGCAGCGGATGCCCTTCCAGCTAACATATCACTGGGAAACACTGATACACTCTCATACACTACGGACAATTTAGCTTACCCAATTCACCTATAGCGCATGTCTTTGGACTTGTGGGGGAAACCAGAGCACCCGGAGGAAACCCACGCGAACACGGGGAGAACATGCAAACTCCACACAGAAATGCCAACTGACCCAGCTGTGGCTCAAACCAGCTGTGAAAATCTTGCTGTGAGGCGACAGCGGTACCCACTGTGCCATCGCGCCGCCCCGGTTTTCAGTCATTCATGGTAGTTTCTAGTCTTTTTTTTATTTAATTAGCTCATAAAAACATCTATTGTCTGTTTATTTTAGTATGATCATTACATAAATAATTTTTTTTTTTTTAAATTGCTGATACAATAGCATTTTTTAAAGTTAGTTATATCACAAGAAATATCGATTTTGCAATACTCAACAACAATATTGCACATTACATATTTTCCCAGCATTGTGCAGCCCTGAAAGAAAGTCATATACACAGAGAATACCTCAAGGGTGAGTAAATTATGGAGTCATTTTCATATTTGGGCAAACTATTCCCTTAAGTACACACTATTAAACCTCTGTCTTTTTGTCAGATTTTCTTCTATATACTTCTTTGCTTCCAATTAAAGTTGGTCATGTTGTGTTTGCCAGCCATCTGGATGGTTTGGTGCAAAGCCTGTAATGCTTTAACAAAGACTCGACATGAGTATTTTCAAATGAATTCATTAATTCTTGTCCTTACAAACACCTGAATATCTAGCACTGAGGTTTTGTCCATTGGTGGTTTTGATGTGGCCCAGTAGGGCATCAGAGCCATAATTGTAGTGATCACAGCCCCATATATTTCTGCCAAAGCGAATGAAAGCCAGGTGGATTGTGTGGCAGAAATTGAGTCATTTATATGTGGATTCCAAGAAGCAGTTAAAAAATCCACCATGATTCTCAGCCCTGCTTTCACCCTCCCCCCAAAAAAAAAGTCCATGATGCATGAAACATTTTAGCTGCCTTTGCTTTATCTGCCAGGATGCTGTATAGAAATGTTGCAGAAAGCAGGAGGCCTATTAGACTAACATTGTCAGATCGGTGGACAGCATCGGCTCCGTGATTATAGCTGTTGTCGCAGGGAGTTCCTCAAATCCTCATTGACTCTCAGCAGCAGTGAAGAGAGCGTATGTACCGGTCTGTCACAGGAGTGCTGCTTACCCACATCCCGTCAGCTCCACTCTCCTGAGACTGACACTTCAGTGAATACAGAGAGTTTTTAGTTTAGCACTGCCTGTATACTCCCAGAATCCTCCAGCAGCCTTTTGAGATACTGAATGTGTAGGTCGTTCTCGTCTGGGTAGATTTTTAAAGTATTAAATTTGCCTAGAATTCTTGTCTGCCACAAAGAAGACCCATGTCTGTTGCGGGCAAGGTCACTGGTTCGAGTCATTTCTGTGTGGAGTTTGCATGTTCTCTCCATGTTTGTGTGGGTTTCCTCCTGATGCTCTGGTTTCCCCCACAATCCAAAGACATGTGGTATAGGTGAATTGGATCATAGTGTATGAGTATGTGTAAATGGGAGAGTGTATTCGTGTTTCCTAGCACTGGGGGTTCACAAGTTAGTGTACTCTCAGTGCTAGGTTGCAGCTGGAAGGGCATCTGCTGCGTAAAACATATGCCAGAGTAATTAGCAGTACATTCTGCTGTGGCGATTTCTGATAAATCAGGGACTGAACCTAAGGAAAGTGAGTGAGGGAGTGTATTTGCCTGATGCATACTTTTTTACTTAAAGGTGAAGACTCAAGTCAAAGCATGTTTTGCAAGATTCCTTTTTCTGTAAAACAATTTTATTAGACTGTCCAGCTTTTAATGTTTGTAGAAAAAACTCTTTTTTTAATGTTTGTAGAAGGAAACTCACTAAAAGAGTTATTTAGTAAAAGTATTAATTTTAAATAGATTTTAAAATAAATATATTTTTAATGTAAAAAATCATGTTATATAACTTATGTTGGTTTATTTATTTGGGGCCATATTATAGAAAGTTTCTTATTTTAAAGGTGCAGTATGTAAGTTTGACACCCAGTGGTTGGACTAGGTATTGCACGCCTGGTTCAAAACACACACAAGCGCAGGTTGCCAGATTGACGACATCAACAGAAGTGTGCCTGACTATCGAGCCTAAAAGCTGATTTAAGTCGTGTTCTAAATAAAAGCAACGGCACATGATAGAAGGAATATTTTCCATATTAAAAAGAGTTTTTGTCCTAACCAACACCTAAAATTTATATTTTACAAGCGGCTTCTATTTCTTGCAGCTGAACAACAGGATAAACTGACAATGATCACCTCAAGTACACCTCATGTGCTTTATTCAGTGTTAAATGCTAATAATGTGAGTTTGAATGCCATTTTACATGACATTTATTGCCATACTACTGAAAGCAACAGCAGATAGTTCACCTCAGATCTTAAAAAAAAAATACACAATTTGAAATTGAACTTCAGAACTGTGACAAACCAACATTTTAATAATGTTAAAGAGGTTTAATATGTATTAATTAGATTATAAACCTTACCATTTCCTTGGAATGCAGCAATATTCTATGCTTCTGAATGGCTGTATTTAAATTTCTGTGGTGTTGTCTGGTGCAAACAGCCAAATTGCTTATCACTGCAAATCTCGTCACGTAGCGTGTTGTTAGCACACGGGGTTGCAATGTAACCTGCTCACCTTATGTTTACATTCGTAATATTTATATTATTTGCTAATTAATAACCTCATGTGGAGCTCTGAATCTGCATCTCATTTCGGACTCTGCTACTGTCCACCGGAGGTCGCATTTCGGTCGCGGACGCATACTTTGTGAGCCCTCCTGACTGAATGAATGAAATACACTGTTTTCCATCAAGAAATATAATTGGCTAAACTGGCAGTGGGCGGGTTAAAAGAACCAAAACAAAGACACGTTCCAGGACACGTAACTCGCATTTTCAAAGCAAATTGTTAAAAATGTAGTGGATGTGTTTGAAAACATAACATTCTGTAGTGCATTTCATTATTGTTTAATGCCATTTTGTGATTTCAGTTATCATACAGTAGGCATTCTTCATCTTTAAATCATACATCTCAGTCGGCGTGGAATTATTTTGTGTCTTTTTGGACACTTTTAATGCTTCCAAACTGTACATGTTTGCTGCATCCATGCCTTGAGGTCAGCCTGTTTTATGCGATTTTTCTATGCCCAATTACAACAATTATAAGCATAACAAGCAAACAGTTCAAAAAGGTTTTAGACCCCATATACACCTGTATTTTGCATCATTCACTTGTGATTGGATTGAAAAAAAACATCCTAATGTGTAAACAGGGGCCATTTGTACAATTTAGTATGATTTGCCACGCCTCCTTTTAAAAATATTAAACTTTCATGCAACTGAACTCACATGAATTATGATGATATGAGATATGATGGCAAATTAGCCACTACATAAAATAGTCATGTTTCCTCATGAGATCAGGCTGGTTAATCATGTTTAAATGTTAAACTGAAATTTTAAGTTATACAAAGTTTATTTTTAGTCAGTTTGATTGATGTACACTGAAAAAATTACTTTTGCTGCTTGTTTAAACTACTTATTTCAAATGAGTTGAAACAACACAATTCTTAAGACTAGAAAAGTTAATTTTGATTCAACTTAAAAAGGCAGAAATAATACTTTATTTTTTACAGTGTGAAAATAACTATTGAGAATTAATGGGAAACCAGAAGAGTAAAGTAATAATAATAATAATAATAATAATAATAATAATAATTCCTTACATTTATATAGCGCTTTTCTGGACACTTAAAGCACTTTACACATTGGGGGGAATCTCCTCATCCACAACCAGCGTGCAGCATCCACCTGGATGATGCGACGGCAGCCATATTGCACCAGACCACACACCAGCTGATTGGTGGACAGGAGACAGAGTGATGAAGCCAATGATGATATGGGGATGGTTAGGAGGTCATGATGGACGGAGGCGATTTGGCCAGGATGCCGGGGTTAAACCCCTACTCTTTTTCGAAGGACATCCTGGGTTTTTATAACGACCACAGAGAGTCAGGACCTCGGTTTAACGTCTCATCCGAAATACGGGGCTCACTGAGCAGTATAGAGTCCCCATCAATATACTGGGGCGTTAGGACCCACACAGACCACAGGTTGAGCGCCCACTAACACCACTTCCGGCAACAACCTAGCTTTCCCATGTGGTCTTCCATCCAGGTACTGATAGGTTCAGTGGCAACCATGTGAGAGTTGCAGAGAGCTAGCTGCCGGCTAACCAAAGTAACTGTACCCCTTATGATAATAATATTTTGAAAGTAAATATTTAATTTTCATCTTATGCAGAAAAAAAACAAATCATTTTCTTTATACAAAATCACATTTTTAAAATGTCAAATGTGACCTATATTTGTTATGATATTCAGCTTACACCTGCACACCCTTTGCAGTCAAAGAAAGTTATTGCATTTTTTTGGCCTTTATATGTCATTGGTATTCATAGTGTAGTAGATAGATGGGCTGAAGATGGGTGAGTTCAGAAAATAGATTGAAACTCACTTCAGCGGCATGAGCTCCAGAACTCAATATATATCATAGTTTGGCCACTGAGGTTCTACATTTTGTTTAAAGACTATGAAAACTAGTTTTTCTCGCATTGATGCATCATGCACAATACGGCCAGAGTTATTTATTAAGAAAACAAATGTGCCCATTCTTATTTAATGTTGTCTTTATAGCCATAGGGAACCAATAACTGCCACCATTAGATTTTAATGGAGTTTGATTGAATGGCTCAGTGCTTCCTTTTGTATAGTCAAGAGTTCAGTCATAAATGAGGCAGTCAGTCATGGAGCAGGTCCTCACGGGCTTATTGCCTTCTAAGGAGGTCCTGTCATGTTTTATTGATTTATTTATCTTAGATATGCTCCTATGCTTTGCTAACTTTTAGTAAAGTTTAGAAGGACACTGAAACATACAGTATACAGTTGGTCAAAATTATTAGCCCTCCTGTGAATTTCTTTTTCAAATATTTACCAAATGATGTTTAACAGAGCAAGGAATTTTTAACAGTATTTCCTATTTTTTCTTATTTGTTTTATTTCGTCTTGAATAAAAGCTGTTTTTTTATATAGTGGGAGGGTAAATGAAAGCATATTTAAATCCTGCTTCTCGTAATCTTCGCCGAAGCTCTGCCGTCTCAGCTCTCTTCTTCTGCACACCAGCCAAGAAATCTTGAAAAAAACTACACCTTTTCCCCCTCGATACAGAGGTCCCCCAGACGTCTCACTGCTTCTAGGATCAGTCTTTATAGTTTGCAGTCGAATGATCACGGGTCTCTCTCTCAGATGTTCACCTTCGTTGCTCAGCTGTCCAGTGCGGTGCGCTCTGTCCAATTTGATCTGTCCGTCCTTTGCGTTCACATTCAACGTACTCGGGATCCAAGTCTCAGAAAAAGCTATTGGGTCCCCCCCTTCAGTACCCTCTTTGAGACCAGCGATTCTGATATTCTGACGCCGACTTCTATTTTCAAGGTCTTCTATACGTTCGAGTGCTTTTTGCAGGGATGTCTCGATAGATCCAAGGCGCGTTGAGCTGTTAACTTGATTATCCTCGAGGTCCGATATTCTCTGCTCGGCTTCGATGACTCTCATAATCATACTGTCCAACTTGCCTGATATCTCGGAAATTGGATTGCATAACGCCTCTAACTTTTTTTCAAGAACAATCGACACCTTTTTCGACTATACAGTTAACTGTGTCACCTGATAACGTAGTTTCGTTAGAAGCAGCTGGGCCCGGATTATCGCCATCTTGCGATAGTGCTCTTGTTCTGGCGTGTATTTCTTCTAGCTTGTTTACTAGTCAAATCTGATTGTGACCAAAATGCATCGAGGGACATCCTGATCACGTTCTCCTAAATTCTGTGCACGATTGTTTCATAAAAGATTCAGCTATATGGCGAGGAGCTCTTTCAGACACATCTTGTCGCTTTTAAAACATCAGGTGATCGATCATAAAAGCAGTTTAAAATTTTTTTTTAAAACCATTATAATATTATTAGCCCCCTTAAGCAGTATTTTTATTTGATTGTCTACAGAACAAACCATCATTATACAATGATTTGCCTAATTTGCCTAATTAACATAGTTAAGCCTTTAAATTGCACTTTAAGATAAATACTAGTATCTTAAAAAAATTGAGTAAAATATTACTGTCATCATGGCAAAGATAAAATAAATCAGTTATTAGAGATTAGTTATTAAAACTATTATGTTTAGAAATGTGTTGTAAATCTTCTTTCCGTTAAACAGAAACTGGGGAAAGAAATATACAGGGGGGCTAATAATTCAGTAGGGCCAATAATTCTGACTTCAACTGTATATGTTAGAAATATAATGTTGGAAACTGTGGTCTTTATATATTTGTAAAAAGTCATGATTATTTTTTTCCAGGATTCTTCATTGAATATAAAGTACAAAAGAATAGCATTATTTTAAGAAATCGGTGAAATCATTAATTTAATGCAACCTTACTAAATGACAGTATTCATTTCTTTAAGAAGAAAATCATACTTACCACAAACATCTGAACTGTGGTTCATATGTAAAACAGTGAGATATGATAGTACATATCCTGTAATTTTACTTTGAAATATTGTTTACAATTTTTAGATGCAAATACTAGATATTTTTAACTTCATGACCTAAATGACCTAATTCAAATTATGACTTTTGACTTAATTTTTCAGGACAAATTTATATTTTGAAAGATAAAATACTAAAATAGACTAAAATAAAAATTAAAAATACTAAAAGTTGACATAAAAATATATTAGAAAAAGAAAAATCCTATTGAGCCCAAACTTTCAGATGGTAAAACACTCAAATATTGAAACAACTTTATTAAACTACTAAGAGATACATTTTTTTTTTAAATGAATAAAATAGATGTAATAATGTATGCAAAGTTGATGTGATAAATCAGCACAAAAGCACACATTTTATGTATGTAAAGTATGACATGAATGTTATATGAAAATGCATCTTAATATTATGCAAACATTTGTCATTTGTACATAATTGCCCTATGGGTTACAATGTTGATAAACTATTGAAATATTACTTGCAATGTTGACAGTATTCATTATGAAACTGCATACTGTATTTAGTTTTTATTTATTTATTTATTTATTTTCACCAGTAAGTGCCTTTAATCAGTTTAAGTGTTATTAATGAGTGTAATTTAGCATTGAAGATTTCTTGAGACTTTGTAATTGTATTTCAGCTGCAAACATTGTGTGTTTGTATACGAAGAAGCTGAAGTGAGAGTCATTAACAGAGACTGAAATAGAGGGCAAAATGGCTGAGAAAACACTCAAGAGGCATAAATAGCATGCAAAAGAGGAAAAACTGATGACGTAGTTTGCCGCCGGTGTTGAGAAGTTTGCACACATGCACAGAGGGAAAGAAGCGCTCACCTCAGTATTATCACCGCTGACCTATAATGTATGAGGCTGTCATCTGTCAGTGGGATACGGTGGGAGTGATGGATGACTTTGCACTGGTTGAGAATTATCCTTGCACTGAGTTGTTCTTTTTCACCGTGCAGTTCTCATAGGTCAGATCTATCTGTCTCTTATGTTCTGCTTCGAGTCAGATTATTAGTCTGTGGGAGTCACAGCTACTGATTCCTGCTGTTTAATTCAATCTGACAGTCATTTTAAGTGGTGTAACTGTTAGGGTTATGCATGATATTGGAATAAAATGACATTGTGACGTTTTGTTTTTCTGTGACATTTATATTGCAGTATTCAAATTCACCACATGACTACATGAATAGATCTGTTTGGAAGGGATTTATCATTTCAGATTGATTGGAATGATTGTGCAGGAGAGAGCATCTGTGTAAAATAGATAAGATACAAATGAATTGAACAGTGCTTTATGGTTTTCTGGAGAGTCTAGCACTATTCAGTTAGACAAATTCAAAATCAAATGTAAAATTACAATGTAAAGTCATATATAAGCAATTAAATTAAAGTTTAATTAAAAGATGGTCAATTAATCTTTGTTAAAGCTTTGTTATATTCTTGTGTCTGAATGCTTTAAACTCGCTTAAAAAGCTAACACAGTCACAGGCCTAAAAGTCCCTCTGTTATGGATTATGAAAGGTTCATATTTTGGTTCTGGAAGTGCCCAAGAACAGATTGACATGCATGCAAGGTAGGTAAAAAAAACCCACATTCATTGTCTCATAATATGCATTAGTCTTTGTACATTATTTGCTTAAAGACTACTAAAGAAGTCTCGGATAATTTTTTCCAACCCCCTCATTGATTGGACAGTGAATGGACAACAGATTCCAGTCTGTTGTAGGATTGGTCTACTGCATGCAGTGCATGTAAGGCAGGGGTGCCCAAACTCGGTCCTGAAGGGCCGGTTTCCTGCATAGTTTAGCTCCAACTTCCTTCAACACACCTGCCTGGAACTTTCTAGTATACCTAGAAAGAGCTTGATTAGCTGGTTCAGGTGTGTTTAATTGGGGTTGGAACTAAAATATGCAGGACACTGGCCCTCCAGGACAGAGTTTGAGCACCTCTGATATAAGGGAACGCCCATCACAATTACAGAATTATGGCTTATCAAGTGTTGAAAATTTAATATTGTGTATAAACAAACAACATGGCTTCATACTTTGGCAGTAAAAAAGGGATTTACCTTCAGGGTGCAGAGCACAACGACTTCATGACATGATACTCTCCCAGGTCTGCATGCGCAAAAAGTAGTCGGGCACTCTGCTAATGATTCATATTGTGAAACGGCTAGGGATCTAAAGAGTCGACTCTTTCTTTTGAGAAACAATAACACTATACACAGTGCTCTTTCAGATTTAAAACTTCGCAGGATGTTATTAGAGCTGCATAAAAAGTAATTGTCAGAAATCCCATACTATACTTTAAAACATATACAAATGGTTAAACTTCGCAATGACAGTGTTTATTAATTGTTGGTGTATACTTGTCTTTATAGAATATTTTGTTATTTTTAATTGTCAGCACAATATAATGATTAATTATCAATATGATTAGCAGTCTGATGTGGTTAGTTAATACAATTAAATATTTCTTTGCCTAATCAATAAACGTTTATCAATAAGTACTTTTTACTTTGAATACATTAAAAATCAAGTACTTTGACTCAAGTAAAAAGGACTTTATAGTCTATCTGTACTTTTACTCAAGTGCTTGATTTGCTTTCTTTTCCTGACACTGCTGATGAATTTGTATGTGGTTTCTCTTTTGGCATATATCTGACAGACGTGACAACAACTTTAAAAATTAAAAAATGTAACATCCATTCATCCATCAGCTCATATTTCTTTCCTCTCTCTGTCCGCAGGCGCTATATAATTTCAGTTACTATAGCTCAGATGATTTGCTCTATATTATAACTGATTGGGATGATGGGGTTTCTGATTAGACATTTTCCCACTCATCAGCTCAATAAATTACAGTAGGGTCTCTATAGGCCTCCCATATGTCTCACAATTAACACACAGGCATAAAGTACATTCCAATTGAAAAATTATGGGGCATTATATAACCGACAACACATTTTATCGTTACCAGAAATGCAAATATTCACCATGAATCATTTTGATTTCAAAAGGATAATACTGTAGTACACAACGGTGTGAATTATTAAATTCTGTCATTCTTTAATTGGAATTTTTTGTGATGTCATTGCTTTTGTATTACAAACACAAACTCTTTAAGACTGTTAGTTTATTTACTATTTATTAAATTATTCATTCATTCATTCATTCATTCCTTCATTCATTTATTATTTATTTATATAAAAAGTGTTAGTAAACTATTGTTTTTGCCCATTAAATGTTAATTCATAATAAATAATTTAACAATACTGATGACTAAATGACTAAGTCAACTGCATTAACTCACATTATTTGATAGATAGATAAAGAAAATGATAATCTAATCTCTCAATTTTAATGAATTATTTTTTGACCTCTTTTAGCACAAGCATCTCCTGAACCATGAGCGACATCTACGAGTCTGCAGCCAATTCTCTGGGCCTGTTCAGCAGCCCCTGCCTGACCAAAGTAGAGCTGCGGGTGGCCTGTAAAGGCATCTCAGACCGGGACGCCCTCTCCAAACCAGATCCCTGCGTGGTCATCAAAATGCAGTCCCATGGCCAGTGGCTGGAGGTGTGTAATCCCTGTTAGATGCATAAAATCTCTTGTTATGTGACAAATTAAATAATTATTCATGTCTCCTAATTGGTTATAGGATCCATGGATGCATTTTCCATTACACTCATATCTTTTCTCACATTACTTTACTGCTTTCTTGCAATCTTCCACTCATTTGTTTTGTTTGTTTGGGAATATAGAGTATAGTGGTGTTCCTACCATACGTTATGGCCCTGGGTAGGGTTGCACCAGCTGATCGTAAGTTCTTTCTTAAACTGAAACGTAAAGTCCACACTAGGGGCTTAGTAACTACTAGCTAGTTTGTAACTAAATTTGTTCTCACTTCGGTTGCACCACATGTTCTTAAGGCAAACTGTAGTTAGTAGGCCCTAAGCTCTCCGTAAAGTCATGCGTAGTCGCACTGAGTGATGTAATATCCAATAAAAAGCATTTATATCGTTAAACTGCTTTAAAATTCTGCAACTAATGCATCTATAAATAACTGTCCTTTGAAAATGAAATTATAAATTACATTTTTATAGCACATTAAATTACAGTCAGTCACTAATAACAGACGACGCACACACCTGCATCGCGAGCCGTGAATGCACACAAAGTTATCAAAACATTAAACTTGATTTTTAAAAAATATCCTACTCATGAAAGAAAAAAGAGCAGGAAGAAAAACTCAGTCATGAAGAAATTCTCGTTTTAATTGATGGATACAATAAACACAAAACACTCCTTTCAACTTCTTTCATAAACCAAAAAAAAAATCGAGATTTGGGGGGAAAATAAGGCTGTGAGCAGAAAGAGATCATTCTTCAATATTATCGTGAGCTCCTCAAGGTAAACTAATCTCGCTGTCATCTCTTTTCTATAATTATACATGGGGGGAGGCTGACGTAAATATTTAGTTGGAATGTAGCGTTACATTTAAACTAAGTTCAGTGGTGCAACTCAAAAATATTTAGTAATGTGTAAGTTGTAACTTAGTGTCCCTTTAAGTTACAACTAGGCTACGTTTTAACTTACACACTGCTGGTGCAACCGGACCCTGATATACATCAAGTAAAGTTTATTTTCTTTCTTTGCTAAAGCGTAAAAACAAGTTTAAAATTTATTTTCAGTGAAATACTGTTAGTAATCATATACTGTAGATGGCACACAGATGATTCTGTGAAGTAAATTTAATTTAATAAAAAAAAAAACATTCTATATTAGAGTTGTTGAAATAAAAGCTTAAATTTACAGGTTTAGTTTACTTGGAATTATTTATGTTACAAAAACTCTTTGAAGAAATCAAATGTATACAATAAAGTAAAACCGACTCAACTTCCTGATACTGGTGTTCCCATCATTCACTGGGGCATTTTAGATTTTTTATTTTTGCATTTTTTCCTGTTGTAATTAGACTATAATTCATCATTGCTTTTGTTAGGTGTTGTTTTATGACATCTAGAGTTAATTTTCTACTCAAAACGACACATTCATATGCTTAATAATTAATTACTATTGCCATCATGTGCTGTGTATCATGTATTAAGATATCTGTGTTTGGTTAGGGGCGTCACGGTGGCGCAGTGGGTAGCACGTTCGCCTCACAGCAAGAAGGTCGCTGGTTCGAGCCTCGGCTGGGTCAGTTGGCGTTTCTGTGTGGAGTTTGCATGTTCTCCCCGTGTTCGCGTGGGTTTCCTCCGGGTGCTCCGGTTTCCCCCACAAGTCCAAAGACATGCGCTATAGGTGAATTGGGTAGGCTAAATTGTCCGTAGTGTATGTGTGTGAATGAGTGTGTGTGGATGTTTCCCAGTGATGGGTTGCAGCTGGAAGGGCATCCGCTGCGTGAAACATATGCTGGATAAGTTGGCGGTTCATTCCGCTGTGGCGACCCCAGATTAATAAAGGGACTAAGCCGAAAAGAAAATGAATGAATGAATGAATGTTTGGTTAGCTTTGTTGTATCTGCATATTGTCACATTGATTGTAACAAGAAATCTAGTGTGCTGTTTACTTATTTTTAGATTAAGCTACAACTTCTTATTTTTAGATTAAGCTATGCATGGCTACTGAGTGCTACATTGTTTGACAAAACCAACAAACAAAGAGAGTAAAATGTATTTACAAAGTATTGCAAAGCAAACTTCAAACGATTAAGTAAAAATTCACACACTCACTTTTCTTCGTCTTAGTCCCTAATTTATCAGGGGTCGCCACAGCGGAATGAACCAAAAATTAATCTGGTGTAAGTTTTTTATGCGGTGGATGCAACAATATTACTTTTACATAACTTAGTTAAGGAAATTTAACTGTATTCCTTACATGCATGCAACAACTTAACAAAGAAAATATAAGTACATTTTACCTATTTTTTATTAGTGCATATGCTGCAGAGAGCAGGGTTTAGATAAATATGCAAATATGTACTATCCATTTTTCCTTTCATAACAAAATTAACACAAAAAGAGAGAAGTGTGCAGCTTTGCATTATTGTGTTGCTTTTGGTTAGAATTAGCCTACAACTCAAGTTTCTAAGAGCCTCTCAAATGTGTTCATGTTCACAAGCTTATTTTCAAACTCCCAAAACAAACTTAATTTTGGTCTAATTTTGTCACACCAGTGTGTGCTTTGATTTGGCCTTAAGTATATTGGGCCTTTAAAGGCATAGTTTACTTAAAAATGAAAAATTGCTGTTTATTTACTCACCCTCAGGGCAGGCCATCCAAGTGATGTTTTATCTTCAGTATAGTACATTAAAGAATATTTTTTTAAGCTCATGAGATTTTTTTAAAATCATGAAAAAATTATAAATAATAATAAAAGATTACAGGAAAGAACAGCATCAGCTCAAGTGTTTTAAATTATTTTGCAGAAAAAAAACATATTTGTTATTAAAAAAACTTTTCAGAAATAATAAGACAAAAAAAGTGAAAACAAGAAAAATAATCTGCCAATGGGGCAAACAAAATAATCTTATTTTTGCTTTAAAATAATATTATTTAACTTACCCCGTTTGCTGATTATTTTGCATGTTTTCAGAAAAAACATAATTTTTGATATCAATGCAATATTTATTACTTATCTGGAAAAGGTTTCTTCATTTAAGAATGTTTTTATATTTGGACTGTACCCAAGACAAAAACTCTAAGTAAAAAAAGCATTTAGTTTTGCAGTGCATGGTTATAAATTTAGTTTTGCTTGTATATGTTTTTTTGACTCTTAAATTGCCGGTAAAACTTAAATTTCATGGATAACAAAGACCCACAGTTTCAGTTAAAAATCTACTTAATGTTCATCTTGGAGGGCCTCGGGTGGCGTAGTTTTGGGCGAACTACAGTAAACATTTAAGCGTCTATGATCCATAACTCTTTATAACTCATTTCTAGCTATCACAGTTGTGAGTGAATGTACTGTTAAAAGTATAAAAATGTATATCTGCATTTATATAACAAGTTTTAAAAAGAACTTGACTTTTACAAAAAGTCTAAAATATCTTTATGCAAATATCTTTAAACAGAATAACAGCCAACAGGCAATATTAGTGTGTAGGTGAAAACATGCTGCCTCTTTATAGTTAAAGTCTTCATCAACCGGAAGCTGCGACTGTTTTTTTTTTTTTCATATTGTTATGCAGTTCCTAGAGAAACGCAATATTAAATGAGAAAACAGTGGGCGTGGCTTGTTTTTTCTGCTGCGAGATGATTGGATGTATTAAAGTAGGCATTTCATTCAGAAAAGGGGTTCAGGAGTGTTATTACAACCTAACAGACACCTCCTTTTCAGATTTAAATTTTAGATTACATGGGCAATCAATGTTCAATTGTTCACCACAAAACTAGCAATGTGAGCTTACAAAATCACTTAAAATGTTTTTACAATAAAAAAATGACAATTCTCTTATATTTTTGACATGATTTACATTAGACAGAAACTTAAATGTCATGCAGTGTAAAGACTTTTAGAACCCAGACATATTTAGAGCAACAATCACTTGATGACATATTAAAAGACTCTATTTAAGGATTAACACTAAGGAAAAATGCTAATTTATGCCACTTAACTGTAAGTATAGCTTAAAACGTTGCATATTTTGCACGTCGGTCATATTTTTTATGTTTAGTTCTGCAGTGGTCCCATGTTTGCTTGATATCTGACAAGCTGTTTGTTCATTTCAGGATAATGATATATACATTCTTTCACACACTTAACAGAACGTGTGAGAAGCAAACGGCATAAGTTCACTTAGAAATCTCCCTGTCAGGTTATGAAGGCTTTGCCAGCTCGACCAGCAGGAATCTGTTTTCACCACTCTCTCTCTCTTTATCTCATTAGACATTCACATATTCGCTTATGGTGATTCTGCGCTTTGAGTGTGTGTGTCTCTTAAGCAAAGCACGCTGTAATCTTCATTTTGCGACCGTTTCATTCCTGTTCTCAGTGGACGTCCTCGTTCCTCCTGGAAATTCTTCTATGAAGAGCGTTTGAAGAACGTCTTCTGTTTTGCTGCACTGTTTGTTCTTTTATATGAGCCTGTTGCATCATGCTTTTTAAAGATTTTTTTCCCCCCAAAATTAAATGCCCTGAGATTTGCGCATTAGAGATTTTAAAAACGTCATAAATAATAAAACAAACATTTTCAAAGAGTGAAGAAAAAGTCCTTGCTTATGAACGATAAGCTAATGCGTATTAAGAGAGAAATACCATGATATTTAGTTTCTCTGATGCTGCCTGAAGCGAATTTACATTTCTAGCTCAACAAACAAGAGCAGGATGATTTATTGCGGTCATGATTGCATTTCTCTTCACCCGTTTCCTCAGTATGCGGTGCAATTGCAGGTCAGAGTCATTTATCTGGAAATGTCACTTATAAGTGCTATTGTGTCGAGTGGTCCAACGACTTAAATATAATATCGGTGGGTTTTGGCTAAATCTTATTGAAGCAGAATATCCCACTGCGCTGGTCTCCCTCTCTCCGTTTGATTCTCTCACTTTCTAACTGTACACAGGAAGCCATTATCAAATCTTTAGTGGAAGTATGACGGTGTTAATTAAATTCGCTCTGTATCTCGCTACCAAGAATATTACTCAAAGTACTGTCTCAGAGGTCACTGGTTTGGGTAGAAATATTTAGTTTTTATTTAGTTTTTTGGAAGATATTCCCTTTCGATTCATATGCTGGTCTGAAATAGAATAATTTGATGTACAAGTCTTGATGCATTAAATGTATACTATTATATTAGATATTAAATTATTATCTATCTATCTATCTATCTATCTATCTATCTATCTATCTATCTAT
>CAIGQV010001633.1:21709492-21729407 GCA_903798115.1 Danio jaintianensis | reverse complement strand
ATCTATCTATCTATCTATCTATCTATCTATCTATCTATCTATCTATCCATCCATCCATAATAGTTTTCCAAAATCAAAACAATAAATGTATATTACAATTTTTTACAATAAAAAAAAATAATAATTGTCTTTTATATTTTTGACATGATTTACATTAGACACTAACTTAAATGCCATGCAGTATAAAACCTTTTAATATCTAGACATATTTAGAACAACAATCACTTGATGACATAATAAAAGACCCTATTTAAGGATTAACACTAAAGAAAAATGCTAATTAATTGTTATTTTAACAACCCAGGCTTATTCTGAAAACAGCCCTATATACATTCCTGGAGATCGCAAATTATGTAGCCAGAGCTACGTATGGCTGCATTTCGTCTTTAAAGCAAACGCTACGGGGCAGTATGACGCTGTTCCTTTTCGCGCTTACCAGCGTACATCGGCGGACCAGTGACCTGGAAAGCAGGTAAGACAAAAACAAAAGCCAAAAAATAAAATAAACAATTAAATAACAGGGTGGGAATGTGGTAAGATCTGAAAACGTGGTAAAAATTGGGCGGCTGCGAGGGCTTTTCTTTTTCTGCATTGCTTTTGAAAACACTGTCGGTTGGGTTTAGGGAAGTGGGTGGGCGGGTCAATCGGTGCTTTTGAAAACACTATTGGTTGGGTTTAGGGAAGGAGGAGGGTGGGTCAGTCGATCGGTCAGTCAGTCAGTCGACAGTGGCCTCTGGTGAATTTACGCGAGAAGAGCACTCGTGAGAGAAATTTGAGATCTCAAAAAGTGTACACACTAATACCACCTCTGGTGGATTCGCGAAAACAAAAACTGCAAAAAATGTATCTCCTGGGACGTATTTCGCGCTCTCCACAAATGTATATAGGGGTACGTTTTCAGAATGAGTGAATGAATACTTTACCACTATATTTTTTCCCATTTTTTGCCCAAATTTGGTCAGGCAGAAGTTTTTTTTTCTCTCTCATTTAATATATAATTAAATTTAGTATGATTGCTTACTATTTCATATAGTTTAATAATCATAATTAAGACATAATTAAACATTATTTCACCCATATTTTGGCTTTTTGTTTTCACAAATGATATTTGAATTGAAACATTAAAGTAGACATTTTACTAGCATTTAGTGTGCTTTCTATGTGTGCAAATTTAATTTTAAATTACTAATAACAAAATTTAATTAAAAGAGGCTTTAATAATTTAAATACTTTGATAATATAAAATAAATAAAAAATAAATAAATGCATGCTGCTGTTTTGAACTTTGATATTGCAAGAATAAATGTCATTTATTCCTGCAATCCAAATAGACAAGTGATATTACAAATTTGTAATAATTTTTCACAATATCACTTTTATTACTAATGTATTACAGTAATATATATTTTTTATCAAACAAACACATCCCGAACCTCTTATGAATGATTGTATTCTTAGATAGCTTTTACTACTGTACGAAAAAATAACCATATACTGTACAGTGTGTCAATGGTGCAGCATCTTGACTCTCTGTTGACCCTCCATAAAGAGCAGTGTTTGTTTGTTTAGCTGTGGCTCTCCAATGACCGCAAGAACAGGAAACAGCACTCGTGTGTCTGAACAAGCTTTTAAACTGCAGCATTCAGTGAGAGTAAAGATCCGCCGTTGACCTCGAGCTCATCATAAGCACTCACACACAGATCTAGAATGCTCTGAATCACTAAAAAAAGCCACTCCAAAACGCTGACTGCGGATACTAGTCCTGATGGACCCTCAGTCTCTGGGGTGAAGGGCCTTTAATGCACTCAGGCTTTTGGCTCAGGCCATTTCCATGTTGTGCCCTTGAAAATGTGCTGAAAGTAGAGCTGTGCATCACATCTCCTTTTAGTGAGGATTTTACTTATGGATGCTGAGCAGTTGGGTTTGAATGTGAGCTGTGAATCTGAAGTAAACGGCCTTGACCACCATTGAGATCAACCTCTTTCCGTCTTCTCATTTTAAAGGAGACATATCATGAAAATCAGACGTTTTTTAAAAGTTTCATATAATTAGATATTAGTATCGGTGTGCTAATTTTATGGATTTTTATAAGCTAGTGTGCTCCAAAACAGTTAAAAAATTATTATATACACCTTATGTAAATATCCAAAGCTTGCAGTTTGTCACCTCCGTCTAAATGGAGCAACGATTTTTTACACGTCACCTCATCAAATCTTGACCAATCAAATGCTCTCTAGTATGTTCCGCCCCCTTCAAGACGCTTCTCATTTGCTTTTCAGTTGATGCGCTTGATCTCAACCACTTTCACTGGCAGAGCTGTGATAAAAATGAAATGCTATTGGCTGTTTTTTTTTTTTTTTTTAAAGGGGAGGAGCTACTCTATGAGGACCCTCTCTTTATGTTTCAGTTGAGATTACATTAAACATCGAATAAACATGGATCTTTAGGGACCTTTAAGTGCTATAATTTGGCTCCTGGTGCATCTACCAGCATAGAAAATGTGAAAAAGGACAACACAGTAAGTTTGTTTTGGTAAGCCTTTTTTCTGTAAGCATGTAGTAAAACAAGCCATTTAGGTTCCGCTTCTGTAATAATGTAGGAAAGGTTTTTATCTGCTCCTTAATCTGAATTTTTCCAAACCCACAGCACTGCCATTTTTGTTTATTCGCTATAGGAACAAGAGGTTTACAATAGGATTGTTTACATACAACAATTTTTGTCAGGACGCCACAGTGGCAGGTTAGCACTGTCGCCTCACAGCAAGAAAGTCGCTGGTTCCAGTCCCGGCTGGACCAGTTGTCATTTCTGTGTGGAGTTTGCATGTTCTTCCCATGTTGGCTTGGGTTTCTGCTCCGGTTTCTCCCACAGTCCAAAGACATGCGCTATAGGTTAATTGGATGAACTAAATTAACCGTAGTGTATGAGAGTGCGTGTGTAAATGCGAGAGTTTATGGGTGTTTCCCAGTACTGGGTTGTGGCTGGAAGGGCATCCACTGCGTAAAACATATACTAGAATAGTTGGCGTTTCATTCTGCTGTGGCGACCCCTGATAAATAAGGGACTAAGCCGAAGGAAAACAAATGAATGAATGAATTTTTGTCAGTCAGAATTAATTGAATCTGATCACAGATCTGTTTACATGTACTCTAAAAATTGTAATCTGATTCAGATATCCTTTTATTTGTGTTTTATATAAATTCCATTAAATCTTTTGAGTTTACGAAAGTTTAGGTTCAACATGGATAAAAAAAAAAAAGTTTATCGTTTTGGAATTTTTAAGCAGGCTGTACTGTCTGAAAATATAAATATTAGTTTTTAATATTTAATATTAGTTTTTCAAAGTACATTCTTCACACAAGATTTCTTTATTTGTGAACATTAATATGAAAACCATTTAATTTTATTGAATGTTTTATTTAATTTAGTTAATTCTAATTTCTAATATTTTACTTCTACTGTATTTAATTTATTTGAACTATATTATTCATATAGATCATTTAAACTTATAATTAGCTTACAGTGCATTTATAAAATAAAGTGCTTTATTAGGGAGCCTAATGAAAATCGAAATATACGATTGTCATTAGTTTTATCCAGAAAATGTTCACAGTCAGCATAATTCATAATCCCACATTTATTATACACAGTATAGTCTGGTGAAATGGTATACACTGTAAGGAACAGAATATCTTAACAGAGCAGTAACACACGTCAATGAGTTGAATAAATTTTACTTCACGAAACTACATAAACGAATCCACTAGCCTTTCAGAAATTTCCTGGTTTAGTGCAAAAGTTGTAACATCTTCCTCTCCATCAGTGTCAGACTGCAGTGTCAGAATATTTCTGATATTTAGGCTGAGTGAGATCTGCTTGTTTTGTTGTTTCTGGAGTGTCAGAATAGTGTGTAAAAGCTCCGCCCTCTTCTGGAAAGCAGAAGCTCATTTGCATTTAAGGGGGCACACAATAACTGTATTTTTGCTCACACCCAAAGACTTGTAGGGATCTGTGAAGGCTCTATGGGTTATTTTGAGCTGAAACTTCACAGACACATTCTGGTAACATTAGAGATTTAATTTAATCTATGAAAAGATGAAAAGGGAGGCACAATATGTCCCCTTGAATATTTTCCTCTTTTTTAATAAAAAAAATGCAAGTTATTATGAGATGTTGTGAAGATGCTTCTGCTTCATGGCTTCATTTATCATTTTTATAGTGCAATGTTTTTTTTGGTTTTTTTTTTTATCCGCTGTCCATTAGAATGCATGTTTCCCCAAATTACAGTGCCTGGCATAAAAAAGATTTCCCTAACATACTTAAATCACCTGTCAGACAGCGGATTGCAAAGAACTGGAGACAAGTGATGGGCTTATCAAGCATACCCTATTTAAAAAACCCATCTGTTGTACAGTCTGTGTATCTGTATGTGTTTTCATCAGGCTTTTCCCCCCCCCAATATTACAGCTGTTCTGTTATTTACTCATACACGGACAGCATAATTCATCTGATTTAGGTGCATGATTGAACTTTGTTGATTTTAATAATTTCAGCGGGATCGGTCGTTAAAATTTCAGTCACACTTTATTTTAAGATAAAATTCTTGCTGTTAATAAACCATTAACTGATTTTTGCCTTAATGAACTCCTAATTTGCTGTGTATTAATAGTTATTAAGTTATTAGTTATAAATATCATGCAGATTATTATACTTTATTATATGGCCATTATACTTTATAGGTAGACAAAAAAAAACAAAACGTAAAATTTACGGTACAAAAACAGCAGCTTTGGTTTGCCCAGAATTTAATCATTGAAAATACACTAGCAATGTAAAAGACATTTCTATATTTTACAGTAAATTACTGTATTTCATATTTGAGTACTACTTAATTAGTACTAACATCTTCACAACATAACATTGTAATACACAAAAACACAACCATAAACTCTTCAAGCAGATAGACTATATATAGAAGGTGCTCATTCACAAAACACCATCATAGTAAAACACATGGCACTAAAATAATGCAATAAACATTTTTGCATACATTCTGGGAAAGTGAATTTACGGTTATTCACCATATACTGTATATTAAGGAAACTTACACTAAAAAATGCCGAGTTATTTCAACCCAATTCTGTGTGTAATAGGGACAAACACAAACACTTGGTTAACTTGAACTTTTTGAATTAAATTAATAGGACCAAATTTAACCCAATGTTTGGGTTAGTCCATATTTTACCCAATTTGGGTTTAAATAAGCCAGCATTTCTTAGAATGTACTGTACTTGCCACTTAACAGAAATAATGTACAGTATAGAATATAGAGTCATGGTGCAGTGGAAAAATAATTAATATTTTGTATGACTCCCATGAGCTTGGAGAACTGCATCCATACATCTCTGCAATGACTTAAATAACTTATTAATAAAATCATCTGGAATTGGCAAAGAAAGCGTTCTTGCATGACTCCCAGTCATGCAAGAACTCCCAGAGTTCATCAAGATTTGTTGGATTCATCTTCAATGTCTCCTCCATCTTACCCCAGACATGCTCAATAATGTTCATGTCTGGTGACTGGGCTGGCCAATCCTGGAGCACCTTGATCTTCTTTGCTTTCAGGAACTTTGATGTGGAGGCTGAAGTATGAAAAGGAGCGCTATCCTGTTGAAGAATTTGCCCTCTCCTGTGGTTTGTAATGTAATGGGCAGCACAAATGACTTGATACCTCAGGCTGTTGATGTTGCCATCCACTCTGCAGATCTCTCGCACACCCCATACTGAATGTAACCCCAAACTATGATTTTCCTTCACCAAATATGACTGATTTCTATCAGAATCTTGGGTCCATGCGGGTTCCAATAGGTCTTCTGCAGTATTTGTGATGATGGGGATGCAATCTAGAACTAGAAGTCAAGTTATTATTTGTTGCTCTTACAACTGTGATCGACGACAAGACCTTTGTCACGTAGTGTAGTAAACAGTGAGAATTGGTACTTAAACTAAAGTGTTAACAAAATGTCTACTAGATAATGTATTTATTAACATAAACTAAGAATGAACAATATTTGTACAGCATTTATCAATCATAGTTCAAAATGTACTAATTCATTGTTAAAAACAAAAGTTGTGTTTTTTAACATTATAGTTAATGCCCTGTAAGTTAACAAGAACTAACAATGAATGGCTGTGTTTTCATTAATATTAACAATGATGAATAAATACTATAATAAATGTATTGTTCATTAATTGTTCATGTTAGTAAATGCATTAACTAACGGAAACTTTTTAGTAAACTTCTGTAGTTATGTTTGAACTCTTTTAGGATTTTTATTAACATCGGTGACTTTTTCCCTTAAATTGATCTAAAATATGTTGCTGGCTGGGCAACACGGTGGCTCAGTGGTTAGCACTGTCGCCTCACAGCAAGAAGGTCGCTGTTTCGAGTACCGGCTGGGTCAGTTGGCATTTCTGTGTGGAGTTTGCATGTTCACCCCATGTTGGTGTGGGTTTCCTCCGGGTGCTCCGGTTTCCCCCACAGTACAAAGACATGCGCTATATGTTAATTGAATAAACTAAATTGGCCGTAGAATGAGTGAATGTATGAATGAGTGTATATGGATGTTTCCCAGTACCGGGTTGCAGCTGGAAGGGCATCCGCTGTGTAAAACATATGCTGGATTAGTTGCCGGTTCATTCTGCTGTGGAGACCCCTGATGAATAAAGGGACTGAACCGAAGAAAAATTAATGAATGAATGTTGCTTGCTATTATCAGTGCAATTTTATATCATTATTTAGCAAAATCCTTGTCCAGTTGAACTAATCATAAAATTATGGGTGAGAAGGTTTGCAAACTTTTTCACTGCCAATTCTGTGATTGAGGAAAAAAAAAAAGTGTTCTCACTCAAAGAGCCTCATAATCCGAGCTCTGATAGAATTGACACAACCCTCTTAATTTCTCCGAAAAATGAATGCTATCTGAGCAACACACAAAAAATGTCCAGGTCCAAAGTTACATTGCCTGTGGCTGTAATGACCTGTCAGCATTTCAGATCCCAGTGCCCTGGCTGTCAACTCTCAGCAATAATCAGACAAAAGGCAGAAGTGAAGATGAGAGTCAGACTGAATGACTGTGGCAGGTGGAGCTGTTCTTTCATCCACCCAGAATGCCAATCACAGGAGCTCTCGCTGGATGAGGACAGCAGATCTCCATATCGCTCCCCTCAGGGTGCAATCTAGATTTCACTCAGGCTGATCAAGGCTGATTTCATGCTCTGCAGTAATTGGATATTGATGTAAAAAAGAGTGACAGAACTTAAAAAAAAAATTATTGGGTGTCTGTAGCTGCGAGGTGTAGTGATGTCATCTATAGTGATCTTCATATCACATTCACATAGTTGTGTTTGCGCATGGATGAGTCAGTCAAATACAGTAGTAGGATGATGTTGTTGATGTGTTATTGTTAAGGTGCCTTAAGTTTTTGCTACACTGTAAAAAATGCTGGGTTCTACAATCAATTTGTGTTGGGAAAACATGAAGGAATTAAGTTAATTAATTGATTTTTACTAATTTAAGTGGATTAAACATAAAACAATTAAGTTGTCGCAAAAAAACAACAGCTCCAGAATTGTGTTGTTGCAGCTCATTTTAAATAAGTACTTTGAACAAACAGCAAACATTCTTTTTTGAGTGTCGGGTGCTATCAAGTGGTTTTTTGAGTGGTTACTAGATAGTTGCATACTTTAGCCAACCAAAGCTGCATTTGTTTGATCAGAAATGCAGTTAAACAGTAATATTACACTCGTTCTTATACTTCTTGCTTTTAAAGCAATTAGTTGACTTTACTTAAAAAAGGGAGATGCCTTAAAATTATTAAGTAAATGAACTACAGTCGTGGCCAAAAGTTTTGAGAATGACATAAATATTGGAAATTGGAAAAGTTGCTGCTTAAGTTTTTATAATAGCAATTTGCATATACTCCAGAATGTTATGAAGAGTGATCAGATGAATTGCATAGTCCTTCTTTGCCATAAAAATTTACTTAATCCTGAAAAAAACTTTTTTAAAATTTCATTGCTGTCATTAAAGGACCTGCTGAGATAATTTCAGTAATCGTCTTGTTAACTCAGGTGAGAATGTTGACGAGCACAAGGCTGGAGATCAGTATGTCAGGCTGATTGGGTTAGAATGGCAGACTTGACATGTTAAAAGGAGGGTGATGCTTGAAATCATTGTTCTTCCATTGTTAACCATGGTGACCTGCAAAGAAACGCGTGCAGCCATCATTGCGTTGCATAAAAATGGCTTCACAGACAAGGATATTGTGGCTACTAAGATTGCACCTAAATCAACAATTTATAGGATCATCAAGAACTTCAAGGAAAGAGGTTCAATTCTTGTTAAGAAGGCTTCAGGGCGTCCAAGAAAGTCCAGCAAGCGCCAGGATCGTCTCCTAAAGAGGATTCAGCTGCGGGATCGGAGTGCCACCAGTGCAGAGCTTGCTCAGGAAAGGCAGCAGGCAGGTGTGAGCGCATCTGCAGGCACAGTGAGGCGAAGACTTTTGGAAGATGGCTTGGTATCAAGAAGGGCAGCAAAGAAGTCACTTCTCTCCAAAAAAAACATCAGGGACAGATTGATCTTCTGCAAAAAGTATGGCGAATGGACTGCTGAGGACTGGGGCAAAGTCATATTCTCTGATGAAGCCCCCTTCCGATTGTTTGGGGCATCTGGAAAAAGGCTTGTCCGGAGAAGAAAAGGTGAGCGCTACCATCAGTCCTGTGTCATGCCAACAGTAAAGCATCCTGAGACCATTCATGTGTGGGGTTGCTTCTCATCCAAGGGAGTGGGCTCACTCACAATTTTACCAAAAAACACAGCCATGAATAAAGAATGGTACCAAAACACCCTCCAACAGCAACTTCTTCCAACAATCCAACAACAGTTTGGTGAAGAACAATGCATTTTCCAGCACGATGGAGCACCGTGCCATAAGGCAAAAGTGATATCTAAGTGGCTCAGGGACCAAAACATTGAAATTTTGGGTCCATGGCCTGGAAACTCCCCAGAACTTAATCCCATTGAGAACTTGTGGTCAATCCTCAAGAGGCGGGTGGACAAACAAAAACCCACTAATTCTGACAAACTCCAAGAAGTGATTTTGAAAGAATGGGTTGCTATCAGTCAGGATTTGGCCCAGAAGTTGATTGAGAGCATGCCCAGTCGAATTGCAGAGGTCCTGAAAAAGAAGGGCCAACACTGCAAATACTGACTCTTTGCATAAATGTCATGTAATTGTCGATAAAAGCCTTTAAAACGTATGAAGTGCTTGTAATTATATTTCAGTACATCACAGAAACAACTGAAAAATCTAAAAGCAGTTTAGCAGCAAACTTTGTGAAAACTAATATTTGTGTCATTCTCAAAACTTTTGGCCACGACTGTATGTGCATAATTATATAAATTAAGTCAACTCAACAGATACAAGTTACTAATCGCTTTTTGCACTGTTCATATACAGTGTATGAACTTTTATTACAGTTTAAAATAACTGTCTTATTCTTGAATGTGTTTTTTAAATGTGAGTTATTCTTGTGATTTTAAGCTGAATTTTAAGCATCATTGCTCCAGTCTTCAGCCTTATATGATCCTTTGGACTTCCTTATTTGATGACCAATTATCATTATTGGTATTCAGTTCTTAAAAATGATTCTGATCATTATTAATGCTGAATTTAGGTTAATACTTTGTGGATAATGAGATTTTTTTCTTTTTTTTTTACTTACAGTTTATTGCATTTTAAACTTGAAGAAAACTTGAACTAAACAAACTTCAATAACTGAAACTAATTTAATAAATGAAGCTAATACTAAAATAAGAACTAAAAGTAATATTAATAAAATATCATGTACACGGGCGTCACGGTGGCGCAGTGGGTAGCACAATCGCCTCAAAGCAAGAAGGTCGCTGGTTCGAGCCTTGTCTGGGTCCGTTGGCATTTCTGTGTGGAGTTTGCATGTTCTTCCCGTGTTCGCGTGGGTTTCCTCCGGGTGCTCCAGTTTCCCCCACAAATCCAAAGACATGCGGTATAGGTGAATTGGGTAAGCTAAATTGTCTGTAGTGTGTGTGTGTGTATGGATGTTTCCCAGTGATGGGTTGCAGCTGGAAGGGCATCCGCTGCGTAAAACATATGCTGGATGAGTTGGCGGTTCATTCCGTTGTGGCGACCCCAGATTAATAAAGGGACTAAGCCGAAAAGAAAATGAATGAATATTATGTACACATAAAAAGCCTAAAAAATACACAAACCCAGCTTAACTAATATTTTGTAACTTTAACTTTAACAAAAAAGTCTTTCTTAATTTAAATGAAAAATAACAAAAAGTAGATGAATAATTGAACAACAACAACAAAAATCCCAATGCCTATATGGAATACTAGACAAACTGAGACTTGTCACATCTACATATTTTTGCTTTTCTGGTAATTTGACTTACTTCTATTGGCCTCATTTTTAAGTTGCTTATATTAAAGCATCTGCTAAATCAACAAATGTTAAGAGCATGAATCTTTTCATTGATTAAAAATGTATTTGCCATGGCATGTTCTGACAGTGAACATTTAGTTTCAGTTTTTCTTCATTTTTTTCTTTTCTATCATTTACACTCCAGGATTTGTGTAGCAGTCATGAATTTCAGAGGCATGTTTCTGGCTTCATTTTTTTTCTTTCCGTTGGCATTTACTAAACAGAAGCTGTGGATTATCATGATGCAGCGCCCCTAAACTTCAGTGACATTTAAGACAATATCAATATTCATGAAGCGTAAGGGTAAACAGCAGACTGACAGAGCTGTGCGACTGGTCATGTGATTACAGTCTGACAGTCATATGATGGAGGACGTCCTTTTGCTGGATGTTCCCTTTCTGCTCCGTCACCCCTCAGTGTGAATGTGAAAAGTCTTCTCACTGTTTTTTTTTTATGTTCATTGCATCTTCAATATGGACTGGGGCTGAACATCCTTTTTGCATTTGCGAGCTCTGTTTCACTATCATTAATTCATCACAATCAAACTGGAATTGGAAAGTTTCTCCCAGATGGATATGGACATTTCTTGCAGCGTGTTGCCTCACAGAGATGTTTTAAAAGTGTTTAAAAATGCTAATTGTGAGTGTGTGTTGTTTTTCTTGTGTGACGGAGTATTGATTGCGTTTTCTGCTGGTTATAATTCATAAATGTGGCAAATGGACAGGATTTTCTTGTCTTTTTTGTTACACTGTTAGACATTTTATTGTATTTTTGCAGTACCTTACTGGCAGCATTGTTACAGCAACTGCCCCTTTACAGTAACTTACTTGTAAATGTGTTTTACAGTAGCAGGGCCCTACCGCAATTTAATTTTTTACAGTAAAATAGCCTTTCCGCAACTTCTTTTTATGGTAAAATGCCTTTTAACACATTTTAATTTTACAGTATGACAATTTTTACACTAGTTTTGCTGTAATTTATTTACATTTTACACTAGCAGTACAAAACCTTTATTTTTAGGATTTACTATTGAATTTAATACATTTCTAAAAGCAAATTTTGTCTTCAACTACAGTAGCAGTACTTGATTACTTTGATTACAGTAGAATACTGCACATTCCTAATATGCAGTAAGTTACTGTAAACGTTTTTAAATGACCCACAATGCAGTGCATATTACAGTAGTGAACTGTAAAGAATGTATGTGGTGTTTTTGCAGTAAATAACTGTAAAATTGCAGCGAAATTTAACAGTGTAGTTGATTAAATTAATTTATTTTAAAAAAACACTTTCAAAAGGTATGAATGTCACATTTTATATTTAATTTTAATTCTTAAAAAAGTCAAATTACATGTTAAAAATACCAAATGCATTACTTTTGGTTCATTCATCACACTGGGAAACTATCAGAGATAGTAAGCGCAATATTAGTATTCAAATCGCTTTTTCTGCGAAAGCCCTCTCAATTGAGATTGTTACACTTTCCGTCTCTTCGTCCTCCATCCTTTTATCTTCCTCCTTGAACAATCCTCTTTTCTTCCAGCCCTTGTTTGGCATTTCCTTCACAGGTGTTCAAAGACAGCCAGCGAGCTCTCATTTGAAATGGACCTCAATCGTCAGGAAGGAAACTTTTCTTTGCACAGTCTAGCCTTATTTAAAGCTGCTCAACAAAGTCAAGTGCTGATGTGATCGAGTTAAACATCATATGTAGTGATCAAGGCACAAATTCACAAAACATGTCGCTAAAAAAAAAAGAAGATAAAAGTAGTTCATAATCTGCTGATTTAGGAGAAAATCTTAAAAATAGTGGGTGTGATTAATTATACTACAATGAATTAATAGTAATTTGGCCACAATTTGGTCATCTGAGACTCAAAATATTCCTATAATCCTAAAGTATATAGAATGTGATTTAGTGCAACAACTTCAGACAAGAAGAGAAACTCAATTATTTATGGAGGAAAAAGGAGTGTTTGTATGGCAAAAAAAGAATGCTCGCTCTGGAAATACAAATTTCAGATATAATACTGAATACTGTTGCCAGGGAAGATGAAATTGATTACTAATATATTTGGTATGATGTTACTTGACGGGCAGCACAGTGGCTCAGTGGTTAGCACTGTCGCCTCACAGCAAGAAGGTCACTGGTTCAAACTCCAGCTGGGTCAGTTGGCATTTCTGTGTGGAGTTTGCATGTTCTCCCCGTGTTCGTGTGGGTTTCCTCTAGGTGCTCCGGTAAAACATATGCTGGAATAGTTGGCGGTTCATTCCGCTGTGGCGACCCCTGATAAATAAGGGACTAAGCCGAAGGAAAATTAATGAATGACTATTAAAAGTTATTTTATTCAACTAAAAAAATGTAAGGCAGCAAGAATTATAGTTTTAAGAAAAAACTTAAATACTGCTATTTAGGAGAACTCAGTGTCAGAATAAGATATTTTGCAGTACAAATGGCTAATGAAATCTCCTGCAGGCCTTCACCTCAGGCTCTGTTCGCTTGAGATGGTGCCGTGCTGATTAGCCCTGGAGAAAAGCACCATTCTCTCCCACTGATGGGCTAATGAGAAGAAGCAGCCCATTAACTATGCAGAATGAGCACGGCTGCATTCTCTGCAAAGGACTGACTGAGATGTGGGGAGATGTGAGGGAAAGGAAGGTAAAAGCGGCTTCCAGGGGGCAATTAAACGCCTGTGTGGTGGATGTTGCACAGGTTGAGGCTTTTCCTTTGGGCCAGTGCTATTTGTGACTTGTGTGTGCGCGTATGTATTTTGTATGTGTGAGAATGGATGTGATAAAACCTTATGAAATGTGCTTATGCTTGCCAAAACTTCTATCCGGCACTTCACGCTCAAGAAGAAAGGCCAAGAAACAAGGCTTGTGTGAAAGCATTTATAGTAGCTTGTTTTGCATGCTGTTTGACTGGATCAGACGGTCGTAATATGCTCGCACAGCACTGGTTTAACACAGTTATACTTGCCATGTGGTTGCTTGAAGTGGTATTTCGGGATTAGTTGAAGTTGAGCTTTATTTGGAAGCATTTGTGGTGTGATGTTTGATTTTACTGTAAACAGTTTCACACTTTTTATATGTGACTCTTTTCTTTAATTTTGTGAAGCTGTTATGAAACAATATTTTATAAAATTGAATAAAAATGAAAGTTGACTTAAATAGTGAGACACTTACAATGGTAGTCAGTGGCATCAAAATGTTTAGCAGTTTGAATGTTGGGTAGATTTTAGTGTGAATAAAAGCACTTTACATCTTTTTTCTGTAAAGATATGCTACTGTTTACAAATCTGACACTAAAATGACTAATAATTATGGCTTTTCAGCTTATGTGTTATTGAATTAAATGAAATGCTAGTAGAATAAATAAATAAACATGTATGTATGTATATGTAATAAAATATTGAACTTTTTCTTTTTTTCATTTTAGCTACAACTAAATTAAATATTAAGAAATAAGTTACTAACTAACTAAAAAAAAAAAGCAAAAACACAGTGTAATATTAACGTTTACTAAAACCTTAATACTTAAATAAATACAACATAACAAATCTAGTAATAGTAGCTCAATGATACTAAAATAACAAGATTTCATATAATTAAAATTTTATCATAAATACTATTTTTATGAGATTTAATGAGATTTTAAATCCTCCTAAAATTGTCATTTTTTTGTCAGCAAAGATTCAAACTGTTCATTAAACCTTTCACAAATCAAAGTACATTTTGAAAAATGTAGCCCAGTCTTCACAAAAATACTTAGTAGCACAGATTCAATAATATATGTTAACATTTATAAAACAAAACAGTTATTTTTAATGACAATAATATTTCGCAATATATCTGCTTTTCATTTATATTTGATCAAATACAATAAAGATAGTGCATCATAAAAAAAATAGCTTTTATACAACATGATGTTGAGTATATGA
Source organism: Danio jaintianensis (assembly GCA_903798115.1). Taxonomy (NCBI): domain Eukaryota; kingdom Metazoa; phylum Chordata; class Actinopteri; order Cypriniformes; family Danionidae; genus Danio; species Danio jaintianensis. Next base: position 21,714,946 of record CAIGQV010001633.1, on the reverse strand, counting down.
TGTCTGAATGAACTATAGCAGGGGTCACCAAACTCAGTCCTGGAGGGCCGGGGTCCCTGCAGGGTTTAGCTCCAACTTGCCTCAACACCTGCCTGGAAGTTTCTAGTATACCTAGTAAGAGCTTGATTAGCGGCTTCAGGTGTGTTTGATTAGGGTTGGAGCTAAAATCTGCAGGACACAGGCCCTCCAGGACCGAGTTTGGTGACCCCCTGAACTATAGCATTAAACCATTATTGTCTAATCAACATATCAACAAACATCCTCGTTTGAGCAGCTATCCAGTGAAGCACAACTGAAGGACGGAAAAAAGCTTCTCCACCAACAGTGTGTTGAATATTTGTTAGTTTCTCCAGATCTGGGCTGTCTTGGCATTGACTGCTCTGCCAAACACTGTCAGTCCAGGCTGGAGATGAACTCAGGCCTCAGATTATGCAGGCATAAAGGGACTTTTTCAAGGCTGAGTGGACACACGACCTTTATTTTATTAAAGCTGGCTCGTCCAGACTTCTCCTGCCAGGGGTTGTCAGTGTATGGCGGAGTAATAGAAGGATTGGATTGGGACAGCCCAGCTTTTCTGCTCACGTTTTTATTTTATTTTTTGCAGGACAAATCTGGTAAAACTTGATTTACGGTCAGTGAGCAGTGAAATGAAGGACTGGTCAGTATTTTGCCAGGCTGCCGTTATTGTTCTTGGCTGAAAAACTTTTGGCTGTTTCGCAATATTATGTAGAAAAAATAAGTATATATTTAATATTTAATAAGTAAATTTGTCTGGGTGACACAGTGGCTTAGTGGTTAGCACTGTCTCTGCAAGACGTTAGCACGTGGTTAGCACTGTCGCTGCAAGACGGTCGCTGGTTCGAGTGGAGTTTGTATGTTTTCCTCGTGTTGGCGTGGGTTTCCTCCGGGTGCTCCGGTTTCCCCCACAAGTCCAAAGACATGCACTATAGGTGAATTGAATAAACTAAATTGCCCGTAGTGTATGTGTGTGAATGAGTGTGTATGGATGTTTCCCAGTGCTGGGTTGCAGCTGGAAGGGCATCCGCTGTGTAAAACATATTCTCGATAAGTTGGTGGTTCATTCCGCTGTGCCGACCACTGATGAATAAGGGACTAAGCCAAAGGAAAATGAATGAATAAATTTGTGTGTGCCTTATTTGTTGTTATTAAACTCTGTATTGTATCATTGTGGTATTAAATCAACTATATATAAGCTACTTTATTATCTGCATCAGGTATGGTATGAGTAATGCTAACATTTTTTCTCCAAATTTCAAATAAAGATATTTATTAGAACAGTTGGTAAAAAAAATGCTTTCATTTATTGTGATTAGGGATGGGTATCGTTAAGGTTTTATTGGTATTACTACTTTTATCGATACCACTTATCGGTTCGGTACTGTAACGGTACTCTTATCGGTACTTTTTGTAGTGTAATTTTTTTTTGACAGAATTAGCAACACTTTATTTTATTATTAGCTTTTTACTGTACAATAATTGTAAAACAAATAAAAATTTTCCTGTAAAAGAATGTACAATGGCTTTCATACTTGACGTGCTCACCGTTGTATTGGACCGAACAAGACAAACATTTCTCATATGAGACTGCCAACAGTGCAGATGAATATCAAATATCACAAATTAGAAAAGGTTGGTCAGTTCAGTTATGTTACTGTAGGTAACGTTTATTTAGCAATAATTCTCCAGTACCGATAGCAGAACCGTTAACGTCAGAGCTTATCAATACTTCGGTCTTTTATAATTTAGCATCGTTACCGATAAAGAGTTTTGGTACCCATCCCTAATTGTGACAGAATACCAGTTATTCCTTCAAATGTTGATACTTAGCTCTCCTGAAGTTAAAACTATGGAAAATAACTAAATTTTTTTTTAACAAAACAAATGTTTTGGAAGTCTCTTATTTTTTTATGTAAATTTTTTCATTAGTTAACAAATAACCCCCTCTAAATACCCACATATACATTTAAGATATAAATAGGTCTCCATATTATTTTAATTAACAATTTGTTTCATAAACTAAAACTAGGGATGCAACGGATCATATATTGGCTTCAATAACATATTTTTGGCCGGATCAGATATCGTCCAGATGGGACCAATCCAAATCTGATATTACACATGTACTATTATGTGATATTGACAAGCCCATCCAAAATCATGAAAAAGTTATAATGCATCATAAAGTTTTTATGCACTATATTCCAAATATTCTGAAGTAATTCAGTAGTTAAATGTGGCATAAAGATGAATGTTCAAGTGGTTAATTTCAATTTTTCAATATTTCAAGTTCACAAAAGTTAATATATGAAATATCTATTTTCATAAATGTATTTTATAACTATACAAAATTATTTTTCACACAACTTATGTTTTTTTTAGAGTAGTTGTTTTTCTTGATAAATAAATAATTTGTATTTAGTAAATTGTGTTTAATAAAGAAGAGATATTATTTGGGATTCTACCTCAGATTATCAAAAGTTGAAGTATGAATGGGAAAAAAAATGCATTGGTATCGGATCGGTATCTGTATCGGCTGATATTTAGACTATTTAATATCGGATTGGTTCTAAAACTTAGTCACACATGCTGATAACCTGCCCAAACTGCCCTTTTTCATTAATGATTTTTCTTTTGTAGCAGCTTTACGTACTTGAGAGATTTTTTATTACACTTGATGTTAAGGTGTACGCTGTTCTCACAATCCTTTTATGGCTTATGCGTGACTCCAATCTGTTTTTTTGACTTGCTTAGCATTCTCTTTAATTGTTTACTTTCCTTTAATAGACGAGATGTCGCAAAACACAAGCAATTACTTCTTTTCTGATGAGCAGTCAGAAGGAGCGTTGCGCGAGGTTAACAAGTTGCTTGATGTACAGCAGAGCAGATGTTTCCTGACAGCAGAGCTGGAATATTCCCTGTACAAACAACAGTTCGACAGAGAACGGATGTGCATTAAGCATCATCAGAGCTGTGTTATTTTCACTTTGATAACAGGTTTATTTGCATATTCACCAGCAGAAATAAGTAGCTGCTTTGAGGTCTGTGTCTCCCCGATTGATGTTTATAGCCTCCCGGTGAATGCTAAATACATGGCACACGTAACTTTCTCAGTTAAAGCGCACCAGCTGCCCTGAGGAAGCCCCTGTAAACAAAGAGCAAACACCTGGGAGAGTCAGGCAAATATTTATAGACTTTAATGAAGAGAAACGGGGGGCGTCTCCAGATGGCTGGTGCAAATGAAATGGGGAGCCTGAGTTATGCAAACTGACCATTTTACATGAACATTATACGTGAACATTATACAAATAAATACAATTATTCTTTTAAAGACAAGAATTATTAAATAATGCACTTCTTGAGCCAATGAGCCGCTTTTCCATTTTTGTGCCAAACTGTTCTAAGAACAGTCCGGTAAAGTTCAAGTTGTGTTTTCACATTAGGCTGGTATGGCACGGTATGATTACAAACTGTTCTTGGTCTGCAATTCTAGGCATGGTTAGACAACAGTGCTGAACCGTGACTGGTAGAGTCTTTGTGTGCATGATGACGCCACTCTTTTGCCTGAGTGACAGTTTATAGAAGAGCACTACTTATTTATTTTTTGTTATTCAACAAAGTGAAAAAAGAAGTCCCAAAAACAGAAATATCTGATCATCATCCATAATATTACATTACACTTACATTACAAGACAATGACTGGCGCATTTGTATTACATTCCAAACCGGATGGGCATGAAATGAAGTAGTTACGCAAAGAGGACCATTCGGGCCGATAGTGGAAAGGTGATTAAATTGGCATGTTATGTAGTCAACCAAGGAAACCATTGAAAATACACGTATCAGCCTACATTTTTGCAAAACTTAAATACATTCCTCCGGGTACGTTTCATTGCACATTTCAAAAATCCACTAGAGGATGCTGTCTACATTTTTGTGAATCTAAAACACGTTACTTAGGTTTTTTTTTGTTTTTTTTTTTGTACATTTCAGATACACGTCCTTCTTGTACACATCCACGAGAAGGTAGGGATTTCGTACAGATCATCAGCCAAACACTGACTTAAACCTTTCCCTAAACCCAACTAATAGTGTTTTCAAAAGCAAATGTAAGAGAAAAGTACATTGCGAACACAGATTTATCTTTATTTTACTTGGTTTTTATCTTTTTTATGGAACCATGCCTCAGACAATGTGACAATGCTAGAAAGGTCAATATAAGGTGAGGCAAATTCGATTACAAATTTTAAAATTTTGTTTATTTGGTGTTGTGCAAAGAACTGCATGAAAATAATTCTATATTTGATGATAATATGTCCCGTGTAAATATCTTTAGTGTAAAAAGGAGCAAAAGTTATTGCCGTCACATTGTATAGTTGTAATTTTACCTTGAAAGTGCAGTCAAAGTACATTTTTGTGGTTTCACAAAAATGTAGGCTGAAGCATGTATTTCCAATGGGCCTGTGTTTTTTATTGCCTGTCTCAATTTTTAATAACACTCTAAACATTTTATTTCATGCATTGTTTGTGGAACTTTTTTGATGAACAAATGGAATGGTTCCTTCCAGACTATTTTTCCCCTACTCTGGATGCCAATGTCTACTGGTTTTCAACATTCTTCAAAATATCTCATTTTGTGATCAACAGAAAAACACAGCTAATAGAGTTTTGTAACCATTTATGATGATGTCTTTATGATGTGACATAAGCGAACTGATAAATGATAAACATACTGGTCACACTTTAAAATAAGATTTCATTAGTTAATCTATTTACTTACATGAACTAATAATGAACATTACTTGTTAATCATAGTTCAACATTTACTACTGGATTATTAACATCCAAATTCATGCTTGTTTACATTAGTTAATGCACCGTAAGTTAACGTGAACTAACAATGAACAACTGTATAACATTAACTAATACAACCTTATTGTAAAGTGTTACCAACATTCTTTACACAAGTGAAATGCATTGTTGTGATAGACATTTACATTCAAATGAAATCGTTTTAAAAAAAATTCTCAGTCAAAAAAAATGGTTGGTGTTCTCCTGAAAGAGCAGACTGAAAAAAGAGAGAACAAAATCGTGAACCTTTGAGCTGCCTGAGGAAAGTTAAACAACTGAGACTAAACCATGACTAGGTGGCTGAGGAATGTCAGATAAAACAAAGCCTTTTCTTTGCCTGTGTGAGGTGAGAAGCAGAGACTTTCTTCAGGAACAGACATTTTGCCATGACATGGATTTATCTTTGGATTTTTCTTCAGAAATTTTGCACATTTTCTAGTTTAATTAAAAAGAGCAGGGTGGAAGTTAACTTTAGATCATTATAAAATCTCAAATTAGGGTCTTTCTTTCTTTCTTTCTTTCTTTCTTTCTTTCTTTCTTTCTTTCTTTCTTTCTTTCTTTCTTTCTTTCTTTCTTTCTTTCTTT
>CAIGQV010001633.1:21684289-21702795 GCA_903798115.1 Danio jaintianensis | reverse complement strand
TCATTTGAATAAGTGAATTTTTAATTTGAGAATCGCTCTGACCAAATAATTTGAATCAGTGAATCTTTAACTGGAGACTCGCTCTGACCATATAATATGAATCAGTCAATCTTTAACTTGAGACTCGCCCTGACCAAATCATTTGAATCAGCAAATCTTTAACTGAGCTCTGAAACTTTGGTGAGCATTAGAAACAGATTAACATTTAGGATAAAAATCACACTGACTCCAAACTTTCGACAGCAGAGTTTTTGACCACCCCTAGAATGAATCAGTCCCCTCTCCACAGCCGTGCTTCAAAAAAAGCCCTCTTTGCATGTGAAATGAGCAACAACAATTCTCTGCTCTCTCGCATTGGGACTCGTTTTGCTGTCAGGTGTCAAATGCAGTTTAACTCTCCCATCCTTCAATAAAAGCCTCTTGGTAAAGTCTGCATTAAACTGTGAGAGGATCAACACAGCAATGGGAAATGAGCTGCTCAAACTGTTACGATCAGACAGAACTGATCAGGGATGCTGTTAATAAACTCCAGCCTTGATGAGTCCCGATACTCAGAATTGCGGTCAGACAGTTGAGAAAGAAATCCAGAGAGAGAGAGTGATAGAGAGAGCACTGTTCCTCTGGGAGACACAATCAACTCTTGTCAGCAGGGTAATTACATGGGACTAAAATTAATAAGAGGGATTAATACAAGCATAACAAATGATCCACACGAGCGTCTCGGTTTCACACAGAGCGTCTCGTTCTTGCTGCTTGACAGGACGTCAGAAGGTAGAACGGGGAAAGCCTGCTTTAAATCACTTTTCATTTAAGAGCCCCTTTCTTCTGCTAAGTCCTAATCCTTCAGTGGAAATCATATTCTTGACATCTGACTAATTAAAAGTGTGATTAAGCTTGCAGACTGGTGGAGAGATCAGAGACCCGGTCTGTCAGGATTCTCAGATTTTTTTTTATTTTTGATAAATTGCTGTTTTATTCTCCAGTCTTTGATTACAGGCGTTTAGGAGAGCATTACTGTAATGTAGATGACGTCTTTGAATGTTAATTTGTGAGTAGTCTGTTTTTGACTTTTTTGTGTACGTGGCTCTTTTTATGAGTGGTTCAGAAAGTCCTGAAAATGGCTCTGATGATTTGGTGCAGTTTTGATCATTCAGCATACAGAACCCCCAGAAGTCCTCGGGGGAAAAAGGGTTTTATAGGTATAATTAACTGAGGAAGTTGTGAAAAGCTTGGGAAATGCAAACTAATTTCCTGTTGTCAGCAGATAAGAAGTTTGATGCTTAAGATTTATACCTTTCCGAATGAAATAATGAAAGATATTTTATTATTTGAAAGGTTACTTTTGAAGTGCTAAAGAGTTTATACAGAGTCAAATATTTTGTGGGTCAGGTGCAAGGGCGTAAATTTGCTCTTGATATTGGTGGGGACCTATGAATTATGAACATGTTTTTTCATTTGCTGCAAAATCACTACATTAATACTAGCAATGCTGTTCAATTTATTTTAATCCACTCTCTATACAATACAATTCATTAAGTTAAATTAAGGAATAGTGTAATGTAAAAAAAAATACTTTATAACTGAGAAAGACAGAGTTTAATAAAGACTTCCATTTATTTTAGCCATAGTGCAAATGAAATGTGTCTCATACATCAGTATTAAATAAAGTAGATGGAGCACAGGCTGTAGTTTTTCAAACAATAGTTTCAACCGAAATTCGACATGCTACTCTGAGAGATTAGGAGAACTGACAGATGAAATTATGGGTGGGGACATTTCAATAGTCGGTGGATTTTGGTGGGGACACCAATATCTAAGAATGCTAATTCTATGCCCCTGGTCAGGTGGTATGAATTGTTTAAAATTCAAGGTGTTTTTTTAATAGTATTTCATGCGATTTACAGTAAGTAATATTTCCACAAGGGCGACATGGTGGCTCAGTGGTTAGCACTGTCGCCTCACAACAAGAAGGTCGCTGGTTCGAGTCCCGGCTCGATCAGTTTGCATTTCTGTGTGAAGTTTGCATGTTCTCCCCGTGTTGGCGTGGGTTTCTTCCGGGTACTCCAGTTTCCCCCACAATCCAAAGACATGCAGTACAGGTGAATTGAATAAACTAAATTGGCCGTAGTGTATGTGTGTGAATGAGTGTGTACGGATGTTTCCCAGTACTGGGTTGCAGCTGGAAGGGCATCCGCTGTGTAAAACATATGCTGGATAGGTTGGCGGTTCATTCCGCTGTGGCGACCCCTGATGAATAAAGGGACTAAGCCGAAGGAAAATGAATGAATGAATGAATATTTCCACAGATACCAGCTGAAATGAAAATGAAACTATTTATTTGTTTACTTATATTTATTAGTTTTTTTTGTTTACTATCTACAAAATTTAAAGGATTTAGAATAAAAACTATAATATAGTAAACTACTATTACATTTGAAATAGCTTAGATAAGTTGAAACATTTATTGATGGTCGGTTAATTATAACTAATCTTACTATTTTCATCGATGAAGGCACCTGGTTATATGTAAAATAATAATAATAATTATAATAAATAACAAAATCATTATTTCAATTGCAAAACAGCTAAATTATCTTATTGACCAATCAGAATCAAGTATTTATAAGCACTGTGTGATAATGATATGTTTTTAATAACTGTCCTTTCATTGCAAAGGCAACAGTATTAAATCATTTTGGAGTGCCTTTTGGCCAAAAAAAGACACTTGGACCAAAAAAATGACCAAATGTGAGCAATAGGACACATTCAGGTGCATTTACTATGTAATTTTAGTGACTTGATTATCTTGACCTATATTGTGCTACTATTGTAACATCAATCCCCCACCATATTTGGCTCTTAGCAGGCGAGGAGACCCTGAAGCAGACCGATAGTAGAGGTGGGAAGGGCAGCTGACAGTGTCTGCGCAGGGAACAACTCTGGAAAGTTACCAGCAAGGACACAATTACTTTTCAATGTCAGTGGCGAGTTGAATTTAGAGCAGATGCCGTCCGTGGGGTGCATGTCTAAGAGCAGCCATATAGAAAACTATAACCTGTTTAACTCTTTAAAACTCCTGCTTAAATGGGTTGGCTGAGGATAGTGCAAGATATTGTGTTTTTGTCTTGTCTTTCTATGAAAAATTGGCTTATTGGCTTAAAATCAAAGGCTTATTATTGTAGATGGATCTTATCACGTAAAAAAAGACATAAATCCACATACAGACATAGTTGTTTAAAGGCATAGTTCACCCAAAAATGAAAATTTCCTCACCATTTCCTCACACTCAAGTGGTTTTAAACTGTAATTAAATTTAAATACACTTTGTTTTCCCCTCTGTTGAACACAAAACCATATATTCTGAAGAAAGTTGAAAAAGAAGCATGAACGCGCTATTGAAGTCAATGGTAGTTTTTTTTGTTTTTTGTTTTTTTGTCATTCTTAAGTATATCTTCTTTTGTGTTCAACAAAAGACAGAAACTTACACAGGTTTGGAACAAATGGAGAATGAAAAAATGATGACAGAAGTTTAATTTTTGGTTGAACTATCCCTTTAAGAAGCTTTTATTTGTGGGGCTACATATTAAAAAAACAACAACATTCATTTTCCTTCGGCTTAGTCCTTTTATTCATCAGGGGTCGCAACAGTGGAATGAACCACCAACTTATCCAGCATATGTTTTACATAACAGATGCCCTTCCAGCTGCAACCCAGTACTGGGAAACATCCATACACACTCATTCACACACACACACACACACACACACACACACTACAGCCAATTTAGTTTATTCAATTCACCTATAGCGCATGTCTTTGGACTGTGGGGGAAACAACATGTATTGGCACAAACAGACCTTTATCAGTATGCTAAACAATAGAGAACAGTAAGTGGGTAAAAAGCAAGTTTTTTGAGAAGGCTGCCAGATTTAAGCAGTAAAATATCATGATCTCTATTCAAACACCCATGTATTTTTAATTCAAAATGACCATGATTAACAAACTTTTACGACCATTGCCATGCATTCAAAACTGCGTTTGACCCAGAGAGAGCAGTTGTCACATTTGGTTATTTCAAGTATTTTCAAGTCTTTTCAAGTATCATTTTTTTTCTAAACATTGCATAAACTTGTCACAGAAACATTGTTGTCTACTGTAGGATTGACCAAAATCAAGCAAATTGACTCGTCATTTAAAAGCTAAAGTGGTTCTTCAAAAATACTTATGCATCCAGTTATGAAATTTGTAAAGTCTGAAAATGACTTAAAAAATAAAAATAATTGATGTTATATTATAGTAATAATAATTTTAGAAATATATGTGGACCCTGTACCACAAAAGTCATTTATATAGAGATTTTTTTTTACATCAAATGAACCTGAATAAATATACTTTCCATTGATGTATGGCCAATATTTGCTTGATTACTATTTGAAAATCTGCAATCTCAGGGTTAAAAAAAATATCTAAATATTGAGAAAATTGCCTTTGAATTCGAAAATATGAAGTGCATAGCACACTACTTTTAATTCACACTTAACATGGAGTTTTGATAAATTTAGGAAATTGGCAAAATATCTTCATGGAACAATCTTTACCTAATATTCGAATGATTTTGGCATAAAAGAAAAAATAAATATTTTTGACAAATAAACGTAAATATGTGCAACATATAACATTATTTTGTGGTCCAGGGTCACATATATTGCAGCAAATAAAGTTGTGTAGTAACACATTTACTTATTTACATTTATTTATTCATTGTGTTGTAACTTACAGTAACAACACAATGAATAAATAAATGTAAATAAGTAAGTGTACTGTATTGTGTTGTTTTTTAAAGATAAAAGATCGTCTTGTTTATCCAGAATTGTGCATCTCTATCAGATGTGATGATGGAACAATCGAAGACCCTGTTTATACCTGGTATTTAAGCGATAGTTCACCCCCAAAATTCAAATTTACTCACTCTCAAGTGGTTGTAAACCTTTATGAGTTTCTTTCTTCTGTTGAACACAAAAGAAGATATTTTAAAGAAAGCTGAAAACCTGTAATTACTGACTTCCATAGTAGACAAAAAAAACAAATACAATGGAAGTCAATGGTTACAGGTTTCCAACGATCTTCAAAATATCTTCTTTTGTGTTCAGCAGAAGAAGGGAACTCAAACAGCTTTAGAAGAAAGGAGAGTAAATGATGACAGAATTTAAAATTTTGGGTAAAAAAAATCCCTTTAAATAAGACTTTTTTTTTGCCAATTTAATCACACGTGGACCATGTAGCAACAATGCTTTGTCTTCATAAATGTTATGGAACAAAAAAACTGTACCATTCCCATTAAGAGTCACTTTATAATTAGTGCATGTTCATGATGCTATCAGCTAATGTGTGTGTTTCTGTCATTCCTGCAGGATTTTTTCAGCAAGTCAGATCCGTTCTTAGAGATCTACAGGGTAAATGATGATGACAGCCAGCAGCTAGTGCACAGAACAGAGGTAAAACAACTATCTGTATTGAAGATCCCTCTGCGGCAGTCCATAAACGACACTGAATCGCTCTCTGTCCTCTTCTGCACACAGACTGTCATGAATAACCTCAACCCCGTGTGGAAGACCTTCAAAACATCACTGAACTCGCTCTGCAGTGGAGACCATGAAAGAATACTGAAGGTACATTATGACACTAAGTTAGATGACACTAGCAATATATATATATCATTTTAATTTAGTTTTACATTAACATTTGCACTGCAGGCATGTTTCTGGCAGATGATAGCTTATAAAAGGCTTAAAAGTACATGCATTGTGTTCGCAGTTAGATGTAGCTGCTCTAGCGTACAATTTGTCTGCTTTTTACCCATCAATAATTCTACTGCACTTTGACTGAAAGATGTCTCAGCACTTTGGGAAAAGTTTTTTTTATTGAATTAATGCAGATGTATATTTCAGCTTTCAGGGCATTTGGATGTATTTTGAGAAATATTGAATCAGTTTTTTTTCCTGTGTGTAAGTGACATGCCGCTTGTCTATCTTTGTATGCATTTATTTTGCTATAGATAAGCATATATCCTGCTGTGTCACAATCTTACATGCCAAACACATAATATAAAAAAGCACATTATATTACATATTCTTACCTTAAAAATCAATTGAATGCATCAACACATTGAGTATGGATCAATGTGATAATTACAGTATGGTTCAGCCATATTGGGGAAAAAAAAAACTGTCATTGTTTTTTTTTGTTTTTACCAGATTAAAGATTTAAGCGCTATATGGAAAGGTTTGTAATATTTTTTTAATGCTTGGGGGTAATTTTGTAGGGGACAGCATCTGCATAAAATATAATGAGCATATTGCAAGCATTGATAAATATAATAGAAAAGATACAACTAAAATAAACTGCTATATGTACAAAATGCGAATAATGCAAAATAACACTGCATTGTCTTCACTGTATAAATTCAATACAATATCTCTTTTAAAGCTACAAACATTATTGTATTGTAAATGTAAACTCACTTTGAATACTTTTGCATCAACATTGTGATGTTACTGTTGCAGACTGCAATATTGATGCTGGAAAATCTTATTGTGAGGCATGAAATTGCATGAAAAAATCTAAATATTTCAGTTCAAAAATCATTAAAAAAACATTTTAAATGTTTCTTACAAAAGATTTACATCAACCTAAGGTCAAAAACATGATTATTTTCGAACAGTGTCTGAAATGTGTTGATCATGCGCCTGGTCTCTCTAAACCCTGAATAATCTGCTTTGATTGGTCAGATGCCCTTGTCTATTGTGATTAGTCTACCAATTACAGTGCAAAGAAAACAATATGCCAATTAACATATCAGAATGGCAGCTCTTCTCCAGCACTCAGTGATATGAACAGTAATGATAATATCAATTTTATTGTGTCAATCTGAGTCCTAGAATATTCAGTAATTCAATATATCCTGATAATGAATATGCACAATATTGGTAGTGTGGGCACTTAAAAATACAGTGAATAATTATTTATGTTTTTAAAGAATATTCACATTGTATTTTTTTTGCATTGCATTTGTTCATAATAGCGCCGAATGCTTTGAAACCCAAATGTTAATCTGGCCTACTACATGCTGAAATATTGATGGAAAATTCTGCAACTATTTACAGTATATGACTATATGACATTGTACAATAAGTATATTCTTTCTTTCATTACAAACATCTGGACATTTTTTTAAATTAATATACATTACGTTTATGTGAGAAGCACAATGATGTTGAATATTGAGTTTTGCTTACTGACAATTTTGATCAAATTGTAACTTGTGACACTTCTGTCATATGTTTTATTGTTTTAAGCACAAACTCATACTTTTTTTGCAGCTTAGGTCAATATTGCAATAATACCATATACCGTAATAAAAGCTTTAGCAAATAATCGCAACAAGAAAACTTGATACCATCATAAGCCTAGTCAATCTGCTTTCTCAGTCCAGAAAACAACATCCTCTAAACATGTCAACAACACAAACCAAACTGTTCCTAGTCTCAGCCTGGATGTTCAAAGTCATCGGATCATTGGTTGAAGCAAGCAGCGCAGATTTTCATACTGTTTTGAAAATCAATGAGGTTTGCTGGACCACCAGGATCTCTTATCAGTCACATGGGCCGATTACACCGGACCATTAGGCTTGTGTTTCAGCAAAGATTCACCAGGTATTCTCATGTGCTCCACTTAGAAATGTGCGTTTCCTAATTTGCCTCCCTCTTTCTGCTCCCTGAACTTCTCCTGCTTCATTTATTCGTTCGGCATTCATCAAAAGCTGCTTGATTTAATTGGGAAAGGAATTACTCCAAGACCGTCTGAGCTGAACATGCGTTGAAGTGCAATAATGTAATATTAAAAGTAGCAATTTCCCATGGGAATCTAAATTAGAGTACCCCCTGTTAAATGATGATAATAATCATGGAAATAAACATGTCTTTCCCGGCAGTAATTACCTGGAGAAAAAAATAAAATAAGTGTAATGTTTTTGCTATTTTCTTTTACATAGAAATGTAGCAGTAAGGATGTTTAATGAATTTGGCTGTACTTTACATTATTTTATGATAGAGTTTTTTTGTTTTGGTAGCACTAACTAGTGGAACCAAAGCTAAGAACCAAATCTCACTATTAACTTGTGGCTTATTACCTGCCAATTATTAAGATATTGGCTGTTTATTAGTAGTTATAAATGACATATTCTGCATGATCATATTCTACATCCCTAATTCTACCCAATACCCAGACCTAAATGCTACCTCAATAATTAATAAGTAACACATTTGGAGTTTACTGAGGCAAAAGTCATAGTTAAGGTTTTGTTAATAATGAGAATTGTGCTTTAAAATAAAGTGTGACCATATTTTAAATTAACAACATGATAAAAATATTAACTTTACAAATATAAATTCAATTTGATACGTTTTTTGATGTGTGAATTTCATATTTATAATTAAAAAAATCAGTTGTGCTGCTAAATATTGACAGCTTTGATGCATTCTTTTCAGGAAATAGAATTAAAATAGAATTTTTGTAACCATTTAAAATCTTTAATGTCAATGGACCCTTTTCACATTTCTCAGCTGTGGAATCATCATAGTTGGGTAAACTTAGACAGCAGTGAATAACAGAGTCGGGGAGAGTGGAGATGAAAGTACCATTTTTAAAAGATAATGTTCATTCATTCATTCATTCATTCATTTTCCTTCAGCTTAGTCCCTTTATTTATCAGGGGTCGCCACAGCAGACTGAACCGCCAACTTATGTCCAGCATATGTTTTACGCAGTGGATGCCCTTTCAGCCGCAACCCAGCACTGGGAAACATCCATTCACTCTCGCATTCACACACATACACTATGGCCAATTTAGCTTTTTCAATTCACCTATACCACATGTCTTTGGACTGTGGGGGAAACCGGAGCACCTGGAAGAAACCCACACCAACATGGAAAGAACATGCAAACTCCACACAGAAATGCCAACTGACCCAGCCGGGGCTCGAACCAGCGACCTTCTTGCTGTGAGGCGACGGTGCTAACTACTGAGCCATCGTGCCGCCCCACCATTTTTCATAAATAAACAATTTTTAAAACATAACATGTTTTAGACAGAAATCTATTTTTTGCTGTGGTCACTAACTCATAAGTCTGGTCTATCAATATCAGGTGATTTTGTAAATGTGGAACAACTTCAAAATAATTTCACTTTAAAGCAAAATTGCACATTGTTATTTTTGACCCAGTCAGATAACCATCAACACAATACAAAAATTGACTTTCTGCACTTACCTAACCGCGAGACACAGTCATAAAATTCTGTGATATTTGGCAGCTCTGTCAAGGGTTGCATGCTGAATGTGCTGTTCAATTCAATTCAATTCATGTTTATTTATATAGCGCTTTTCACAATATAGATTGGGTCAAAGCAGCTTAACATAGTTCTAGTAAAGTCCAGATTTCAGAGATGAAGTTCAGTGTAGTTTAGTTCAGTGTGGTTTAAATTTCACTGCTGAAAGTTCAAACAGGCTGTTATAGCCTGGAAAGCAAATGTTGTCAGGGCTCAGAGAAAATCACTTTTCTACTTTCGTCCCTGCTCTTGTGTGACAGAAGAGAAAACAATGTCAAATTTACTGAATCGCTCATAGACGCTGCATAACAAACACATAAGCATAAGTGGTAAGTAGTTTTTTTTTTTCGTAATTTGATGCAATGATGATATAATACATATAAGTATAGCTTTATAAATGTACATACATAAAAAAAATCTAAATATTAAAAACTTTCAAGGATTTAAGATGCCGCTGCCCATTAAACACATCATCACCTTTTTGTGAAAAGGGTCAATTATGATCCACTTAATGCGTTCTGGCTGAATGAAAGTGTTTTTTTGAAACCAAAAAAAAAATTAAATATGTTTTGTAGGGTACTTTAAAGGCGCAGTGAAGTAATATAGCCTGCGTACTCAACAAACTGTGTCCATTTAACAACAAGATGCTTCGGGTCCCTATAAAGATCTCTTAAGGGCACCTGTGTTCCTCTCTCCCTGCTCATAGTGCATCAGCATATGGCTGCGTGTGGTCTCCCTCTGCCCACTCACCACCGCACAACAACCCAGACCTTATTACAGCAGAAAGCTCAGGCTCATTTAGTGCCAGCCGTCCTCTATGCCATCTGCAGAATCCCTGAGCTCACAGCTGGAGTTCAGTCGCTTCCCCGACCTGCCCTTTAGGAGTCCATTAGAGCTTCTTCTGGCAGCATCCACAAACGTGTCTTCCTTTTGGAAACACTTAAGTGCCGGCGTGATTGAGCCGTGTGTGGTTTACTTGTAATGGTCGTGATTGATTAAACCCTGCCGATATTCGACAGCTCTTATTATGACTCCAGTCAAGCATATTTGTTGTGGGCTAATGAAATATTAAGTGTTTTGATTTCATTTCTCTTCTCGTGTGACGTCTCATTTTGCGTCTACCAGGAACAGTCGGTTAAAATGATGAACTAGACGAGTTCAGACAGACTCTCTTGTGGATATCAAGCTCTCAGTCTTTTACATGTTGGTGAATCATTTGTATAGTTTTAGAGAATCGGTTAACATAAATTGCAACAAACTTAGAGAGGAACCAAAATTCATGTATAACAGTGCATTGCATGTACACTGACCAGCCACTTTATTAGGTACACCTTACTAGTACTGGGTTGGACCCCCTTTTTTGCCTTCAGAACTGCCTTAATCCTTAGATAGGCATAGATTCAACAAGGTACTGGAAATATTCCTCAGAGATTTTGGTCCATATTGACATGATAGCATCACACAGTTGCTCAGACATCCATGATGCTAATCTCCTTTTCCTGCTCCTGTGATGTGACAACATGAGATGTCTGAGATTATTCGCGCTTTATGACATGGCGCGTTATCCTGCTGGAAGTAGCCATCAGAAGATGGGTACACTGTTGTCATAAAGGGGTGGACATGGTTAGCAACAATACTCAAGTAGGCTGTGGCATTAACACGATGCTCAATTGGTACTAATGGGCCCAAAGTGTGCCAAGAAAATATCCCCCACACCATTACACCTCCGCCAGCCTGAACCGTTACCAATACAAGGCAGGATGGCTCCATGCTTTCATGTTGTTGATGCCAAATTCTGACCCTTCCATCCAAATTTCACAGCAGAAATCGAGACTCATCAGACCAGGCAACGCTTTTCCAATCTTCTATTGTCCAATTTTGGTGAGCCTGTGTGAAATGTAGCCTCAGTTTCCTGTTCTTAGCTGACAGGAGTGGCACCCGGTGAGGCCCATTTGCCTCAAGGTTCGACGTGTTGTGCATTCAGAGATGCTCTTCTGCATATCTCGGTTGTAACGAGTGGTTTTTTGAGTTACTGTTGCCTTTCTATCAGCTCAAAAGAAAATCCTAGAGATGGTTGTGCGTGAAAATCCCAGTAGATCAGCAGTTCCCCAGCGGGAGGGGAACTACAATGCTATGTGGAAACTTCCACTATGGGGATTTCGTCAGAAAGCCAATCATTCTGAAGAGTAATTAAACGGGCCAATGAAATGGAATGAGTTGGCGGTGTCAGCGTGCACAGCTGGCAGCAATCATAATCAGCTTGTGAATAAGAATGCCGGCTGTGCCACACAACCACACCTTTTCGCTTTCAGAAGCCTCATGTGCAGTCTGAAAGAGACGTTTTGCTGTCATCCTCCGACTTTGTTCGAGAGAGAGAGAGAGAGAGAGTGAGAGAAAGCTGCCGTCTTCTGAGAGGCTGATTTCTCCCGGTTCCAGCGCGAGGAACAACGCGAGCAGCGGTGGTCGAGCTGGGTTTCTCCTGTCCCTGGGCGTTTCGCTGGACCGGTACTTCAAGAGCGGTGCGTATAAATTTAAGCAAATTTCCTAAAAGAGCAACACGGTCGGGCAGCGCGTCTTTTTAAAGACGTCGCTCCGACCGTGCGTTTCTGGATGCGGTGGTTTCCTGTCCACGGATGATGGGCACGAGCACTGTATTGCATGTCTGGGGGACCAGCATGTTAATGCGGTGCTCGCGGGCAGCGCATGCCATCACTGCGATGGCATGTCTGTTGCGCAGCTAAGATCACGGTTCGCTCTTGCAAAAGGGCGAACCACCCCTGTTGTCCCCCACAAGTAGCGGTTGGCACTCGGGCAGATCTGAGGGTCACAGTGGGGGTCAATCCGCCGCCCTCGGGCTTGCGGACCTCCCATTCCTCAGCGCGCTCCATCCAAGCTTCGAGTGAGAAAAGCGCACCATCCTTCGGGAGGGTCGCCCTCTCACTCGATGACACCGAGGACCAGATGTCCATCGCTGCATCGGAGGGTGGGCTGTCATTTTCCGATGACAATTCGGACCCGCTTCCTCCCTCAGGGGTGGTAAGCGAGGCTCCGGATATGGCATCTGATATGATGGCCGTGCTAACCTGGGCTGCTTCGGCGACGAGGCTGGAGATGGCTTGTCCCCCAGCTTCGCCGCCGGACCGATTAGACGGGTGTTACGTGGAGGATAAGAAGGGGAAACCCTCTAAGCCTCCCGTCCCCTTCTTCCCGGAGGTGCACAGTAAGTTCACGCAGCGCTGAGGGCACCTTTTTCTGCCCGGTCTGCGTGTGCTCCGCCATCACCTTCCTCGATGACGGAGCAGCCAGGGGGTATGAGGCAAAACCCCAGGTCGAGTGTGCTAGCGCGGTCAATCTTGCCCGCGTGGTGCCCCTTCCTGGCGTGGTTAGCCTCAGCTCCCGTCCAAAGCGTGTAGGTTGTCTGTGTCCCTCAGGGCCAGAGCCTACACTGCTGCGGGCCAGGCTGCTTCCGTTTTGCTTGCTATGGCTAGTGCAAGCGCTGGCCCAGCGGCACAAGGAAGGTTCCGACCCAGGCTTAATGCACTACGCACTGCAACCGACTTTGCTCTAAAAACACCAGGTCGGCTGCGAGTGCCCTGGGAAGGACGATGACCACACTAGTGGTCCAGGAACGCCACCTCTGGCTAAACCTGGCAGATATGCGTGTCGTTGACAAAGTTTGCTTTCTTAACACACCCATATACCAGGCTGGCCTGTTCGGCGACACCGGGGTGAGTTCACCCAGGAATTCACTTCGGTGAAAGAGTAGTCAAGTGCGATTGGCGGGCTCAAAAACCGCTCTCCCCGTCGATTCGTGCACTTTGGCTGCTTCTCGCCGAGGGCGCTCGTCTGTGGCTCCAAAATCTGCTCTGCCGCCCTGTCCGTTCAACTGGTTAAGCGGCAGCGTTGAGCACCTCACAGACGATCACCGCCCCCCGCCTCAGGGCGCCGCTAAGTCCAGTACGGACCGCGAAGCGTCCCTGAGACGGGCCACTCGGAGAAAAGGATGTTTGCTCTTTCCCTGGCCGAGGGCCAGGGACACCCATATCATTAACAAAAAGGCTGTATGGCTACAAAATTTTTTAAGAGCAATTTTTTCCTCTCTCCGGGTGTGATAGCCCGAACACTGCCAGTATGGGACGCTATGCCTTCCAGCTCGCAGGATCGGTGCTCTTCGCCACAGGCTCTGTGAGTGCCAGAGGACGGGCTCCTTTCTCTCGCACTCCTAGCCGCCCTGCGGGCTCTTGGGACGAAGTTAAGATTAAACCTCTTTACTTCCGCTCTTCCTTGGGACGCATGCCTCCCGGGGTGAGCTCTCCCATCCCGTGCTGCCCCACCACTGGTGCGTCAGTGATTGCACCGATGATGTCACTCGCGTGGGCTCTGCCAGCCTGGTTAGCGCTGCCCAGCCCGTCGCGATGGCTCATTCGGACAATCAGACTCGGCTATGCGATTCAGTTCGCTAAACGGTCCCCCAAGTTCACGGGCGTGTATTACACCAGGTGTCAGCCCTGTGTCCGCCCCTCTCTTGTGCGAGGAGATTGCTGTCCTCCTGGCGAAGGATGCAATCAAGCCGGTCCCTCCAGCCGAGATGAGGTATGGGCTTTTTAGTCTGTACTTCATCGTACCCTAAAAGAGCAGTGGGTTATGACCAATCCTAGTTCTGCGCATTTTGACCCGCTGCCTTACAAGCAGCCGCTCAGAATGCTCATGCAGAAGCACATCCCCCAGTGCGTCCGTCCTCAGGATTGGTCTGCAGCGATAGACCTGAAGGACACGTACATTCATTTCTCCATTTTCCCACGCCACCGGCTGCGGTTTGCGTGCGAGGGTCGAGCATGATAGTACAAAGTCCTCCCTTTCTGGCTCTCCCTGTCTCCGCGGGTTTTCACAAAGCTCGCGGAGGATGCCCTAATGCCCCTTCGGCTCGCGGGCATCTGCATACTCCATTATCTCGATGACTGGCTTTTTAGCTCACTCGCGGGATCAATTGATTATGTACAGGGACTGGGTGCTCCGGCACCTCGACCTGTTGGGGTTTCGGGTCAACCGAGAAAGGAGTAGGCTCGCCCCTGTGCAGAGCATCTTTTTTCTCGGGTTGGAGCTGGACTTGATCACCATGACGGCGCGCCTCCCTCGAGAGCGCGCTGGGCTGATGCTGACCTGTCTGAGAGAGTTCGACAGGAAAACTGTGGTCCCACTGATATCATTTCAGAGGCTCCTGGGGCATATGGCATCCGTGGCCGCTTCACGCCGCTCGGGCTGTTCCATATGAGACCGCTTCAGCATTGGCTTCCCGATCAGGTCCCTAGACACGCGCATGGCACGCGGGCACGCACCGAGTGACTGTCACTCCGCTGTGTCGCCGTGCCCTCAGCCTCTGGATGGACCCTGCGTTTCTACAGGCCTGTGTGCCTCTAGAACAAGTGTCCAGGCATGTCATCGTTTCGACGGATGCTTCCAGTACGCGCTGGGGGGCCGTGTGTTGCGGGCATGCAGCTGCGGGTCCGTGGAAGGAACCCGGTTGCATTGGCATATTAATTGCCTGGAGCTGTTGGCAGTGTATCTCGCGCTGCACTGTTTTTACCGGTGCTAGAGGGGAAACACGTGCTGGTCAGGACGGACAGCACGGCGACGATGGCGTATATCAACCGCACAGGGGGTATCCGCTCTCGCCGCATGTCTCAGCTCGCTCGCCGTCTGCTCCTCCGGAGTCATTCGCGGCGGAATCGCTGCGTGCCATTTTTTCCCCCGGCGAACTCAACCGTGCAGCCGATGCGCTCTCACGGCAGTTCACGCCCGGGAAAACTGAGACTCCACCCTCGGCTGTCCAGCTGTTATAGGTGCGCTCTGCGCGCTGGCCAACACAGCTGGCCCCTGGGCGTGCGTAAATACGCATTTCTCTCCAGTGAGCCTACTCGCAGATACTGTGTTACGTCAGGGAGGACGAGGACCAGATCTGTTATTGCGCCTCTGGCTCAATCTTATCTGTATTTCAGCTCTCTCCTCGTGACGGCCCCTCCCTGGCATATCCCTTTGAAGAAGCTCCTTCTTCTTTGGAACAGGCACCATCTGGCACCCGCGTCCAGATCTCTGGAATCACGTGTAAGGTCCATAGATGGAGCGTGGAGGACTTAGGTGACTTACTGGTTCGGTGGTTAACACCGTCACTCAGGCTAGAGCACCCTCTACGAGGCATGCCTACGCCCTGAAGTGGAGTCTATTCGCTGTGTGGTGTACTTCTCTCCGAGAAGGACCCCGGACATGCCAGATCAGTGTGATGCTTTCCTCCTTCAGCTGGCTGAGCTAAGGCTGTCCCCTTCGCACTGAGGGGTTGGCGTTACGATCATCCCCGCTCTGAGGACGCGGGGATGGCGGCGCGCTGGGAAAGCATCGCCTCATCATCCAGTTCCCAGAGGCGCGAGACGCTGGTTAATTAAATCAATCCTGTCCCCCTCTCATACCCACTTGGAGATCTCTCTTAGGAGAGGTCTGCTCGATCCACTCGACTCAGTATCTTTAAGTTTTCTGTCCAGGTAGACAGCTCTGCTGGTCGCGTTGGCATCGGTCAAGAGGGTCGGGTATCTGGAGGCATTTTCGGTCAGCAAAGTGTGCCAGCAATTCGGGCCGGCCCACTCTCACGTTTTCCTGAGACCCCGGCCCACCTAGGTGCCCGAGGTTCCTACAGCGCTTCTTTAGACTATGTAGTGAACCTGCAAGCGCTGCCCACGGAGGAGGCAGACCCAGCCCCTTTCTTTGCTGTGTCCTGTTCGCGCTCGGCGCTTGTGACCGCATTAGAGCTTACGACTCTAAGCAGCTCCTTTCTGTTATGATCGGCAGACAGGAAGTGCCGTATCCATTCTGAGGTTGGCCCACTGGATAGTGGATGCCATCTCCCTCGCTTTTCTATGCCAGGGTGAGCCGCGTACCCCGGGAGTGAGAGCGCGCTCGACTAAGAGTATCGCCTTCTCTTGAGCGTAAGCACGCGGCGCCTCTCTAACAGACATCTGTAGAGCTGCGGGCTGGGCGACACCTAATACATTCGTAAAAATTCTATAATCTTTGAGTGGGCGGATTTTCCTCACATGTGCTGGATACGCCAGTGAATGAGGAAATTCAGTACGGTGTTGAAACACGCTTGCTGCGCCTTTCTCTCTAACACAGAGATTCGTGCGCTTATTCACTCTGTTCAGTTGAGTTCCCCATTTGGCGAACCCTACAGAGTTCCTCCGAGGCCCCCCAGCATCTGACTCAGCGGAGGAGTCAGGTGCCTGGCCCATTACGTAGTTGGTATGCCCACTTGGTCAGCCCGCGTTCTGGGTATAGGTGCCTGCTATGCGCGATCCCCACTGGCGATCCCCTATGCTTCACTCAGCCACGGTGTAGTTCCTCCTCTTAGGCGGGCCCGTGTCTTCCCTCCCCGCTAACCATCCTTTATATGTGTTCTCCCCCTTTTCAGGGTTAGTCCATATGTCTTCCTGCCACCAGGTCTCCCCATTGGGCAGCAGGTGGCCTCCGCAGCGTCCTCCCTATCGGGACTGCACGCTTTCCAACGTACTGTCGTAATTTAAAATTCCTAGTATCTTAACTAGGTGTATTTTTTACGACTCCCCAAAAAATATAAATAAGCCTTTACGTGCTTCACAGGTAAGTAAGGTAAGTTAGGGCCAGGGGACACGTTGGTGGGCTGCGTCTCTGGTGATGATGGTGCGCTCATGCCGGAGCCTGGCAAACCTCTCACCAGCGACGTGGTAAGGTTCAATCACTGTGGCGTTTTCCATAGATTTCCCCATAGTGGAAGTTTCCACATAGCATTGTAGTTCCCCTCCCGCTGGGGAACGTAACGGTTACTAAAGTAACCCTCGTTCCCCAAGGGGGGGAACGGAAATGCTATGTTCCTTCGCCACAGGGATTGCGCCTTAGCTGACAGCTGTAGTTCGGCTTCTTCAGCTAGAAAAGGTGTGGTTGTGTGGCACAGCCGGCATTCTTATTCACAAGCTGATTATGATTGCTGCCAGCTGTGCACGCTGACACCGCCAACTCATTGGCATTTCATTGGCCCGTTTAATTACTCTTCAGAATGATTGGCTTTCTGACGAAATCCCCATAGTGGAAGTTTCCACATAGCATTTCCGTTCCCCCCCTCGGGGAACGAGGGTTACTTTAGTAACCGTTACGTTTCCTCTCTATATAAATAGCAAATGTAAATACAGTAATATATAAAAACCACTGTGGCTACACAATTACAAAACATGGTTAGATAAGAATGAAATGACAGAATATTACACAATCACCCTCAGTCTTATGAATGATAAAAATCATAAATTGTTCATGTAATAGGGACTAACCCAACTCCTGGGTTAATTTTTTTAATTAAATTAATAGGACCAAATTTAACCCAATGTTTGGGTTAGTCTATATTTTACCCAATTTGGGTATAAATAACCCAGCATTTCTTAGAGTGTAATGAGAAAACAAATGTATACATGCACGCAAGCACTCACGGACACACACACACACACACACACACACACACACACACACACACACACACACACACACACACACACACACACACACACACACACACACACACAAACACACACACTTGTATAGCTATAAGGATATAAGGATTATTATACTGATGATGACATAAGGTTATTTATACTGTACAGGCTGTATATTTTATCCCCCTACCCTTTAACCCCTCACAGGGAATATTCTGCATTTTTACATTTTCAAAATACTTAATTCTGTATGGTTTTTGAGCCGTTTTCCTGACGGGGACCAGAAAATATCCCCACTATGTCAAAATTTACTGGTATTATTATACCTGTGGGTCCCCACAATGTAAGAAATACAAGGTGCATACACAGACACACACACCTGTACAGCTATCTTTATCTTTATTTCCTCATGGGACCAAAAAAAGTTCCTCTGAGGTAAACATTTACTGGTATTGCTATACTTGTGGGGTCATTTGGTCCCTACAACATAAGGAATACAACGCACACGCACACACACACACACGCACACATGCACACATGCACACGCACGCGCGCACGCACACACACACACACACACACACACACACACACACACACACACACACACACACACACG
>CAIGQV010001633.1:21607311-21682083 GCA_903798115.1 Danio jaintianensis | reverse complement strand
GAAAGAAAGAAAGAAAGAAAGAAAGAAAGAAAGAAAGAAAGAAAGAAGGGTGGGTGGTCGGTAGATAGAGACGGGCAGACAGACAACAGACAGACAGACAGACAGACAGACAGACAGACAGACAGACAGACAGACAGACAGACAGACAGACAGACAGACAGACAGACAGACAGACAGATAGATAGATAGATAGATAGATAGATAGATAGATAGATAGATAGATAGATAGATAGATAGATAGATAGATAGATAAAGATGGGCAGACGGACAAAGAACAAAAACAAAAATATAATTAAACTCAAAATGTCTGGCTTCAAAAGCACAATGTGCCCTAATGGAATTATCATTGGAATAATTGCATAATTAGAATATTTTTAATGACACTGCTGATGGAATGACTTTGAGTGTTGTTCTGTAATGTCCTTCGCAACAGTGTGTTGCATTACACTTTAAATGTCAGGCAAACACACACAAAAGCATCACTTTAGAGTTCGTAGCCCTCCACCTCCAGATCTCTAAGTGTCCATTGAGTCATTCTGCATGACTGTACTTTGGCGTTTATACTTTACTAAATTCCAAGATCACTATGTTGTGTACTGAGTGGAATAATAAATATAATTTTTAAAATCAAAATAATCGATAATGAGAATGTTGTTCTGTTTAAGTTCTTTTCAATGCATCCACGCCGAACAGTCAACAATGTGGAACTAGCTCTAAAAATGGCTCCAGTAATTAACCATTGTTTTAAAGACTTCATTAGACAGCATCTCGTCATGCATTTGAAAACAATAAGCCATTGTGTTTTTAGCTGTCAGTTAATCGCAACTCTGCTAGCATGCACGAATACAGCTACATGACACCTCGTTCTCCTGTGAAGTCTCAAACGCTCTGAGCTGGTATCTCAATACCGCAGGCATCAGTACCACATTCTGCTAATTATTTTACAGCATTTCTTCCAGGCTCGACATCATTCCTCATTATTATGACTAAAATGGTTGTTTTTTTCCCCAAGTCTATTGTCTATTCTCAAATGCTTGTTTTGGCCTTCCCTGCTCCAACGGGAAACGATTATGCACCATCTTTCACATTTTAATGAAGCTGTTTCATTGTTCACATTGTTTGCAACCGATACTGATGGTTGCGTTTTATTTTATTTTTAATTTTTAAATGACAGGTCCAGTGGGAATGCATAAACCCCAAATACAAAGTCAAGAAGAAGAATTACAAGAACTCTGGGATTGTCATTCTGAACAAGTGCAAGGTAATTGTTTTTCATCATAAATCGACGCTCTCTAGAGGACATCTGGACCTTGGCTGCTCCCCGTAGGCCCTGTATTTCAAAAAGTGTCAGTGTCATACTGTCAGCAGAGGCGTTGATGGTTACAGTAGATGAAGGTGGGAACTTCACATGGCTTGAAGTCATTACATCTGGCTAAAATGCAGTGGTGGGAATAGTAATGAAAAATCACACTCTAGTAAAAGTATCATTACTTGCCAAAAAATGTAGAGCAATATCTGTTCTAAATACTACTCAAGCAAGCAAAAAGTACAAAAATGCAGCTTAAATCAGTGCCATTTTTCTTTTCAAGGTCCCATGAAGTTCTTTGAAATGTGCATTTTTTATTCAATGTTTGACGTAATCTCAACCGAAACACTAAGAGAGTAAGGGACATAGTGTAGCTCCTCCCCTTTTAAAAAACAGTCAATAGCGTTTTGTTTTACCACAGCTCTGCCAGTGAGAGTGGTTGAGCTCAAGCGCATCAAATGAAAAGCAAATGAGAAGCGTCTTGACGGAGGCAGGCATGCCAGATACTAGTAGCAACAAAGGCTCATTCTGAAAACGTAGCCCTATATACATTAATGGAGATCGCAAATTATGTAACCAGAACTAAGTATGGCTGCATTTCGTCTTTAAAATGAACGCTATTGGACAGTATGGCGTCGTTCCTTTTCGTGCTTACCAGCTGACCGCACCTTCGTATGGACGGATTTCCTGCTGTTACCAGTTTGTCCAGTTAGCTCACCATGTATGTCAGTGAACTTGAGATGCTGAGAGGAGTTGACCACGATGACGGGGTTCGAGTCCGGCGAAGAACGGTTCCAAAAGCAGGTAAGACAAAAACAGAAGCCAAAAAATAAAATAAACAAGTAAATAACAAGGTGAGAATGTGGTAAAATCTGAAAAATGTGGTAAAAATCAGACGAGGGCTTTTCTTTTTCTGGATTGCTTTTTAAAACTGTCGTTGGGTTTAGGGAAGTGGGTGGACGGGTCAATCGGTGCTTTTGAAAACACTATTGGTTGGGTTTAGGGAAGGAGGAGGGTGGGTCAGTCAATCGGTCAGTCAGTCAGTCGACAGCGGCCTCTGGTTTACGCGGGAACAGCAGGCGAGAATGGCACTCGCGAGAGAAATTTGAGATGTTAAAAAGCATACACAGCGGCCTCTGGTGGATTCGTGAAAACAAAAAGTGTAAAAAAAAAATAATTACCTCCTGGGACGTATTTGGCGCTCTCCAGAAATGTATATAGAGGTACATTTTCAGAATGAGCCTGGGTTGGATACTAGAGAGCATTTGATTGGTCAAGATTTGACGAGAAACTGAAGTATGAGGTGACGTGAATAAAACCACTGATCCATTTAGGCGGAAGTGACAAACTACACTATTTATCTTCTTAACGCGAATTTTGTCACTATTTTGGAGCACTCTAGCTTATAGATATCCTAAATACGAACAATACTAGTATTAACATCTAAAAAATTTTATTTTAATTTCATGGGACCTTTAAGACCGTCTAAGTGTAAGTTAAATTATATGGTATTAATGAACTATACATTTAAAATGAGAACACATTACATTAAGATATGCACCTATAATAAGCCAACAGAAATCAGGTTGATGCGTTTACATGCAGAGAAATGTAAATCTGTGCAACCTAAAAATCTTTAAAAAAGGGCAAAAATCTGGTTGTGATGATAGAGTCAAGCCCAAAATTACTCCTATCCCTGTCAAATTCTAACTTAAAGTTTTTGTTGAAATATAAATAAAAGTTGAGAAAAAAAATGGACAATGGCTCTTGTATATCATTTTATTATCTTTTGGGAGAAGCCTGTGTCATTTGCGGTCCACAAAAAAAAAAAACTTGCCTGTTTAATATAAGTAACTTTAAGTCAGAATTTGCCAGAAGTATGAATAATTTCAAGCTTGACTGTATGTCACAGTATGCTCACTCCACAAACGCAGAGATCGCAGGATTTAAAACACATATTTATTTACAATATTTACACTCACAACATGGAACTGGACACATCAATCACAACAGGATCATCAAGCCACTGAACTGGGAGTGTGGCAATACAATACCGGACGAAGGACATCAAACACACCAGGGTATAAATAGACAAGACATGACTAAACTGAATACATACAGGGGTGAGACACAGGTGGAAATGCTGAACACTAACACAGGGCGGGAAAACAGAACAAAGGAATCACATGATGTAAACATAAAGCACATGGAGCACGGCACATGGTGAATAACATGACACAAACAGAAGGCACATGGGGAATCACATGACGTAAACATAACCCAAAGACAACACCCAAACTGACAACTACATACTGTAAACACGACACAATGACAACACCCAACTGTGACAGTATGTTAAGGCTTAGGTTATACACTTTGAACCCGAATAACAAGCTATAAGTGTCCAGCAGTTGGTTGCAGCACTGATATAATACATGCAATTTGTGCATCTTTGAAAACGTAAGATTATGTAGTGCATTTAGTTACTGTTTAAGGCCCTTTGGTGATTTCAGTCATCATACAGTAGGCATCCTTCATCTTGTCATCAGTGATATGCAGTCTAACAAGTCTCTTGGGCATTGCGTGTAATGATTTAGCATCTTCTTGGATACTTTTAATGCTTCCACGCTGTACATGTTTGCTACATTTATAAGGCGTCCATGTATTGAGGTCAGTCTGTCTCATGCGTTTTTCTATGCATGATTTGATCGGATGACTTTTTCTACTTAGCCAATCACCGTAGACAGAATAGAAGAAGAAAATATAAACCTTAGAACAAAATATAAACATACAAAAGTCATGACTGCAGGATTAAACAACGTAGTGCAGTAAATAACTGATACAGCACTAAAAATGTACTCAAGTAAAAGTACACCTTTTAAAACTACTTAGTAAAGTAAAATTCCTGACTATTTCCTGACAAAACTACTCAATTACAGTGATTTACTTTACACCACTGCTAAAATGTGAGATCCCTGCTCTGTAAATGGCCACTGAATCTGATCATAGTTGGCATAAATTAGAAATGATGAGAAGATGATAACAGCATAAAAGTGCTTGAATTGAGATAACCTGTCCTTTTGTGTCCGCAGATAATTAAGATGCATTCCTTTCTGGACTACATCATGGGTGGCTGCCAAATACAGTTTACAGTAAGTCCAGGCGTACAGCACTCATGCTTTCTTAGCCATTTGTCTGTGCTTACATCAATAAAACTAATAACCCATTATCATTTGTTTTTTTTTTCTGACATTAGCATAGCCGGGAGTTTTGTTTAATGAATTGTGTTATTATTAGTCAGAGCACCCGTGATTTATTATTTATTACCATGTACATACTAATGGGAACAGGGAAAACAAAGTGTCATTCTGAATGTTCGGTTTTTGCATAATTTATAAAGCAATAAATGTATCACCTGCTTGTTTTCGCATGACACTTTTGTTCGCATTGCGGTGTTCAATTATTCTTTGTATTATTGGTCACTGTAAAATGTTACAGTCTCCTAAAAGGATTATTTACATAATTAAAAAAATGAAAAATTGCTCATGTTTGATTTATGAATTTAAATGACATAATAAGTGTTGATAAAGCATGCTGGTAGACCTGTAATTTTTATCATCCTTTTCTGGGTTAAAAAGAAAATTTTTACTAATAAGAGGGGTTTTATGTTAAGGGGTGCGATTAATTTAATATTGTAGTTCATGAATAAAAACATTAGTTTCAACACAGTTTCAAAACATTTTGAGACCTCTCAAAACTCAAAAATGAAAATTCTGCCATCATTTATTATCTCTCTTGTCGTTTTAAAGAGATAGTTCACACAAACAATGTAATTCTGTCATCATTTACTCACCTTTGACTTGTTCCAAACTAGTTTCTTTCTTCTGTTGAACACAAAGGAAGACATTTTGAAGAATGTTGGAAATGTGTAACCATTGACATCCATACTAGGAAAAACAAATACCATGGAAATAAATGGTCACAGATTTTCAACTTTCTTCAAAATATCTTCTTTTGTGTTCAACAGAACAAAACTCAGTAAATGAGTAAATGATGACCGAATTTTCATTTTTGGGTAAACTGTACCTCAAAACTTGAATGTCTTTTTTCCTCTGCAGAACAAAAAAGTAGATAATTTAAAGAATGTTCATTCATTCATTTTCTTTTCGGCTTAGTCCCTTTATTCATCAGGGGTCGCCACAGCGGAATGAACCGCCAACTTATCCAGCATATGTTTTACACAGCGGATGCCCTTCCAGCTGCAACCCAGTATTGGGAAACATCCATACACACTCATTCACACACATATGGCCAATTTAGTTGATTCAATTGACCTATAGCGCATGTCTTTGGATTGTGGGGGAAACCGGAGCACCCGGAGGAAACTCACTCAAACACGGGGAGAACATGCAAACTCCACACAGAAATGCCAACTGACCCAGCCGGGACTCGAACCAGCGACCTTCTTGCTGTGAGGCGACAATGCTAACCACTGAGCCAACATGTCACCCATTTAAAGAATGTCAGTAATCAAATATCTATTTTTCCCATTGGTTGTAATTTTGTAAACTCAGTGGGAACTAAAACTGTTTTGTTCGTGTTCTTTATGTTTTATGTTTAGTAAGAAAGAAAGTGGCAAAGTTTTGGAAAGAAAAGAGGGTGAGTGAAGGATGACAGAATTTTCATTTTTGGATGGACTATCCTTTCATAAAATAGCATTGGATGTAAAGTGATGAAAAACAAATTAAATCAAGCATGTCTGCACTTCTGGTGCATGATTTTAGTTATATATTGGTAATATTTTGTTATTAAGTCTATTTCATAATTATACAAGTCCCATGCCTACTTTAACTCACAAATTATACAGCTCACTGCTTTCTCTCTGTCGATGCCATAAGGAGGCAGTGCTCTGTAGAGAAATCTCTACATGGTGTATACATTTTGAGTAATTAGCATCAAAACTCCACTTTGACTGCTGCTTGTCTTTTCAGGTAGCGATTGATTTCACAGCCTCTAACGGGGATCCGAGGAACAGTTGTTCATTACACTACATCCACCCCTACCAGCCTAACGAGTATCTGAAAGCTTTAGTCGCAGTGGGGGAGATTTGCCAAGACTATGACAGGTGAGCAGGCTGAACAGCCAATCAAATCCCTACTTCAGCTCTCTAGGTTCTTGATTTTTTTTTTCCCACACAGCAGTTGTTTAGATTCACACATATGCAACTCGGATTCTCTTTACGGAGAGCGTGCAGTGTTTTGACAGTATAGTGTGGAGCCTGTTTTTTTGTATATAACAAACTGAGTGTATAGGCTGAGCAAAAAAAAAAGACAAAAAAATGTGAACAAAGTACATGGTCGAGGTTTGGCAGTCTAGCCGGGTCCCCAAACCTTGCAGATGTGGGGGCATCATTCTCTACTGACAGCTGTTCAAATAGACATGCATTCTGACCCAAGATCATTTTCTTTACTATCTAAATATTTCATATGATAGTGAGTGTTTTACCAGTGACAAAATATATATATATATTTATATTTTTTGAAGCCCTGAAGCAAAGTCAGTGTTCAGGCCACACATTTTCTAACATGTGCTAGTCTGAAACTAGTTTCCTTTACCAGTGACAAAAATATATATATATTTTTTGAAGCCCTGAAGCAAAGTCAGTGTTCAGGCCATACATTTTCTAACATGTGCTGGTCTGAAACTTAGGTTTCCTTAGGAAGTACCTTCATAGAAAACACTGTCCTTTAAGTCAGTGATAGAGTTACTGCCATAGGCAAAAGAACAGTATAAAATGTGATGCCATGAAAAGGTATCAAGAGACCAGACAGAAAAGGCAGTTAAAAAAATGCACTTTATTTTGAGAGATTATCTCTCTCAATTGCTCAATTTCTGGGATAATGTGTATGTTTTATGTGCATCAGGGAGCTGCATCCCAGTCCTGCACTTTCCTGTAATTTTTAGTAATTAACACAAGGTTGCCCAAACTCGGTCCTGGAGTGCCAATGTCTTACAGATTTTAGCACACCTACATGGAAGTTTCTACTCTGTCTAGTAAGAGCTTGATTAGCTGGTTCAGGTTATCTAATTAGGAACTTCTGTTTCTAAATTCTTACTTTAGAACAAAGAATGTGAAAGAATTTTACTGTGAGTGTATCGGGACATTGAATCACGCTTAGTCCCTAAGTACAAATACAAGCACGAGCAATAAGTTGCTGGCTGCTGTTCACTCAAGGGCCACCGGTGTCACTAATAAGAAGGGTTTCTTTAATTAAAGACACACTTAATAATTTGTAGACTGTAGAATCTACAGTAAAATCTTACTGGCAGAAGTAACTTATTGGCAGAAGTAACTTAGTGCAGTGCATATTAAAGACATCGAGAGAGTTAAAAATGGAAAAGGCATCTGTTATTTTCAAGTGGACTTTTATTAGACCTGTGGCCTTTGCATTTGAACAGTCTTTGAATAACATGCTTTTTTGACCACTGAGCTGTTATTCCATCTCTTTAAAAGGTCATTGAAAAGCTCATTTCCAGCACCATGTTGAGCTCTGGCATCACTCCGAAACCAGATGAATGCACATCCATCAGGCACTTTGCTTGGGATGAAATCTGAAATCAGAGTGGACGCTGATTTGGCAGGCTCTAACAATAATAATTATGCAAATATGTGTCCATTACAAATGAGCAATAATCAGAGGCCATTGAGTAAGGAAAGCACGATTGGAAATTCGGTAAGTAATCCCCAAGATCCTGCATACCTGCCAGCTCTAATCTCATGTCTGCTTTCGCTTCCATGCAGTGACAAAATGTTCCCGGCGTTTGGCTTTGGTGCTCGGATACCTCCAGACTTCAAGGTAACTTCTGTAGCATTTATAGCGATGGGGGAGCAGTGGGATTTATAATTAACAGGATGAACTGTGAGCGATGCTTCTAACTAGGCGTATGCCGGAGTAATTCTTGTACTGAAATCAGCAGGTTCATTTCCCTCAGACAGATAATACGCTTTTGTGCTGTGCTGAGAAAATTTTGTATTATTCTTAGGCTGTAAGAATTTTTGATTAGGTAGATTGAATATCTGAATGTGCTGTCCTCACTCCAGAGGTATTGTTAAAAACTTTTTAGAGTATTACAGTTTTGTATTGGAAAAATTTTACACAGTAAAGCAAAGGGTCTTGAATCCCCCTGAAGGGGCTATTGACCAGTGACACTGACCAAATGATTGCATAATATCCTACTTATTTTAGAACTACTGACTTCACATAAAAATTTATGGATATTAAATATTGATTTGTGTTTGGTATATGTATTGTGAAATGAAAGGGACTGCAAAGTGATGCCAGAATTATAAAACTACCACGGCTGTGCTTGGGAATTTAATAATATAACAATATTCGACCATAAATTGCAGCAACTGACCAGTCAGTATATTGGGACCAACAACAGAATTGCACGATTGAACAAGTATTGGAATAATTAAGGAATAATTTCACAGTTCAACCAATCACGAATTAACAAACAAACAAAATAAATAAATGTGTCTACATATATTGCTTTAATGTGTCTAAGTTTACACAGAATGATGGGATGTCATTACGACTTGATGGTAAACCACATTTGAACTGATTAACTGAAATTCATTCATTCATTTTCTTTTCGGCTTAGTCCCTTTATTAATCTGGGGTCGCCACAGCGGGATGAACCGCCAACTTATCCAGCATATGTTTTATGCAGCGGATGCCCTTCCAGCTGCAACCCATCACTGGGAAACATTCATACACACTCATTCACACACATACACTACGGACAATTTTAGCTTACCCAATTCACCTATACCGCATGTCTTTGGACTTGTGGGGGAAACCGGAGCTGATTAACTGAAATAAATCACCCAAAAGAATATGTTTGCAGAAATGAAAATGGATTTCCCATAATGTCGAGTTTTTTTTTTCCCAAATGAATGAATCACCATTTTCAACAAAACAGTTGAGTGAATAATTCAAGTATTCACTCATAAAGGTAGTTAATTTTCAGTAGCTGAATTAGCATTTTTGAACAAATTACTGCAATTATCAATGACTTTCTCATAAAAAAAAATTGGTTTGTCACCACATATAGTATTGGTCTATATGTTTACCATTCAGATGTAGTCATTTAAAATGACTACAGGATAGCACGGGAATGGAAAATACGCCTAATGGGAACACATCGATTTAGAAGAAACTCATATACACATATATCATGAAAAGATTTTCAGTCACTTTGAAGAAGGAATATTTAGCAAAATACATGAAACCCCAGGTCACCCGGGATTTGTAAATACATGCATTCATTTGTAGAAACTGGTTCCATTGGACTAGCAACAGGCACTACAAAAGGCCCTATTGCATTTCACAACTCTAAAAGGTTGATCTGTACGGTATTTCTGGAAATTCTGAATCCCAGAAATACCTCATATCTGGTCACTATGGGGGCTTTATTTACTATAAATGCTTGATTAAAAATAATGGCTAGTGCTGGGGCTTCAATATACATTAGGTAAATATGCCAAAATCCGTAATCTTGATTTTTGCACTGACTAGCCTAAACTAACAAGCACACATAACTATTTTGTATTTTCAGAAAAGTGGGTAAATTGGAATAAATGTATATGATTTTATTCGTACAAAAACTTACAATTTTTAAAAGGTGTGCCCCAAAAATCCAACCCTAAACCCATCCCTCATTGGTGGATAAGCAAGTAGTGCTAAAATGCACGAATGAGATTGTACGAATTCATATAAATTAGCCACTAAATCAAAAAGATACAAATTGCTGTGATATTCCATGACCTACCACTTTTTAGTTTGTGGTACATTCTAGAGGTGCAACGGTTCAATCTACTCACGGTTCAGTATGTATCACGGTTTTAGGGTCACGGTTTTGGTATGGAACGGTATCTGCTATGTTCAGAAAAAAAATGGCTACAGAAAAATTCAAAGAAAAATATACATATTTCTTGGGTAACAAACACCTGACAATGCAACAGGCTTCACACATATGACTGTAGATTTGCATGTTCTCTCATTAATTAAATAAAAGTAGGGCATTTTGGAATAATAAGAAATAATTTCTTCTTAAGAAAAATAAAGAGAGAAAAAGCTTAAATTTCCTCTTTTTCTGTTTTACATCTTGACTCATCAGTCTCAACCAATTATGCAGATAATAATTATGTCAACACATCTTAATAATTGAGCACTTTTAGAGTATTGATTACTTCTGTTTACATTATGCTTGCGTTACCAAGGCAACAACGCATTTTTATTTAACAACCATTCCAAAAAAGCTCCATTATCACTTATTAGCACCATCGTAGTCAATGAAACTTAAGCAAAGAGAGAGTGTTCGGCTCTTCTCGCTTAGTTCAGAGGGAACAGTCAGTCAAGAAAAAACTTTTCTAAGCAGGCAGCGGGGTAAACAGAATAAATAAATAGTGGGAGAGATCGGTGCGGAAGAACACCCAGCAGGAGCGCAAGTGAAGTAACAGACCTGCTGTATGTCCGGGTCAAGTATGGGACGCTTCTGGGTCTGGACACAGACCTCGTGACCACTGATTTGATCTTTGCAACAAAAAAAAAAAAAACGGCATTCGTTATTTTTTGTGTCTGTCTGAATTTACATTGAGTGTCTGTTGAAACACTGATGGCAATGTGCTGTGTTTTGGTCACACCTGCGCTTTTGCGCTTTATCTCCTTCATTTGCCGTGCCGAACTCTCAGAAACTTCACACACACACCGACACGTTAGGAAACGTGATGTCAACAACATATTTACATACTAAGAGGTGATTGGACAGGTCTTCGCACGTGCAATGCATGTGAAAGGTAATTGGAAGCGTACAAACTTTTTTGCTTTGTTGCAGTTGTTTTTATCACCAAACCAAATATTAACAATGCATATTCTGAACCGCGGATCACAGGGCGCACCGAACCGTGAGAGGACAATGGGACGATTCGATTTTTTACAGAGAATCGTTGCATTCCTAGTACATTCACTGTAAAAAAAATGCTGGGTTCCACACAATTCCTTCATGTTGTCCCAACACAAATCGATTAAGTTAATTTAATCATTTTTACAAATTTAAGTGGATTGAACATAAAGCAATTAAGCTGTCCCCCAAAAACCTTTTGGGGAACAAGCAAAAGCAGCAAAAGTTATGTTTTGAGTGTTGTTGATGTTACATAATGCAATTTTTTTTACTTCTCAGGTTTCACATGACTTTGCAGTAAACTTCAACGAGGACAACCCAGAATGTGCAGGTATGTTTAGAGCATCCCTTTCCAATATTACATCCATCCCAGACCCATATATCCTAAATGATCTCCTCAGTGCAGATGCATTAACCTCCCCTTATTGACCTTTGCCCACTGGGACTGAACTACTCAATGCTTCAACATAAAACCAGGCAAAGTCAAGCAGCCCTTCAGTATAGAGCGCTCACACCACACAAGGGAGATCAATATATGCATAGCTGAATTACAGAGCTTCACTATTGGCAAAGCTGGACACATTAATGTTTAATGCTGCTATAAAATATACAGCCTGAGGGGAACGTCTGAAGGAGGGGGTCTTGATGATGTCATCATCACACCCTCCGTCCCCTCACCCAATAATTAGTGTCTATGTGCGACAGCAGGTGAGAATGACTTTGAGCACAAAAGCAGATGTGAAATGACTGTGCCTTTGCTGCATTATATCAGATGTTCTTGTAGAGGGTTGATATTGTAGGATGCGCGTTTGTATATTTTATTACAGCTTGTTAACACTCCACTGCACTGATTGTTTCAGACTGTAATTTCTTGGTAGCCTTGCATCATCACAGAAAGTTTGAAACACGTGTCCCCTAAAAGGGTGCATGCTATCAGAAAGCAAAGATGAAGAAGCGATGAGAAAATGAGTGCTTGAAATACAGAAACAGGCTGGGAAGTAAAGTAATATAAATGATAATTCTGCCGTTGCGAGAAATTCTCAGGCTATGAATGTAACCGTGTTACCTTTGGAAGTCAAGTTGTTGTTTTCAATATTAATATATTTTTTAGTCTTATGATCCTTCAGATATGTTTCGCAAATCATTACTACCATATTATTGATAAGATGATAGTTTTTATTTTTGTAAGAATTGAAGTTATAATCATTTATTTGCTAAAGCAAAAAGAAAAATCCTGAGGATTATTATAAAAAATCAATGCATATGCTTTGTATAGGGCTAGATATGAGGAGAGAAAATATTGAAAAAGTATAAAAGTGTTCATCATTCATTCATTTTCCTACGGCTTAGTCCCTTATTTATCAGGGGTCGCCACAGCAGAATGAACCAAAAACTATTCCAGCACATGTTTTACGCAGCAGATGCCCTTCCAGCCGCAACCCAGTACTGGGAAACACCCATACACTCATTTACACACACACACTCATACACTACGGCCAATTTTGTTTACCCAATTCACTTATATCGCATATCTTTGGACTGTGGGGGAAACCGGAGCACCCGGAGGAAACCCACGCCAACACGGGGAGAACATGCAAACTCCACACAGAAATGCCAACTGGCCCAGTGACCTTCTTGCTGTGAGGAGACAGTCCTAACCACTGAGCCATCATGGCGCCCGTATAAAAGTGTTATTTTATGAATATATAATTTTTTTTGCAATGTCAAAATTCTTTACATTTTTTTTTACATTTTTTAAGACAAAGGGGAAAAAATATGCTTGGTCATACAAAGAAATTCAACACAAGTAAATTAAACAAGAAATGTAGTTTCCATGGCTAAAATAGTCCTCAAACCAAAAACTCTGAAACTAAATAAAACCCGGCCCTTATATAAAAAGGGGCCGCACCATTATCAAAATTGAAAGAGAGGACAACCACACACAATTACATTCCAACAATTAAACTATAATTTCAAACATCATTCAACACAAATAATTATAGCACTATTTATAAGTACATTTAGGAGCTCCCAGTCCTTTCACGCACATAGAAAGACAACATAAACCTACAAATTAAAATTGAAACAAATAAACAAAGGACAACAACAAAAAAAGTACATTATTACATTTAACATTTAAACCCTTTCAAATAAATAACAAACTATGTCCTATTTCCAGTGGAGTAAAGTACTCAAATTACTGTAATTGAGTAGTAATTCCCAGGAATTGTAATTTGCTTAGTAGTTTTAAAAATGTGAACTTTTAATTTCCCTTGAGTACATTTTTAGTGCTGTATCGGTACTTTTACTTCACTATTTTCCTTCAACCTGCAGTCACTATTTTTTTCTTGTCAATGGGGATTGGCTAAAGTAGAACAAGTAAAACAGTCCTGCAATTCCAGTCCAATCAAATAATAATAATTTTGCATTATAACGAACAATTTCAAGTCATGTTTGGAAAGTGTCCAAGAAGATCTTTACACACAATCACCCTGAGACTGTTTAGACCGCATGTCACTGATGAGAAGATGACGGATGGCCTTAAAGGTCAAATGGCCTTAACCAATCACTAAATGCACTACAGAATGTTACGTTTTCACACACATGCACAAACTGCATGTAAACGCATCAGCCTTTCACAGTGTAATACTCACTACTCGAGTACTTTTAAAAGAGCTACATTTTACTCATGCTTTGAGTAATATTTACAACAGATACTTTTACTCTACTTGCACTAAATTTTTGGGCAAGTAATGGTACTTTTACTTGAGTATGATTTTTCAGTACTCTTTCCACCACTGGCTATTTCCTCACAAGCAAGATGAGAAAATTTGGAAACTTGTTGATGTTTATTTTAATATTAGACTTTTTTTATATTCTGTTATGCTGGCGTTTTTGGATTTCTTACAACCGTGGTGAGAAGTTGCAAAAGATTGGATTTTGCTGTGTTTAACTTTCCCATTATCAGTGTTCAGCCATGAGCAGGATGAATTGATCATGGCTCACCGTGTATTGGTGTCAGTTGATTTCCCTTGCTATTTCTGTTCCACCTCTATAAGCACAGACACACCGGGGTGGCGCCCAGATTGGGCACAGATCTCTCAGCTTTTGATCAAGCAGCCAGGCCTGTCTCTTCCAGGAATAGTAAATGGCTCGCAGCCTCACCAGGACACATGCCAACCAATCTATCCCGAGCACAGAGCGCACCTTTCCACCCTGCTATTGTCTGGAAAATCCTGCATGACAGTTACGCAGGTCCAACAAACCTGGACCAGACACATAAAGAGATAACATGGTGTGAATGATGTTGGTTTGCAATTATACAATTTTTGGGGGGTTTTAAATATTGACAACCCATTGTTAACAAGCCATGGATGAGCGTCTAGAGAACACGGTTTGTTTTTTCGATGTCTATGAAAGAGGCCAATTTGTAGCATTCACACACTTCCTAGTCATTTGCTGAACTTTTTAAAAGTTTTGTTCATCTGTATCTTTGAGTCGTAGAGCGTATATAACTTTCTGCAGCCAAGAGCTCGTGGTTTGATTTGTTAGCCCTGTTCTGCTGGTAGATGCGGTGACTAAACACATCCGGTGACTTACAGTAACTTTTCCCCAATATAACCTTTTGAAATATGGCAAAAGCATTTCGTAAACCTCAAATCCTCAAGCGTTATTATTGAATTTCACACATTCAAGTTGGAAAAATAACAGTAATTATATACTCAAAAAATGTGAACATTACAAAGTTGAAAACAGTTGTGCTGCTTAATATTTCTGTTGAAACTAAAACCATATATACAATTATATGTATATAGTTATTGTTATTATATAACTGTGCATAATTATAAAAACTACGTTTTTCAACTTAACAGTTCAGAATTTACACACATTTTAAATAATAATTGTTTTATTTAAGTATAGCTCAAAATAAATGTTACCCTTTCCATCATGTTTTCATATGGAGAGAGAAAATATTTTTGCAAGATGGGAAAAGTGTGAGACTTGTTAACATTTAATATTCCATTATTATGATATTTTAAAAGACACTGTTATGTTGGTGTTTTTGTATTATTTTGTACCTGCAAACAGGAATTAAGTTCAGTGGGAGTTATTTTTATTTCCATCTTTAGAATGCCATCATCATAGGAGTAAAAAACACGTTTCTTTATTCAATCATATTTTCTATTTATAGTTTTTTAATATTACACCGTCATATTAAACTCTTGCAGGGATATTAAATGTACCAAATTGTACATTGCTTTTCACTTGTTTGCTCTTTCCGATTATCATCTGGAGTTTCTGTCTAGAGTGCAATTACTGTAGACTCTCATTAGAAAAGGGTTGAAAAGGCAAAGAGCTCATTTAGCTGATTACTGACACTTTGCACAGTGCAGTGTGTGTGTGTGCGTGTGTGTGTTTCTCTGAGGGATTGTGGGACGTTTCTCCTGTCAGTGAATCCTAGGTGAAACTCCCATTGTGAAATCCCAGTTAACAACATTTACAGCATTCTATTTGCGGAGGCTGGTGGAGTTTCATTTGTTGTGTGAAGCTCACAAGGGCACGTGGACGTCACGCGGTGAGACATTTCTCACAGAACCGGTGTGAATTGGCCAAATGTGACTGAGCAAAGTGTTATGACGGAAGAATGTCAGCGGCGGGATAATCCAAGCCTTTAATGTCTTCAGCTTGACATGTCTTTAATGGCAAGACCCGCAGGCCAACAGCGTAAAAAAATGCTAATATTTTCACAATACTTCTCCAGTTGATTGATTACATTAAAGGGACAGTTTACATGGCAACATTTTCAGACAAAAACGTCTAAACCCACTGACAAAGTCAGAATTATTAGCCCCACTGTATTTTTTCCCCCAATTTCTGTTTAATGGAGAGAAGATTTTTTTTCAACACATTTCTAAACATAACAGTTTTAATAATTAATTTCTAATAACTGATTTCTTTTATCTGTAATAATGACAGTACATCATATTTTATTAGATTTTTAAGATACTAGTATTCAGCTTAAAGTGACATTTAAAGGCTTAACTAGGTTAAGTAGGCAAGTTAGGGTAATTAGGCAAGCCATTGTATAACAGTGCTTTGTTCTGTAGACCTTCGAAAAAAATTTGTTTAAGGGGGCTAATAATATTAACCTTAAAATGGTAATAATTAAAAAAAAAAAAACAATGCTTTTATTCTAACCAAAATAAAACAAATAAGACTTTCTTCAGAAGAAAAAATATTATAGGAAATACTGTGAAAAATTCCTTGCTCTGGTAAAAATAATTTGGGAAATATAAAAATTTAAAAAAAGAAAATCACAGGATGGCTAATAATTTTGACCTCAACTGTATTTACTCCTTTATATAAACTAAAGTCTATGGGAGAAAGATCTTTCTCATTCAACCCCCCCCAAATTACGGAATGGACTTCCTCTTAATATCCGAAACGCACCAACTTTGGATCACTTTAAAAAGTTGATTAAGATACATTTATTTAAGCATGTTTTTAACTGATGGTTTATTTTGTACTGTTTATGTATCTTGTACTTTTTAAAAATGATTTTATGTGTTTAATATCTTCTGTTGTAGCGCTTTGGGTTTAAGAAAAAGTGCATAAAAAATCCATTATTATTATATTTACAACATCGAAACCCATTGGACAGACATATTTAAAAAAAAAAAAAAAACAGATTAAAAGCCTGCAATTCTACATTGGATTTTTAACTTTAACAAGCAAATGCAATCCTTTTTTTTCTATACAATGTATGACATATTGGCAAACATATCACTTATTCATTCATTAATTTTCCTTCAGCTTAGTCCCTTATTTATCAAGGGTTGCTACAGTGAAATGAACCACCAACTATTCCAGCATATGTTTTACGCAGCGGATGCCGCAAACATATCAATAAATGTGAATAAAACTATTGAAACTGTTGCTTCTGTGTTTGGAGCAAAGTGTCCAAAATATTGGATTTTCTTCATTGAGCTCACATAGTTTTACTGCCATTTGATTGGATGACAAAAGTCCAATATCATGGACATGAGGCTTTAAATTTGATGAAATGTCCTGAAACCAAAAATAAATAAATAAATAATTGGGAAAGAGAGTCCGAAAGGGTTCAAACTTTTCAGTTTTTGGCTAAATCATTGTTGTGTAAATGTATAGCCTAAAACACTTTATGAAAAGCACCAAAATCTCTATTGAAAAAGCACAATGTTGGTCTTAAAGAGACCTATCAGGGTTGAAGAGTCTATCAGGGTCTCTTTGATTCCTCTTTGTACGGGAGCTGCTGAAGCAACTGCATCCATTGACCTCCGCTTTGAAAGTCTTCTCATCTTAATTCTGCCTCTGCTCTGCACAGCATGCTTTCACCTTTAAGCCCCTGTTTGTGCGTGTTCAAGCTCACAGGTGTTAATTAAATGAAACAGTTGGAGACGTGCTGAGGAGAGACAGGCTGACCTTAACATTCATGCTCAGTTCGTAAACAGCAGAACTGCTTCAGTGCTCAGATTGAGATTTTACTGACATTACATTTTTTTTTTATATAAATTATGATAGAATATATATCATATACATATTTTGTTCTTAATAATGGATTTTTTTCCATTATTTTTCTGTTGTAATTGTATTTTTTTTTGTCAAAAAATGCATAAGTTTTCTTCCTCTGTAGTTTTTAGTAAGTTTTAGTTGTATTTTAAATGAAATATTGTTTTTTTTTTTGAAGGAATCTTTTATGGGTTTTAAAGAAAATGAAAATAAGTTTTCATTTTGCTAAAATAAAACAAGTGCATTTATATATATATATAATTTTAGGTCATTTTTTATATATTTATTTTAAGCATTGACATTTCTTTAGTAAATTTTAGGTAATGATGCTAACCCAGATAATTAATATACTGTAGTGTAAACCATGCACCATTCAATTTACACTATATCATATGAATAAAAGTGTAAGTAGTTTTCAATAGTGCTGTTTTAGTATCATTAATATATAGTTTTTGATATTTTATATGATGGATTTTATATTTTATTTCATTTGAGTTAATGTTTACGTTAATTCATAAATTACATTATATATATATATATATATATATATATATTTCAAGTAATGACATTTTTTTATGGTTTTAGTTTTACTTATCAAAAAACCTGGGTTTAGTAGTATATTTGATATATTCATTCATTCATTTTCTTTTTTGCTTAGTCCCTTTATTAATCTGGGGTCGCCACAGCGGAATGAACTGCCAACTTATCCAGCATATGTTTTACGCAGCGGATGCCCTTCCAGCTGCAACCCATCACTGGGAAGCACCCATACCCTCTTGCATTCACACACATACACTACGGACAACTTAGCTTACCCGATGTCTTTGGACTTGTGGGGGAAACCGGAGCACCCGGAGGAAACCCACGCGAACACGGGGAGAACATGCAAACTCCACACAGAAATGCCAACTGACGCCTATTTGATAATATTATATATTAAAGTCATATTTACTTATTTTATTATTATTTTTTTCTAGTTTTGTAGTATATTTGAATTGATTTGAGTTAATGTTCATTTGATTTTAAATTATGAAAATTATTTTATGATAATGCATGTATACACGTTAAGAGTACTAGTCTCCTCCACACAGCTGCATAGTGAATTCCCTTACCATTGCAGGTATCCAGGGTGTGGTGGAGGCCTACCAGAACTGCCTTCCTAAAATTCAGCTTTACGGCCCCACAAACATCGCCCCCATCATCCAGAAAGTGGCCAACTTTGCCTCAGAGGAGATGCACACCAAAGAGGCCATGGTGAGAGGCAGCTGCTCTCTCTTCTCTTCTTCTTCCTCCTCATCCTTCTTTTTCGTTTCCTTTTTATTCTTCATCCTTCTTCTGCTTCATCC
Source organism: Danio jaintianensis (assembly GCA_903798115.1). Taxonomy (NCBI): domain Eukaryota; kingdom Metazoa; phylum Chordata; class Actinopteri; order Cypriniformes; family Danionidae; genus Danio; species Danio jaintianensis. Next base: position 21,662,916 of record CAIGQV010001633.1, on the reverse strand, counting down.
TTCTTTCTTCTTCCTATTCTTCGTTTTTCCTCATTTGTTCTTTTTTTCTCTTTTTCTTCATCCTTCTTCCTTCATCATCCTTCTCGTCTTCTACCTTCTTTCTTCTTCCTCTTCTTTCTTCTAGTATCTTCCTTTTTCTTCCTCCTTTAATCTTCTTCCTTTCTCTTTTCTTTCTTATTTCTCTTCTGCCCTAATTCTTTCTCCTTTCTTCTCCCTCTTTCTTCTTCTTCCATCTTCTTACTCTTCTTTTTCTTCATTCTTCTTCTTTTTCTTTATCCCTTCTTCTTTCCTCTTCATCGTCTTATTCCATTCTTCTTCATCAATCCTTCTTTGTCTTCATCATCTTCTTCCTCCTCTTTTTATTCTTCTTTATTCATTCTTCTTCTTTTTCATTTTATTCTTTTTCTTTATTCCTTCTTCCTTCCATTTTTCTTCATCTTCTTCCTTTTTCTTCTTCTTCTTCATCCTTCTTTCTTCTTCTTCATCATCAATCTTCCTCGTCTTTTTCCTATTCTTCTTTTTCTTCCTTTATTATTCCTTCATCTCTTCTTCCTTCCTCTTCATCCATCTTTCTTCTTTTTCTTCATGCTTCTTTCTTGTTCTTCATCATTATCTTCTTCCTGTTTTTCCATCTTCCTAGTCTTTCCTCTTTTTCTTCCTTCTTCGTTATTCTTACTTCATCTACATCTTTCTTCTTATTATTATTCCTTCCTCCTCTTCTTCTTCATCATCTTGAGTGTTCCTCCAGTTCTGACTGTGGTCTGTTACGTCATCAGCAATACTTCATCTTGCTGATCCTGACGGACGGTGTGATCACAGACATGGCGGACACCAGAGAGGCCATCGTTCACGCTTCACACCTGCCCATGTCTGTCATCATTGTGGGGGTCGGAAACGCAGATTTCACTGATATGGAGATGCTGGATGGAGATGATGGGATCCTCCGCTCGCCCAAAGGAGAACCAGTGCTGAGGGACATCGTGCAGTTTGTGCCCTTCCGTAACTTCAAACATGTGAGTTTACATTCGTACTGTATAGACCATTTCAATGTGGTCATGTCATTGGCCCATGAACATTTCCTGCTTGTTATCAAACTATTTCATAACTGTAACAAAGAGGCAATTCAATCATAACTTAATGTTAAAACAGCTATCATAACATTATTTATCAATATGTGACTCTTTTTGGATTCTCGGAAGCTGTAAATATTAAAAATGTAAAACAGGAAATATGTTGGGACCATTGTTTTTGTTTATATCCTTCAAAATGGTCTATAAACATGTTAAAATTGATTCAAATAAAGGGTTGTAATGGTATATATATGAGCAATATCACACGAGTAGCAGTGCGATGTGGCTGTATATCGGCACTGGTAGGAGGCATGCGTTGCACCTTAGTGTCCCACCAGTGATGATATACAGCCACATCGCACTGCTACGAGTGTGATATTGCGTTTATACAGTTTATAACAGTTCGACGGCATAATCGTCACACACAACACACATTCCTGACATGCAAGTCCCATCTCACACTCATTACACTACAATATATATAGATATACATAAAAATATATGGTATAAATACAGCACTATAACATACAAAAGAGAGAGATCGACTTAGAAAGTCATTTACCTGTTTAATAATGATTTGATCAGCTGTAGTTTAAAATTACGCTGTATCTTTCCTCCTCTAAGGGCTTATTATGCGGTCTCTGTCGCCATCTTGTGGATGAACAACGTCAACCGTCTTTGCTCAGTATGACAGGCTAATGGCCGCCGACGCACTGTCTCTCAGAAATTATAAATATTTTTAAATAGGCACTATCCTTATAAATAACTGCATAGTTGCAATCTAAACAACTACATTCTTGACTAAAAAAGCCTCAAAAATACATTATGTTGTCCAACAGCAGCAATATTTGTCAAACTGTAGAGTGTCCTCAGCTTGTCGCTGTATGTGGGCGAAGTAATACACAAGGGTGAAGGGGCGGTATGAGTGCTGTTACTGGCAGAATATCGCACGGCTATCAACCAATCAGATTCAAGAACCAGACAGAACTGTTGTATAAATATATATATCTGAAAACTATGCATGTGTACCAAACATATTTGTTTTGATTTAAAACTTTTATATACATCTGCATTTAGAAGTTAGTTTAGTTACTTTGATAGAATCATAGTGTCTTAAATATAATCTAAAAACTGTTAGGCTTAAATTTGTACCAATAAGCAATTAAATATAAAAAAATAACAGTTTACTGCTGTCTTTCATTCATAATTAATGTTTATTTATAAACAACCTAACATTATTTAAACATTATTTTTTTCACTGCTGTGTTAGTAGTTTTAGTAAAATTTTGTCATTTGAGTTAATTTCAGATAGTTGCCACGGAGCGTTTTTGATCAGTGATATTTGATATTTAAATTTTATTCAAAGCATTTTTAATATACATAGTTTTTATAACACTAATAAAGATGTTTGATGCTTTTACAATAAGTTCCATGCCAAATTAATGTTACAATATTTTATTGAACTTGCTTACGTTTTTCACATCAAAACAGTTTATTCACTGTAGTATTATCTGCAAAAGATGTTTCAATTATATATTAAATAATAAATCTCATTATAAAAACAGACACTTAGTTGAAGTCATTAGCATAACATGTTTATCATGTCTATTTAATAAGTACAGTATCATGTTTCAGAGCTTAAAGGGACAATGTGCCCAAAAATTCTGTCATCGTTTACTCACATTTAAGTGATTACAAACCTGTTTGAATTTCTGTTGAGCACAAAACAAGATTTTCTGTAGAATGTTGGAAACCAGCAGCCACTGACATCCATAATATAGGAAAAGCAAATACTATGGAAGTCAATGGCGGCTGCTTTTAAATGTTTTTCTAAATATCTTTGTAATAAAGTTCGAACTTACAGTTCAAGGGCAGGAGGCGGCAGAAACCGGCGAACATTCAATATTTGAATAAACAAACAAATAAACACAAAACAAACAGGTGCCGGCAGACCCTCACGGCCGACTACCACCAAACTGAAAGCAAAGCAAAACAAAACAAGCTCCAGGCCTGGGCTCTCTCATCTTCCTCTGCCATCACTCCTCCTTTTATACTTACACTCCTGTCGTGGGACTTGAGACAGGTGGCACACAGGTGACACTCATCAGCACTCGAGTCACGTGACAAACATATTTTGTGTTCAACAAAATAAAGAAACTCAAACAAGTGAACTGTCCCTTTAAGAAACCTCTCCAAACCTCACACCTAATCTGGAAGTGAAAGTGATTCCAAACGCGGCTGAACTGAACTGTAGATCGTGGCCTTTAATCAATGCATTGCTATGCAGAGGTTTTCACACAGCATCTTTATAAAGTCTGAAGCACCTCTGAGGAGAATCTCTCCTGGTTAATTACTCCCTCTTTCCTCCTCCTCGCTCTCTGGCTCACATTTCAGCAATCTAATAACCTTTCGTTTGACTGCTCCATTAATTACCACATCTACTGTCGTCCCTGGTGGAAAACAAACCGCAGAATGCAGAGAAACATGCGCAGACTCTGGAGTGGGTAAACTCCAGTGTGACAAACAAAAGCGCATAACCCAGTGCATGATTTACAAGTAGATTGTGATCTGATTATCAAATATCAGCATGGATATGGTGTAAAATAAGTGTAAATGTCATCCGAGAGCAGCGGTGGAAAAAATCATACTTAAGTAAAACTACCATTACTTTCCAAAAATGTAGAAGTAAATATGTTCAAAATAGATAATACTAAAATAATTAGGAACAAAAAGTAGCCCTTCTAAAAGTACTAGAGAGTCGTGAGTAGTGAGTCTTACGCTGTGAAAGGTGAAATGTCCGTTCATCTGTTAGTGACCTCAAGCTGAAGCAAACTTCGGTTCTGAAGATCTGATGATGATCCAAAGCGAAATGATGGAGTGGCCTAGTCCAAGGCCTAGTCCTGACCTGAATCTAATTGAGATGCCATGTGGCATGACCTTAAAAAGGTGGTTCATGCTGAAAAACCCTCCAATGGGGCTGAATTAGATCCTCCACAGTTACCCAAAACACTTGAATTGCTGCTAATGGTGCCCCAACCAGTTATTAGGTTTAGGGGCAAACACCTTTTCCACATAGGAAGTACATGTAGTATTGGATTTTGTTTTCCCCGTATAATAAAAAAATCTTCATTACAAAACTGCATGCATAATGTGTTTACTTGTGTTATCTTTGACTAATATTTAAATTAGTTTGACATTCTGAAACATTAAAGCGTGAAAACATGCAAAAAATAAGAAATCAGTAGGGGGCAAACACTTTCTCACACCACTTTATATGTGTGCATGTGTATGTGCCTGCGGGCATGTGCGTGCATCTAATAATTACAGCAAATTCACAGCGTAACACTGACTACTCACTAGTCTTGAGTACTTTTAGAAGGGCTACTTTTTACTCATACTTACTTCAGTATTATCTATTTAGAACAGATACTTTTAATTTACATACACACAAACACACATATAACTTCATCCAGATTGATGTGGTGGATCGTTTTGCTGTGACAAGGCCTGATAAAGAAGCAAGTGATCCAAAGGAAAGCTGTAAAACTCTTCATTTTTACATGACATCTGATCTACACTTTCTCTGATCGTCTTATATTTTGCTCCCAGGAGACCTTGAAGTCCTGTTAACTTATTCAGGACATGAGAAAGGAAACCTAAAACACAGATTTCCTAAAAAAGTGTCAATTTCTGGGAAGCGTCTCTTGACTGACGAGATATCTCATCAATGGTGGGGAAAGATTTCAAGAAAAGAGTTTTCATCACATACTGTCACTGTTAAAAAATATCCATAAATTGGCAATTTTCCGTATTTTGTGATTCATGTTTTTTATTTTATTCTGTTTATTTATGCTTTTGAATTGCATTATGGGACCTTGATCTTTCTTCCGACAACTTTTAACCTTGAACAGTTCGAAAACGTGACTTTTATTAACATTTTTAATAGTTTAAAGTGATATATTGTCTGGGTTGGTGTTATATATAACCTTGTAATAAACTGACCAGTACATTTTCTGTAATTTTATAGACGTTTGCTCTATATGTTACTTCTTATACATTATATTATTTAAAACTACTTAAATGTCAATAAAAGTACAGTTGAATTCTCAACATCCAAAGTCGACAGAGCAGAGATCAAGCTCCCATAATGCAATTCACAACAGTAAATAAACAGAAAACACTTGTGAATCACAAAATGCGTAAACTGTTAATTGACAAATTTCTTTTACACTATAGTGTGTGTGTGTGTGTGTGCGTGTGTGTAATCAATCCATTCATGTGTGACAACCATGTGTGACTCTAATTTGAACCATTTTCAGTAATTACTTTTTTTTTACTACAGTAGCTGCCAGAAGAGTTACAGCAGTCAATATATTAACAAAAAATCTATACCTTTGATGTGACGTGTTTAACTGTAGCAGATTGTCCCCAAAAGCCAAAGTGCCATTTATCAGGATCCTCTCAGGAAATGTGCCAAGACGTGTTTCCTTTTCAGACGCGCTCTCTATCAATAGCCCAATCTCAGGCGTACAGTACAGTATATCTGAGCATGTCCTCTAATCGTCCAGCAGGGGTGAAGGCTTCGTCTGCTCTCTGATTTCCTCTCAGCTTTGAGTCACACAAGTCGCTTTTGCTCAAGATTCAGGATGTTTTTCATCATGGCGCATGTGGTTTTCAGCAAGTACAGTATCTTCACACATCATTAGCGCTGCAGCAGATGGCAGAAGGAATAAATGGCCCTGCGAATGCTTTATGTTTGTTTCTGTTCTTCTTATTCTACTCAGGCCTCTCCTGCTGCTTTGGCAAAAAGTGTCTTAGCTGAAGTCCCGAACCAGGTGGTGGACTATTATAACAGCAAGGGGATCAAGCCCAAGTGCCCCAGCGAGTTTGAGTCTTCCAGGACGTTTGGTCACTGAAGCGACCAGCTCTCGCTCTTTATGAAAAACTAGCACGTATGTGTGAATTTGAAGCCCAATCTGTTCCACTTTGTTTTGTTTGCATGCGTAGCCTGTGAGGCTTGCATAGGTGTTGCAATGCTACTGTTTCTATTACGTACATGTCGACATGTACAGACTTACACAACTACGAAGAAGCAAAAACATCTTATTGAAAGCATGATGACTGGGATTAGTTGAAATAAATAAATATATATATATATATATGGGTTATCTGTTTTCTTTTATATAAAGGTTTATTGAGATTTTGCTAAATTTCGTAATGTTCTTACATTGTAAAGCATTTTGGATCTTAGAGAATGAATAGCTATTTGAATTAGACTGTCTGTGGACATTCAGACTTTCTTTTTCTTTCTCTCTCTCTCTCTATATATATATATATATATATATATTTTTGTTCTTTTTTTTGCAGATGCATGTTTGTATTTTGCATGTTGATGATAAACCGACATCGTTTTTCTATTGGTTCCTTTCGGGGCCTGTTATTTGAGTTCATGTGAAGCTGCTCTTCTGGAAAATGTCCACAAATAAGACTTTAGAATGAAGTATTTTTTGGTAGATTTGAGTGATGATGTAACAAATTGTTTGAAAATAAATTTTGTGTTATGAATGGTTCATTCTTCGTGTGGCTTCTGAAGAAGAAAAAAGAAATAGTTTATGCAAAAATGTAAAATGTTTATTTTCAATTCTGTGGTGCAGAAAGGAGAAAAATCAGCCAGCTTTATAACTGTTAGGGTACATTTAAAATTGTGCTTAAAGGCAATGCTATCTCATGGCAGTTTGCAATTTTTTGATTTAGTGGCTAATTCGTGCAATCTCATTTGTACAATTTAGCAGGATTTGCTCATCCCCAATGACGGTTGGGTTTAGGGGTGGGGTTTGGTGCCATGCCTCTTTTTTAAAAAAAAATATTTTACTTGTACAATTGTACATTTCATACAAACTAGCCACTAAATTGACAAAATGTACTGTAAAATTGTTACGTTTCCTCGTGAGATCAGGCTGGTAAAGATGACCACATTGTCGAACCAATCATGTGTGAAAACGATTCATCTAAACAAATAAAATAACTGAAAAAAAAGCATTCAAGTCAGTAGTTGGTGATGTCACATTGTAAAAAAGCAAGTAAAACCTATTTTTGCACACGAAGCCCAGTTGTTAATTTGTTTACTTACTCTTTACTTTCCCAGGATAACCTCTCTGAGATTAAATATCTTTTATAATAATAATAATAATAATTCCTTACATTTATATAGCGCTTTTCTAGACATTCAAAGTGCTTTACACATTGGGGGGAATCTCCTTATTCACAACCAGCGTGCAGCATCCACCTGGATGACACGACGACAGCCATATTGCACCAGACCGCACACCACACACCAGCTGATTGGTGGAGAGGAGACAGAGTGATGAAGCCAATTATGATATGGGGATGGTTAGGAGGTCATGATGGACAGAGGCCAGTGGGCAAATTTGGCCAGGATTTTTAACGACCACAGAGAGTCAGGACCTTGGATTAACGTCTCATCCAAAAGACGGCGTTCACTAAGCAGTATAGAGTCCCCATCAATATACTGGGGTGTTAAGACCCACACAGACTGCAGGTTAAGCGCCCCCCTGCTGGTCTCACTAACACCACTTCCGGCAGCAATCTAGCTTTGGTCTCCCATCCAGGTACTGACCGGGCGCAGCCCTGCTTAGCTTCAGTGGGCGACCGTGTGAGTTACAGAGAGTTTATTCAAGTGCGCTTGTCAGTAATTTGGCAATGGGGGAAATGACTAGAACTGACAAATGACAAAAACTACTTGCTCTACAAACAAGAGTCTTTATGACAATGTATAAAAAAACATATAATAAGAAAATACCAACATAAAGCAACATAAAGCAGCATAACGAGCTGTTTTATGGCTAAAAATCAATGGAAGTGAATGAAAGTGAAATCTCGAGACAATTCGGTTCCAATGGCTGCGTCCGCTCATGTGAAAGAATAAGGTCAATACAGGAGTATTCAGCAAAATGGACTGCAATACAATCAGTTTCATCACAGATTTACACAACAAAAGCAGATCAAACACATTGAGTCAATATCCAAATGCTAAATAATAGGTTTAAAGTGTTCCAGAGACACCACATTTACAATTATATTAAAGAAGAATGCAGTTGGGTAAATGAAGAAGATAAAGAGATAAAAGTTCACTAGTTTTTAGATTAAAATAATGTAATTTAAATGATTCTCTTAGTTTATAAAAAAAATGATGATTCACACCTGTGAGTGAACTGAAATATAAATATGAAAGTAACTGGAACTAGAACACAGATATTGGAAACTGCAACACTCACTGACTACTATCAAATGCTGGAATAAGACTTTGTCATCTTAAATTTTACAAGTGATTCACCAAACTTTGTAATGAGATTTGTGTTTGTGTGTGTGTGCAGTTTCTGCCTCACAGAGCTGAGAACAGTATTTTAGAAACTGCTAGACATGCTCATTATCTGCAATGTGAAGAGACAATTTTCTGTAAACATTAAACACAAAACGCATCAGCATTTGTCTGTGGGTCCTCAATCATACATAATGCACATATACAAAAAACATGCACACAAACACACAGGAAAATCTGTTTCCTGGCAGAAAATTACCAGTACATTTTCTGTTAATAAGGAACCTTAACAAATGCTGTTTATTGATTGATTGATTGATTGATTGGTTGGTTGATTGATGTGAAAACATACAGCAGAAGCAAGAAAGGCATTAATTTAATTTTGTCAACTATAGTCAGTGGATTTCCTAGATAGGGTTTATTTTATGTATTTTTACCATGCATCTTTATAATAAATAATTATATTAATATTATAAAAAAAAATTGTTTGCAGTTCACATTCATATCTCATTTGTTCAGTGAAACTATAAATGTTAGTCAATAATTTTCCCATTAATATTACATACAGTTGAAGACAAAATTAATATGAAATTATTATTTTAATTAATTCATGAATTAATTTAATGAATTTTAATTTATTAAAATAAAAAATAAAAAACTTCTAAGGTCAACATTATTCATTCATTCATTTTCCTTCAACTTAGTCCCTTATTTATCATGGGGCATCACACCGGAATGAACAGCCAACTATTCTGGCATATGTTTTACATAGCGGATGTCCTTCCGGCCGCAACCCAGTACTGGGAAACATACACTCTCACATTCACACACACATTCATATATGGCCAATTTAGTTCATTCAATTCACCTATAGTGCATGTCCTTGAGGAAACCCACGCGAACACGGGGAGAACATGCACACTCCACACAAAAATGCCAACTGGCCCAGCTGGGACTCGAACCAGCGACCTTCTTGCTGTGAGGTGACAGTGCTAACCACTGAGCCACCATGCTGCCAGTTAATATTATTAACCCATTTAATAACATTTTTTGATTGGCTAAGAACAAACCACTGTTGTACAATGACTTGCCTAATTAACGTACTTTGCCTAGTTAAGCCTTTAAATTTCACGTTAAGCTAAATAGCTACAACATAAATAAAATAAAAAACTAGTAAAATGTACTGTATGTACAAATGAGATATTAAAACTATTACGTTTAAAATTTTTTGCATAAAAATCTCTCCATTAAACATCACTTATAAAAAAAAAAAAAAAGTATATTTCACAGGAATAAACACTTTAGTACATGATACTATTCATATTTTTTTAGAAAACATTCTCTCACCACTGACAGTGCAACTTATTGTGCACACATTATCAACCTCAGAGCTCACATTTTGCCTTTGTTTTTGTTTTTTTAAATTAGATTAGAAGATTTCCAAGTTATCATCATGAATAGAATTTTGACTTTGAAACCCACAAAAAATGCTGAGAAAAAAGGGTTTTTAAGTAGTCTGCAAAGCACTGCCCTCCAAAAGTCTCATTCATTCATTCATTCATTCATTTATTCATTCATTCATTCATTCATTCATTTTTCTTCGGCTTAGTCTCTTTATTCCTCAGGGGTCACCACAGCCGAATGAACCGCCAACTTATCCAGCATATGTTTTAGACAGTGGATGCCCTTCCAGCCGCAACCCAGTACTGGGAAACATCCATACACACTCATTCACACACATACACTACAGCCAATTTAGTTTATTCAATTCACCTGTACTGCATGTCTTTGGACTGTGGGGGAAACCGGAGCACCCGCAGGAAACCCACGCCAACACTGGGAGAACATGCAAACTCCACACAGAAACGGCAACTGGAACCAGCGACCTTCTTGCTGTGAGGCGACAGTGCTAACCACTGAGCCACCATGTCGCCCCCTCTAAAAGTCTGTAAATCTAAAAAAAACAACAACAACCCTGTTCTCATGACTGATGTGTCAGTACCACACTTCTTTTTTTTATTATTATTGAGCATAATGTGAAGAAAATGTGTTAAAGCTGCATCCGCATATTAGTCTGGGAAGGCTTCAGTGGCACTCTGCACTTCATTATCTCATTTGTTCTCAATCAAGAAGAGCATGTCGTGACTCCCTAAAAGCCTGCTCGGGTCATTTGTGTTTTATTGGGTCCATCATTGATCTGCCACTCGAGGACAAACGGCAGGATCCCACATCATTAGACCAATGCTTTCTCAAGAGCTTTTGTCACTGATTGCTTCAGATTGTGTTTCTGTCAGGGCCTGCACTCCGGTTTTCAAGTAGAGAATTTCAAATAAAAAGTATGAATGTAAAAAGAAATCAAGTCCCAGTTCAATAGCATCATTTTCTTCTGCAGTGTGTGTAAATCTGCTCAAGTCCAAAGCGATTCTGTAAGCAGCATCTGTTGTACAGAGAGAAAAGAAAAGTGTTTTGCAGGCTGTGAACACTAGCAAAAATGTCCCGGTAAAAAAAAAAAAAGGTGAAAAAATGTAAAAATAATGGAACTACTAATGCTATCTTTGTAACTTTTCGTAACTCATTCATACAATTTAGTACGATTTCCTATTTCCTCATCCCCCAATGACAGTTGGGTTTAGGGGTGGGGTTTGGTGCCACGCCTCCTTTTAAAAATCGTACATTTTCATATGACTGAACTCTGAACTGAATTACGAATTGATGTATATTGACTGCTCAAAATGAACCCAAAATTGGCTGAAAATTAAAAATCACACCAAATTACTGGTCAACATTTATCAATGAAAGCATGAACGGATGAAAATACAAAACAATTGTGGCTATTTTACAGAGAGGGGTCTGGATGCAGACCTGGTGCAGTGCAATCTGCATGCAATGCTGTTTAACGCGCTCACCTTACCCCACTCCTAACCCTACCCCTCACAGTGACGTCACTAGCTCAATTGAGTGCATTGTGTCTGACATTGCATCTCTGCGATATGCAATCTCAGCTTGCATCATCAAGGCTGCATCCAGATACTATTGAGTTTACATGTACTTATCTAAATTCAAATGCAATACATAAAGACGAATTATGCTAATGCAATATACTCTAAACATGCTTGGTTAAACATGGACAGTTAAACATGGATGAACCTAAAAATGTACCCAATGTTGGAATTTATTGAAAGTTAAAAGTTGAATACACCATGTAAAATAGTTCAGACAGTGGTTGGGTTAAAAATGTTTAAAATTTAATCCAAAAGCTGGGTTGGTCCATATTTTTCGCAAATGTATTTGTTTAAAAATTACTTTAGACATAAAAACCTAATATGCAACAGTAACATTTTCATTTACATCCAAAAAACAAAAAAACAAACCAAAATGCTGAGTTGTTTAACCTAAATTTGAGCAAAATATAGATTATCCCAACCTATGGGTTAATTTTTTTAATTATTATTAAATATTTAATCTTTTTACTACCTTTAAGTTTAAACAGCCCAGCATTTTATAGGGTTATACAAATGTAAAAAAAAAAAAATCAATCAATAATAATGAAAATAAATGAAAAATTTACTAATTAAAATAAATACATATACATACTGTGTCTTTGTGTATTTATTTGTAATTTGAATGTATCTACAGTCTAATCTCTAGTTGTCCAAACTCTATGTTGGATTGTTGTAACCCAAGGTTGGGTCAAATATGAATTTTTTTTTCTATGAATTTTTCAATTAAATTTAAAAGATTTTTTTAGAGTGTACCAATGGAATTTCACATCAAGAAGCTGATTCATTTAACTATTGCAGGTGTTGTGAGAAAAGGTTATCCTAACATGCTATATAGCCAACTACTAGTACTTTCGTTTGTATACACTGTAAAAACTGATATGACAAAAAGTCATGACAGCAAAGGCTTTTATTTTACTTTAATATACTAATAACTAAATTTTTACGTAATTTTTTTTGTCAGTTTGACTGATTTAAATTGAAATGACTAGGAAATTTTGATTCAACTAAAATATTTAATATTTAATTAATTTTTTTTACAGTGTACTGTACAGTATACAGACATTACATAATAATGAAAGACCCCATAAACCCACTAAATTTGTACATCATTACAAGCTTACCACTGTGAATCAGGCTAAGGTATAATTATAGTTCTGAATCATAGTTCCACTTCCATAATTGAATCCATCCTCTGCACGTCAATAACTGTCTGGTTTAGCTTAGCTACCAAATCTGACCTCCGAAGACTACGTTGGATAGTTCGGACCACTGAGCGAATCACTGGTACAACCCTTCCTACTTCTCCAAGAACTGTACTTATCCAGAGTGAGCAGAAGGGCTGCCAAAATCACTCTGGACCCCTCACACCCAGCCTCTTGAACTTTTACCTTCTTTATGATAGTAATTGTGAAACAAACATCCCTACTTTTTATACACATATACACTTATTTATTTAACAACCAGGGCTTGACATTATCTTTTTTGATCACCAGCCACTGTGGCTAGTAGTTTTTCAATATTACTAGCCACTTGCCATTTACACTAGCCACGATTTTGTTGTTGGGAAAATATTTGAAATGCATAAATTTGACTTTGGCATGCTAAAATTACTTGATTTAGATTTTGTGTTATGTCCACATTCCTCCTCATTCATTTCACATTCATTTGTGTGTTGTGTATGAGCTCAATGAGCATGAGCAAATGGGTTGTGGTTTCATAGTGTTTCACTACAATTACTTCTTATTTCAGTTTTCTTTTCAGGGCTCAACATTAAGGATTTACTTAATAAATAAACAAATAACTAATTATTTCTCAGCTACAAATTTTAACTAATTAAAAAAATAAAAACAAGCTGAATAGCTGTGTACATGCACTTTTTTATAAATCAAAACCTTTCTTTAAAAAAAAGGACATTTTAAAAAGAATTATTGTCATATATCTAAATCCATCTCCTATTAAATCAATGTTATTGTAAAGGATGATAATTAAAACTAAAAAATAATAAAATAACTGTAAGCAAAAGAAAGCAGGTGAAAAACATACGTGTGCGATAATGAAAGGATGAACACATGCACACTATTAAAAATCTGTTCAAAAAATGGTTAAAACGAAAGCGGCAACTGCTGCTGCTTACAAAAAGACATTTTAAAAAAACAATCTGGAGCTCTTGAAAGCAGCAGGACTGTGGGTGCACGAGCATCACTTTTTGTCCAGTCTATTTTGAAGAAAAGCGATCGTACAAGTTGCGTTTGCAGGCACGGTTTATAAACGCTCACATGCATCACATCAGCAGTGAGTGTGACACTAAAGCCCTTGTCAGTGAGTGAAGAAAACCTGCGTGATCATCCTCTCATTTAGCATTCACCTGCTTTATTTTGCTCCCACAAACCGTTATTTTGTCAGTCATGCTGCTTCTTGATGAACTACAACTTAAAAATTATTTTCAACCAGCCAAAGTGGCTAGTGGGAGTGTCTCTCTAACCCGCCACAGCTGATATCTACCCGCATTTGGCGTGATGTGATTTCACAGGTCAGAGTTCACCAAGCTTGAACTTTGCTCCGCAGCGAACTGCGAAACTTGTCGCATGAGCTTGCGTTTCCGGTCTGACGCATTCGCGTGCGTATGAATGGAAGTTTATGGGGAGAAAAGTCCAGTGTGACCGTGGCTTCAATGTCAAGCCCTGTTAACAACATACTTTACATGCCAATTTGCACATAACAGCTGCACATATAATGTTGTATATAGTAACATACCTGTACATACACTTGTCAATTTGTATATTCACATTCACTATTTACTTCTATTTTTAAAATATATTTATTATCTGTTTTTTGTCTTGTCTCTGTAATTCTGTTGCACTGTAGAAGCTCTGTAACGAAAACAATAACTTGTATGTGTGAACATGCCTGGCAATAAAGCCTGATTCTGATTCTGAATTGGTTATGTACTTGCTCAAAAACTGATTTCATGATTTCATTTTTAACACCAACAACAACAAAAAGTTACAGACCGCAGCTTTAATATATACAAAACAGATGCAAGAAACTAATTAGAATTCAGGACAGGAAATTGAACGCAAATCTGACACGTAAGCTGATAGTTCAATGTTTTCAAGCAATTAATTCAGTCCTCGTCTCAAATTCGCCAATCAGCGGTTCGTCCCGCGAGCATCTTAAACAATGACCCTTCTGGCATCTGCCTTGTAATTATGAGGCAACAAGCTTGTCTCATCCCTATTTGCAGAGTGATTAAAACTTTAAAGAATTTCTTTTGTTTCGCCGAGGCTTTATAAATAGTGTAAAGACAGGTATTAGTCTAATGAGGGTCTAGTCTGGAGGAGCGCATTCGTGATTGGAGCTGATTAGCTTCACTGAACAAAGGATCAGGAGGGCTACTGCTGCTGAATATGGAGCTTAAAAAGGTCCTGCGGTTCTTTCAAGCTTCTTTTTTGTGCTCTCGGAGCCTGGTTCACTTTCATTAAGACTAAAATACTTATTGAATACGTTTGTGAAATAGGGGTCTTATGCTGCACGTGGTAATAGAAAACAGTCTGGTGGAACATTCAGGAGTGGCTTTTATTATTTCGTCTCTCTAAATGGCCATGATAAGCTCAGGCTCTCCTATAAAGTCCTGCTTTGACAGTAATTGTCTGAAAGCAACTGTCAATCAAGAGGCTTGGAAAGATGGAAAACCTGGATTAAAGTAAATCAAATAAATCATATTAGTTATTATTAGTTCACTATTTCTATTTAATGAATATTCGTAAGGTTTTCAGACATTCTTATGACTTTTTTGTATTGTATCTAATAATTTTTATTGTTATAAAAATTATAACTTGAACTACAACTAAGTTATCTTAAAATTTTGTCAACTAATGTCAGCAGATCTACCTAAGTAACTTTGTAAGAATTATTCTCATTTATTTCATATTTAATTATTAGTTTCTGTATTTATTTTCTTATTATTTTTAAAAGTAATCTGTTATTAATGTATTATTTTAAATATTATGTAAAATAAATTGTAATAAATCAATATTTTTTTCATATTAATGCTATATATGTATATTAGACATTCATTTGTATTCACTATCAAAATTAAGCCCAAATCAGTGATTTTTTAAAGTTTACTTACTTATCTATTTACTTTATAATCTATTAATGTATTGAAATTATATGTATTTTTAAATTTTGTTAATTTACTTAAAAAGAAACGGTTAATTCTTTTTTTTTTTTTTTTGAGTTTCCAAAAGAAAATACATATATAATTTACACAATCTCTCATACAGAAAGAGACTTACAAATCTTGCATATGCTTTGTATTTTCTTCCCTTTAACAACAACAACTATAAACAGTAAAACATGGGGAGCTACAAATCCTTTAGAACATTTCCTTTAAAGAAGAAAAGATATATATATTTAGACATATAATATTACATTTAAAAGTTACAATTCAAGAAAAATCCGGGCATATTGATGAAATGTACTCAATCCATTTACTCCAAATTAGAAAAAAGTATTCAGTCTGTGTTCTTAATGAAAAAGATGAGTTTTTCCATGACATATGTAGTGTGCACTGTATCAATCCATTCTTCAACTGTAGGCGACTCTAATTTTAACCATTTTTCTGTAATTACGTTTTTACTAGCTGCCAGAAGAATAAATGACCGTTTCTTGTCTTTATTAATCCATCCATCTAAATTTATATTACCTAAATATAAAGATTCACAAGTGAAGGCAATCTCTACTTCAAAAACGGCTTCTAAATGTATTTTAATCTCTTTCCAGTATGGGGTTAATTTCTGACAATCCCAAAAAACATGATAGTGATTAGCTACTTTTCCCCCACACATTCTCCAGCAGATAGTGCCCTTTCCTCTGTGTATTTTCTGTGATAGTGTGATGAAGAACCTTAGAACATTTTTCCAACAGAATTCTCTCAACATGGCTGAGAAAGTACTTTTCCATTGAGTTGTACAAATATTCCCCCAATCCTCATCTGAGATATTCAGATTTCCTTCCATTTATCTCTAACATATAATGTATTGTCTGGTACAGATTCGCGAAATCCCTTATATAATTTTGAAATGATCTTATTACATGATTGGGCCTTGCCCACAGATAGAAACACTTTTATTATTCCTGTCTCCGCAACTTTCAATATTTCTGGTTTAATATTACAATCAATATAATGTCTTACTTGAAGGTATCTATAGAAGTCACTTTGATTAAACTGATATTTTTCCTTTAGAAATTCAAAAGTTTGGATCGTACCCTTGTCAAAAAAAGTGTAGTAGTTAGAAATTCCTAACTTAGTCCATATTTGAAATCTGTCATCTATTTGGTAAGGAATGAAATCAGTTTCGAAGGCACACCATCTTAATATTCTTGACGTGTCTTGCAAACCACATATTTTCTTTGTTTGATGCCAGATTTTAAATAGTAGATTAATCCATGGGTTTGTTTCTTTATTGATTTTGATTCTTAGTTTACTATCTGCAATTAGGGCCGATAATGGGGATTCCTCCATCATCCCTTTCTCTATTTCAATTCATTTTGCTGAATAAGTAGGACTACTCCAGCAGACTAGTGGTCTTCATTGAGCTGCGTAATAGTATTGTTGCAGGCATGGGAGACCTAACCCACCTATTTCTTTGCTTAATTGCAGTGTTTTAAATCTTACTCTGGGTTTTTTCCCCTGCCATAAAAATCTAGATATTAATTTATTTCATTCGTTAAATTGTTGATTTGATATTTCTACTGGAAGTGTTTGAAATAGATACAATAATTTTGGTAGGATGACCATTCGCACTGAATCTACTTTTGAGCTTAGACTATAGAAGGGAATAAGATTCCAACGTAATACATCAGATTTAAATTTTTTGTTCAGGGGACCATAATTTAAACCATATATCTTTGACTGATCTGCAGATAAATTCACTCCCAGATATTGAATTGATTCAGTATCCCATTTTAAATGATATTTCTCTGTAATTTGTCTTGGTGGCTTATAGTTAAATGTCAATACTTGAGTTTTTGTAACATTAGGTTTGTAACCAGATATGGCCTCATATCTTTCAAGAAAGTTAAATAATATTGGAAGTGACTTAGAAGGTTTACACATATATATCAAAATATCATCAGCAAAGAGGGCTAGTTTATGCTCTCCAGACCCCATATCTATACCTTTAATTGAGCGATTTTGCCTAATCCATTGGCTTAAAGGTTAAATAAATAAGGCAAAGAGAAGGGGAGAAATGGGGCACCCCTGTCTCGTACCCCGTTCTGAATGAAAAGAACCAGATAAGTCCCCGTTAATTTTGATCCTTGCCTGAGGCCTATCATATGTTTTAATTATTTCAATAAAATTATTGTGAAATCCAAATTTGCTAATACCTTATATAGAAAACTCCATCCCACTGAGTCAAAGGCTTTCTCAGCATCTAAATTCAACATGGCAGCTTCTACTTTGTGGTTTGAAATTAAGTTAAGAATATGTAGAGTTCTTCTGATGTTATCTGCTGCTTGCCTTTGACAAATAAAGCCTGTCTGATCCAAATTAATAATTTCTGGAAGAATTTTTTCGAATCTTTGTGCTAAAATAGAAGTGAAAAGTTTATAGTCAACATTTAACACACTAATTGGCCGATAATTACCACAATCCATTCTCTTTACCCTCCTTCGGGATCACTGATATAATAGCTTCTCTCCACGAGGGTAAGATTTCTTTTTTTTGTATTACCCAGTTAAAAGCCTTTAATAGAGTTGGAGCCAGGTGCTCAAACATGGATTTGTACCATTCAGCGGGATAACCGTCCGCTCCAGACGATTTACCTGCCTTTAGTCTTGTTATAGCTGCTTTTAACTCCTCCATGGTAACTTCTGCTAATAGGTATTTATTTTGTTCCTCTGACACTGTAGATAGGTCTAATGTGGCTAGAAAAGAATTTATCTGCACATCATTATTATTTTTAGGTTGTGAATATAAAACTTTATAAAAATGTTCTAAACTCTGCTGTATTTGCTCTAATTTACAATGCATCTCCCCTGTTTGAGGATTTCTAATTTTATTAATTGCTCTATCGGCTTGTTGTTTTCTTAGTCTGTATGATAGCAATTTTAATGATTTCCCCCCTGCTTCATAATATCTCTGTTTTAAGAACAAAAGTTTGTTTTGTAGTTCTTTAGAATATATTTCATCAATGTCCTTAATTGTTTTTTTAAGATCTTGTTTCACCTTCTGGTTCATTGTAGTCCTATGTTCATTTTTTTTTTATTTAATTTCAAGGTCTTGTAGTTTCTGCTTTCTCAGTTTTTTCAAATTAGATGTAATGGCTATAACTTTCTCTGTAACTACTACCTTTAGTGCATCCCAGAGTATTGATGGTGTCACCTCCTCATTATCATTCATCTCCAAGTATGATTTAATCATGTTTTCTAAATTTTGCCTAATTTGTAAATTATTTAATATATCTGTATTCATTCTTTTGTTTCTTGCTCAGACCCACTGACATATAAACAGGACTATGATCAGAGATATCTATCGTACCCAAATCACATTTTTCAATTAGATGCAGATCTGTTTTAAGAGTAAAAAAGTAATCTATTCTAGAGTATGTTGTGTGGGGATGAGAATAATGTGTATAATCAAGAACCCTAGGATTTAATTCTCTCCATACATCTATAAGTCCTATCTCTTTTAACAGGCAATTCACCTTTTTGGTTAGTGGCTTTAAGTCCTTAGTGTTTCTAGAGAAATCCAACTTTGGGTTTAAATGTATGTTAAAGTCACCTCCACATATTAGAATTCCTTGGACTTTAGTAACAATTAAGTTGAATACTTCACGATAAAAATTCCACTCAGAACCAGGGGGAGCATAGACATTCAAAAAACTTAGCAAATGTCCCTCTATTTTTCCTATTATCAATACAAACCTTCCTTCCTTATCTTTTATGTCTGATATATGTTCATAATTCGACATTTTGGATATAAGTATGGCCACCCCTCTTTTACGTTTAGTTTTGTAAGATGCAAAGTATACCTCTTTAAAACCCATTTTGTTTAGTTTAGAGTGTTCTGTGTCATTTAAGTGCGTTTCCTGTAGAAACAAAACTTCTGCTCTAGCCTTTTTAAGTTTTGACAAAATTTTCCCTCTTTTAACTGGACTGAGTACACCATTAACGTTAAACGAAGCAATCTTCATATTTTACAGACTTGAAAAGTAATATTAAAAGTAACATAATACATAGCTTCCCCTTGAACAAAATAAACCGAAACAAAACAAAAAACAATATTAACCTTAAGAACTCCATTAAGTGTACTTCCATACCTAAAGTCATTACTATGACTACACTCGAGCCGTCACTTGAAGGCTCCAAGGGAAAACCCCACTTTATAAGTCTATAGAAGGGGCCCTTATGGATGGCAAAAAAACAAATAAACATTCAAGCTACCCATAGAACATGTCCCGACAGTTTAAAATTGGGCTCTTATTTTGACTAGATTTTTCAAACGAGATGTAGACGTTGCGCCTCCTGTTCTCTCAGTCTGGTGAACAGTGATTCCTCACTGTGGTAATTCCACATCCTGACCATTACAGTCCAGCGTTAAAGTTACGTTCGCACGTGGATTACGATGGCTGGGCGCTCACATTTCTTCGGAAAGGCTGTAGTTTTTCCTTGAATGTTTGTCCCCTTCTCTGTTGAGTGTCGCGTTTGCCTGCGCTCCGAGTATTTCTCTGCCATGACATGCGTTGAATCTGTTCCATGAGGGTGTTCGGCTGGCTAATAGGCTGCACCGGGAATCCTTATTTGGACATGTCATGCGTTGCCTCCTCGACCGTATTGTATATCTTCGCTCCCTCCTCATATAGCACCTTTAGACGGGCGGGATACAGTGTTTTAAATTTCACTTCTTTGACCTTCAAAGTCTTACGAACCTCTCTGTATTCCCTCCTCATCTGCAGTACTTCTGGGGCGTAATCGTTGTCAAAGCTGATCTGTTTTCCTTGCCAAGAAAACCCTCTCTTTTGTCGAGCTTGTTGAAAAATTCGTTCTTTGGTGATGAAACTTAAAAAATTAACCACAATTGACTGTGGTTGTGCGTCGGACGGTGGCTGTTTCCCGAGCACTCTATGAGTGCGTTCAATTTGAAGTGGCGTGTCCGGTAGATTTAAATTTTCTTTTCTAAAAAGTTCTAGAAATTCAACTGTCGTCGTGAAATCTTTTTCCGGCCCCTTCGGGTAATCCATAAATTCTAACATTGTTGCGTCTGGAACGACCCTCTGCATCCATAAGTTTCTCCTCCATTCTGGTATGTAGCTTCAATAGGCCTGTAAGTACCTCTTCTGCGTTTTGAATTCTCTCTTCTGCTGTCGCAATTCGGCCTTCTACCTCTTCAAGTCTAGCGTTGGTGTTTAAAATTTCCGTTTTAATTTCCTCAAGCTGAGTTTTGTTTTCATGACGAAAGTCCCTCACCTCCTTTAGAATGAGACTTGAATCAATCGTTTCTCTAGTGTGATCCGCTGGATCTCCCACATGGCCACCTGTTTGCACGTCGTGAAGAGAGCGCCGAATCATCGTCGTGTATTTCAGTAGATTGTGTACTTTTTTGTTTTACACCTAGTCTCCATCTTTCTCCCCTTTAATTTCAATGTATCAATTACTTACATCGTTAATTTTATGAGTTTAGAGGTTTTAAAAATATTTCTGCGTCGGGAGCATTGATTCTATGCTGCCATCTTGTCGATCTCCAACCCGGAACAGAAACGGTTAATTCTTAATTAGAAATGTAAAAAGTATTTCAAGTAATAATATATTTTCTAAAATAAAAAAATAAAAAAAATAAATAAAAAAAATATATATATAAACAATAAAATAGGTTCTCACCGTTTACAGTGTGTGTTCAGAAATGTTTGATATTTAATGGGATAGATCATCCAAAAAAGAAAATTCTGTCATCATTTACTCACCCTGCATACTTGTTCAAAACCTATTTGTGTTTTTTTCCCCTGTTGAACACAAGGGAAGACATTTTGAAAAATGTTGGAAAGAATGCTTTCCTACTATAGCCATCAATAGGCACATCAGCTACCAACATTCTTTAAAATATCTTCTTTTGTGTTCAACAGAAGAAAAAAAAAAACGGCTAAAGGTTTGAAACTACACAAGAGTGAGTAAATAGTGAGTCCATTTACATTTGGGGGTGAACTATCCCTTTAATGTATTTATAATACTATGTCTAGACATGTAAAACTTGAACTTAATTATTAATATTAGAAAACAAAATCTTGTTAAACACAAAAGAAGAAATTTTGAAGAATGTTGGAAACTGGCACGCATACTGTAGTATTTTTTTTCCCTGCTATGGAAGTCAATGGCTACCAGCGACCAACATTCTTCAAAATATTTTCTTTTGTGTTCAACAGAAATTAAAAAAAAACCTCAAAGGTTTGAAACAAGAGTGAGTAAATAGTGAGTCAATTTTCATTTTGGGGTAAACTATGCCTTTAATGTCTTTAAATGTCTAGATATGTAAAACTTGAACAAGTAGTTATTCATATTAATGTAACTGTACGTTCTCACCACCAGAGCACTTTCCGTTAAGACTGTGTGAGAGCTCTGAAAACATGCAGATTTTCCACAGCTAATCCTGTAAATGTTGTAGAGCAGGAATGATTTTACAGTAAGCAAAGGCTGATCTTGAAGGAGAGAAACTGAGGCAGACATTAACATACTGTGAGTCCTGTGGAACTAAACTAATTGAGTTGTGCTAAAGCGAGCCGGTCCTCGGGAGAGATTACCGTTTGGTATAAATTACCGCTATCCCAGGGAAACCTTCAATGTAATTACTCTGTACCTGGCAGACTTACCAGATGCTGCTTTTCAGGAGAATTTCAAACACATTTTAGGGTGTTTTTTTTTTTTTTTTTTTGACTGTCTGCTGACATTTGCTCATGACATTTATTCCACTGCCTGTAAACTCACACAGCAGGAGCACATTCTGCATCGCCGCTTAGTTTTTGGACTCAAGGTGAGTGTCAAAGATGACTAGCATTTGAATAAAATCTATTTAAAATACCTTATTGTATATTGTGGTTTCTGTATCAGGACATAAGATACAACGATGTGGTCCTTGGCAGGTCCTAAAATGTTGATGATAAAACCTCAGAATAACAACATCTCGGTTCATGTCATTATTTACACTGTTAACGATTTTTGTAAACTACACAGTATTTAACTGTAATATGAACTGTAGGATAGTTATGGAGTATGTTATTGTATTTTAAAATTGCAGTGTGAAAATTACTGTATATTTTACAGTGAAGATATGAAATACTGTAAATACATATACAGCAAGATAAATGGTGCTGTAAATGTAAATACAGTATTTTTGCTGTAATTGATTTACAGTAAGTTACTGGTGAACTGCTGTAGATGTGTATTCAACAAAAAATTTGCCAAGATAGAAAAGCCGTGGGTGACAAACCTATGATTCAGATGCCTGTAGATCCACTTAAGCAGTAAATATATAAAGTAATGGTTTTCTTCTCAGTCCATTCTGGAGGAGTTTTTATTTATTTTATTTCATTTTTTGCACAGCTTTCGCCACTGTATTTTAGTCAGGATGAGCTCTGGACTTTGACTGGACTACTGAACATCTTGATTGTTTGTTTGACTGTTTTCTTTTGACCCCTTTACAGTAATTTACTTGTAAACGTGATTTACAGTAGCAGGATCCTATAACGCAATTTAATTTTACAGTAAAATAGCCTAGCCGCAACTTCTTTTATGGTAAAATGCCCTTTATCACTTTTTAATTTTACACTATGACATTTTTACAGTACTTTTACTGCAATTTATTTACATTTTACACTGGCACTACAAAACCTTTATTTTTAGTATGTACTATTGAATTAAAAAAATTCCAAAGAAGTGACAAGATCATGTACAACAGTATTTTTATTATTCATTGTTATTATATCCATTTTAAATGGTTTCCAAAAGTTATTTTCACTCATCAAACTATTTTGGATACATTTTGTGACAAGATGTTAATTAAAAAATTTTTTTATTAACCATCTCATTTTTGTCTTCAATTACAGTAGCTGTACTTGATTACTTTGATTACAGTAGAATACCGCAAATTCCTAATATGCAGTAAGTTACTGTAAACGTTTTTGAATTAGCCACAATGCAGTTCATATTACTATTCATATTATTGTGAACTGTAAAGAATGTATGTGGTATTTTGCTGGGCATTTTTGCAGTAAATAACTGTAAAAATGATCACAACAGTGTTTTGTGTTTTAATGAAACAATTTTGATTATCATATTTTTGTCATTTGCAATAAAAAACTTTGTCATGAATTGTCGCACTGCTGGCCTTAATAAAAGTCGGACTGGGCTGCTTCAGTCAGGTAACACCCCCCTATTAATGCAAATATCTAATCAGCCAATCACATGGCAGCAGCTCAATGCATTTAGGCAAGTAAACATGGCAAAGACGATCTGCTAAAGGTCAAACTGCGGATCAGAATGGGGAAGAAAAGTAACTTTGAACGTGATATAGTTAACGTCTGGCAAGTCTAAGGTGCTGTTTATACTAGCGCATTTGAGTTTTAAAATGGCATTTTAGAATGGAAATGATCCTTATTCAGACTGACTTTGTATTAATGTCAGTAAAACGGTCTTAATCCACACTTTACAAATTAAAACAGATGATAAGTGACACTTGCAGTCTACCATTTATGTTTAGTTTAAAAATAAAAAGAAATAAACAGTGCTGCACTGCACTTCAAATGACTGCTTTTCAATTTTATGTTTGTGAGTTTTCACTACAAATTGCTTGTATTTTGTTTACAATAAATACATTTCTCACACCAGTGATTTGTGCTTTAATTAAACACATTTGATAATCAGATTTTGGTCAAAACTTAATCGTGAATTTTTGCTCATATGAGAGTAATGGTCATATGAGAGGGGCTTGACGAATCAGGGAATGATACGTAATAGTCCAGAAGGCCAATCAGAGAGCGATTGTGGATAGCCACATCTTAGTTATCAAAAGTTTACATTTCATTCTGTCTGAAGCTGAACACCAGCGTTTACAAACTAATACAGAGTCTTTTACATTTAAAACATTTTCAGGGGTCGAATATACCAGAGGAGTGTGGTGTCCTGACATTTTATCCTACCCATCAGATTATGCTACCAACACTGTATTTGAATGGTTCTGAGGTTGGAGTTAGGGATTAGGTAGGCTAGGGCATTATTACAGCTTCATATCACTACTCCACATTAAAATTTACACTGCTAGCAAAATCTGATGGGTAGCATATTGCATATAAAAATGTGCTACCTACCTTTTGAATGGGAAGTAGGACAATCTGCCAAGGTAGGACAAATCGACAGAACAGTGGACACCAAGCGTAACTGTAACAAAACGTGTGCATTTTAAATCCAAAATGCACTAGTGTAAATGGTACCCGTGTATTTCAGAAATTGCTGTTCTACTGGAAGATTCACATGCAACCATCTCTAGGTTTTAGGAAGAATGGATAGGAAAAAAAAGAGTAAATATACAGTGAGTGATCCACAGATCAGAGGTGGAGCCCCAGACTGTGTCAACTGATAGAATGTAAACAGTAACTAAAATAAACACCTGTTACAACCGTGGTCCGCAGAAGAACATCTCTGAACAAAACAACACATTAAACCTAAAAGCAGAAGAGCTACAGCATCAGCAGAAGAGCACACCGGTGACACTCCTATCAGATAAAAACACAAACCAAGGCTACAACTGATGTGGATCACCAAAACTGGGCAATATATAATTGGATCAAAAAGTTTGCATACATCTATGAGTCTCAATTTTAGCTGTGATGTTCAGTTAGTAGGGTCAGAATTTATCTTCAACTATTGTATTTTGTGTTCAACAACAACACCAACAAAGAAACACATGGTTTGGAACCACTTCAGGGAGACTAAATAGTGCATACCTGTCAACATTGGGATGTAAAAATACGGGATACGTCCCCTGTAAAAAACACCCCTCAAACCTAGACAGAGAAACTCCCAAAATATGACCCCAAACTCCTTAATCTTCTTAATAAATCGTAATAAATTTAGCTTCTCTTCAAATCGCGTGTACAGAAGCTGATCTGAGAACAATGTCTTTATATGGAGCATGTCCCTCAGTCAGCACAGCTAAGGCTGATCTACATGACTGATTCAGAGGTTGCGGAACAGCGACGGTCGACACTTTATTGGAAAGGGAGTGAATGCGACCGTTTTAATATTAATCTTAATGTGCTTTCAAACCAATATAAAGCGAAAGCATAAGTCTCTTTAACAGCTCATGCAAATATATCACATTTGAGATCGGCTCTTTGACGCTACTTTAATTTTTCATAGAAATATAAAAAATACGGGAGAAATACGGGAAAATAATTAAACGGGATCATAGCGGGATAGAATGGTAAAATAGGGTAGACAGGTATGAAATAGAGAGTAAATCTCCCTTTTACTGCTACTGTACATATTGCAAAATAATATAGTCACACAATAACTCTGATGATTTCCATTCTTGATATAATGGCAGAAGGTGGTAATAGACTGTAAAGTGAAAAAATGCTGCTGAGAAGGTTTCTTTAGTAATTCTGCAATTCTACAGCCTGAAAGACTGTAGAAACACCACCTAACAATATCACAAAGCACAACTCATCTCTGATTTCTTGAACATCACAATGAGTTTACTAAATTCAGATGGCCTCCACTGTCATCAGATCTCAATCTAGTAAAACATCTTAGAAAAACAAAAAAAGATCGGATTGAATGGATGATGAACAGATTAAATAATTTAAGATAAATGGGCAA
Source organism: Danio jaintianensis (assembly GCA_903798115.1). Taxonomy (NCBI): domain Eukaryota; kingdom Metazoa; phylum Chordata; class Actinopteri; order Cypriniformes; family Danionidae; genus Danio; species Danio jaintianensis. The sequence continues at coordinate 21,636,631 of CAIGQV010001633.1, read as the reverse complement.
TATTCCATAAATATAAACTTTGTTCATTTTGATTTCATGGTCACTTTCAATCTTGTTGTGCTCTAATATGTACTCAATAACCATGAATGAAATGCAAAGCTGCTGTTTTTCCAGCTCACTCTGATATTGTACTGTAGCCCAATGCTGCAGTTTGCAAATGACAAATCCTCTATACCCAAAAACCCTCCAGCTTATTCTGGATGGGTGATTTCACGCTCTTTGACCAGTTCCCATGGCAACATCTCAAGTAAAAACATTGGAAATTTTAACTTTTTTTTTGATCCTCGGAGGATCCATGTCCTACCTTCCTTTGATCTGCCATCACGCTGATTGTACAGATACAGTGCAGCATAAAAACCAGAACCTGACAAAGAATAGCAGTTTATATGCCTGGATTTCATATAAATCTAGGGTTCACTGACAGAAGGAGTATAGGGTTTCTCAACAGAGTTTACATCAAGATCCAGGTTTTACATTTTATTCAAAACAGAAAGGCCATCAAATATTATTGGTTGATTATTAGTCATATAATTAGTGCCTGCCATGTTTCAGTACTAAGAGATATTTGTTTACATACATTTTTCAAAGAGACTGTAAACAACTCTCTGTTAAAGTATTATAAACAATGAATTATTCCAAAATGCTACAAGGTGAATCACAAAATATAATTTTAATCAAAGAAATATACAAAGAACAGACAAAAGAAAAAAAATGACAGATGTTCAACACTGTGTACTTAACACCGTTAATGACTGAAAGAACTACAATCCCATGAAGCATTGTGACTGACACAATTGAACTACAAAATATTAAGAAATTAAAAACTTGTGTGTACAGAATAATACATTTCTTTTTTGTTGCTGTTTGTTGGAGCCTAGGGTCTCTCGCCTACTTGCTGAACTCTGGTGGAATTTTCTGTACAGCAACATGGATATTGTTTTAAATGTGAGTTTTTAAATTTCAGGTGTGAGTTTTTCATTTCAGGTATGGTATTGTATATTTTATTAATTTTATCACAAAAAAATGTTTTGAAAAGGTATTGTTCTCTTAAAAAAATGTATTTAAAGTGTGTGTGTGTAAAGTTATGTGTACATATAACACATTTTTCCCATAAGGTCTTAAAACATGGAACATTTTATACTGACCTATTGGCATTTCCAGCAAACATATGTTGTGACTTAAAAAAACTAAATTAATAAATTCTGTAAAAAAAACTAAGTAATTTTTTTCAAGACATGCTATCACCAGTGTTACAAGCAATGCAAGTTACGTGATAACATTACTTTTCTAAGTAACGCGTACTTTAAAATGTAACTCGAGTTACCTTTTAGCTTAATTAATACGCTTTAAAAAAATCGCTTGCTGAATTAAAATTTGCGTAATCACGTTGAATCACACTCAATAACAAAATGAGCTCCCCATAGGAACAGACAAAAACCAAGATGGCAGAGCCTTACATTTCTGTGATGGAAGTTTTCTCATTATTTAGAACACATGGAAGAAAAGGGTATCATAGTCTCAATGGACAGTGATTTTATTGAACTAATAAGACAATAATACAAAGTAACACAACTAAGTAACACAACTAGTTACTTTTTGGGGGAGTAACTCAATATTGTAATGCATTACTTTCAAAAGTAACTTTCCCCAACACTGCCTATCACTAGTTTATAAAATAAAATTATATATAAACATAATTATTAATGGAAAATCCATTGTAAAAAGCTAATCTCTTAATTTTTTTCCAGATCTTTATGTACGCTTGATTCTAATATTGATTTCCTCTGCTGTCCGTGAACCAATGAGACATGTGACCCATTTCTCGGTCACGACGGTGCGCTGGTGTAACCAAGCTGAGCTTTAAATAATGCAGCCGGCGAAGTGCTCTACTAAAGCTCGGCCATGTTTCTGCCTCTACAAGAGCTTATATTTACATATTCCTCTAAAATGAACATCTTTTTGAATAATGAATGCAAATGAGACCCAGTCGACTGAGTGTGTTTGGATCAGTAGAGGAATTTTTCATGTCTCTGTGTGCTTTCACAACCTTTCTTTCTCTATTTTTCACATACTATGAGTGTCTCTGTGTGTGTGTGTGTGTGTGTGTGTGTGTGTGTGTGTGTGTGTGTGTGTGTGTGTGTGTGTGTGTGTGTGTGTGTGTGTGTGTGTGTGTGTGTGTGTGTATTGTAAAGAGTGTTGTCTAAAGAGGAGGAGAGGTGTTTTACCCAATTATTAAATATATAATGAAATATCTAGGACGCTGTCAAAAGATGTTTTCATATATACAGAAGTGTTGTCTATAGTCTAGTCTAATTGCCAGTTTATTCCATTGAAGTGGCGTGGAAATAACTCCTTCAAACAATCTCTTGTGAGAAAGTGCTTTTAGCTACTTTTAAAGTACTTATTATGGAAAAAGAACGCATACTTGAAAAGAATGTACCATAACACTTCATTTTACAGTGTCAGTGTTTTAGTGTAATGACATTTAAGTACTTAGTAACATTCAAAAGAGTTAGAAACTGGTTTACTGCTTATATTTATGAATAATTTAAAGTTATTATAATGAGCTCCTCTTCAGTGTATCGCCGTTAAACAGTGACATTCATATTAAACTGAGGTTTTTGAACAGTACATTGTCATTCTACCACTATTACCTGTCTGATATGCTGAATAGGTAATACAAACAGGAATATTATGACTTTTTGTCCTTCACTTTTTATCCTTGGCTTTGGCACAATTGCATAAAGTAATATAGAAATGGGCAGCATGATGGCACAGTGGGTAGCACAATCTCCTCACAGCAAGAAGGTCGCTGGTTCGAGCCCCGGCTGGGTCAGTTGGCATTTCTGTGTGGAGTTTGCAGGTTTCCCCCACAAGTCCAAAAACATGTGGTATAGGTGAATTGGGTATTGTCCGTAGTGTGTGTGAATGAGTGTGTATGGATGTTTCCCAGTGATGGGTTGCAGCTGGAAGGGCATCCGCTGTGTAAAACATATGCTGGATAAGTTGGCGGTTCATTCATTTTGAAAGAATCTTTTATGTGACTTCAGAATGATGAGTTCTCTCAGGCAGTGATTCGTTTGTGCAGGTTGGGTAGAAGATTAGTTTCTTTTTTGAGTCCTCTATCAGGTTTGAATTGTTCATTCATCACATGAAAGACAGAAGCCAATCATATGCAGTTTAGAGTTTAGATTCTCTGCTCGAGCCCGAACCCAGACTTGACCCAGCCTGAAGATAGTGATCAAGCATTGTGTTTTTTTTTTTAAATTGCTTAATTAGCCTAATTGCGTGGAGAGCCATACACAAATCTATAATGAAAGCATTTGATTACTTTCATACTGTTTGTGCTCATTTAAGACAAAATTATTTGTGTTTAAAATAAAAGACGCCAGGATGGACATGTTTACATTATTAAGTGTATTTGTATGTTTAAAAACACACCCAAATCTTAAAGTGTCCACTTTCGCTCATCTTCAAATCGCGTGTACAGAAGCTGATCTGAGAACAGTGTCTTTATAAGGAGCGCGTCTGTCAGTCACCTGTGCGCATTGCGTATGGAGAGCAGAAGCACACCTTTCCCACTGTATGCGCCTGCAGCACGCAGCTGATCGGCGGCTGCTGCACAGATCGATCTATCTCTATTATATCTAGTTACCTATTTATCTTTATATATAAATACACTTTTTATTTTTACTTTTCATCTGCACCAAGGCCCGCAGCAACTGCGTGTGCGGTGTGAAACAGGCGTTACTTGAAATGACTGGTTCAGAGGTTGCATAGTGAATGCGGCTGTTTTTATATTCATTTCAACGTGGTTTCAAGCCAAAATAAAGCCAAAGCATAATTCTCTTGAACAGCTCTTGCAATTAGACTATATCACATTTAAGATTGGCTCTTTGATGCTACTTTCACTTTTCATAGAAAGATACGGGAAAATGCTTAAATGAGACGATAGCGGGATAGAATGGTAAAAAACGTGAAGAATCCCGGCAAAAACGCAAGGGTTGACAGGTATGCAGCAGAAAAGATGATAGTCAGCCTTTAATGTCCTCTTTTGTCACTTCTTCAAGCATACCCCTGAGAGCGAGGTAAGATAAATCTAAACTAATTTCTGTAGTTCAAACAACTCAGAATTGAGAATGTCTGTTATGACGGCCCACGTATTAAAAAATTGTCTGCATTAAATCAGGCTTGGGCTCATAATTACAGTTAATGTGTCGGACCGGGTCGGGCTCGGACACAAGGTGCACGGGCTTGGGTGGGGTCGGGTTTAATTTTTTGGGCCCGATCTAAGCTCTAATACAGTTAGAGGCAGAAAAAGATTTGATCCATTCATCTAGCGAGTCCTCAGTTGAGTCAGTTTTGATTTCTTGAGTTGTCGTTTTTTTTGTCATCCCTTTACATGCTGTCACGTGATGAACGAATGACTCAAAAACCCAAAGACTCAAAAGGTGAACTAATCATGGGTGTTTCTGGCTCAGACTGTGTGCATTGGTTAAACTTACATGAGACATGTCAAAAGAGATAGATCTGAGCTAATCATAGACAAAAGACCCAGGTAGACGTGTTTGGAAGCATCTCGTAACATTTTAATAATATTTTGGCAAATGAAATTAAATGACTCAAAAAAAGATTTGTTTATTTTGATGAACGAGACTCAAAGGTCCGAGTCAGTAAAATGATCCAAACTTCCCATCACTAGTTCTGGTTTACCTTTGTGGAATGGTAATATAGGCTACTGCAACCTGAGGTTATAGAAAGATATATCCTCTCATGTACACAATGTATATTCTTGTTTCAATTGGTTGTATTTTTGGTCTAGACGGGAACAGAAGCAGTCGACGTGTGGCAACAACACAGTTTTCATGACCTCTATTTTTCATTGGCTTGGTGTGTCCTGGGCTTAAAAAAATTAAAGATCTGTCATAAATTTCTCACCCTCATGACTTTCCAAAACAACACGACTTTCTTCTGTAGAGCATGAAAATAATGTTTCGAAGGTGAGGTGAGGTTGCAGGAATTTTGTAAAACTAAAACTGTTTCTCAGAGTAAAAACAGGTTGACTTTCACTTGACTAATGTTCCGGCATGCTGTTTTTAGACACAAGGTTACATCATGTGTGGTGATGAACACAAAGGAAGTCCGGGTTATTGACCTCACAGTTCTATCAGGCGTTCTGCTGAGAGCACAATAGATCAAGGCTGCAAACTGCAGATATGAGCATTTTTATCCACTCACGATATCAAAACCAGATCACTTTCCACAGCAGATCGACTGTAAGGCCTAATTTAGATGTGAAATGAAACCCTGTCACTCAAAAGTGACGATTCTACAAACAACCGGCATATTCTGAAAGCAAGAAGTGATTTCATTAGTTTTTATTATTCATCTGTCCTTACATGAGCTGTCATTGAGAAATGGTCTAATTAGAAAAACAAAAATCAGCCTAAATGTCATTTTAATATAATATTTACATTTATTAATACATACATATTGATTACATATTAATACATTTAGTATTAAGTTTAAATGAATTTTCTTTTTTCATATTTCCATTTTGAATTTAATTGAAAAGTTTTAGTCACTGCGTTACAAATTTATTTTAGTTGTAGTTATTTTAATAAAAATATATTAGACTTTTTTACAAAATGTTTTTAAAGTTCCAATCAAAATAAATTTTTTTAGATGTAAGTATCAGTTTGCTAGTCTTAAAGATGTCTATAAGTGTTCCAAAACAGTGACAAAATTTGCATTAAGAAGATATAAACATCCAAAGCTTGCATTTTCTCACTTCCGCCTAAATGGATCAATGATTTTTTGGCATCACTTCATACTTCAGTTTCTCATCAAATCCTCTGACCAATCAAATGCTCTCTATTATCTGACATGTCCAGCCCCCTTCAAGATGTTATTGCTATATGCGCTTGAGCTCAACCACTCTCAGCTGTGATAAAACGAAATGCCATTGGCTGTTAGTTTTAAATGGGGGAGGGGCTACTCTATGTCCCACCCGGTCTTCATGTTTCAGTTCAAAGTATGTCACACATCAAACAATAATGCACATTTAACTGGAACTTTAACTATATTATTGTTTAGCTGCCAATCCATCCAATCTCAGATAAATAAAATAAAACAGTGTCCAGTTTCAGGTGAATATCCAGTGTAGACTAATGTCAAGCAGAAGCTGACAGAAGACAGAACACAGACGGTGTTTATTTGTGAAACATTGAAGTCCAGTCTGTTAATCACCAGCAGCTGTTTAGGCAGAGATTATTCTTTATAAACACCTAAATGGTGCCATTTCTGAAGACCATTTGAAAAGCAGCCCACCTTCCGCTGTTTTCTGATGCATTAGCCAAACATAAAGAATTTCTCACCAAAGTAACATGCAAATATTGGCTCATTTACACTATGTTTGACCAGTTTTGGCCAAGTGCAGAATACTAATGTTTAAATTAAACCTATTTCAGTCAGAAATGAAAAAATATTCATTAAAAAATATCCTCCTGAAAAGATTAGTATTAATAATAATTAAAAAAAAACTGTTTTTGTTATTACCTTTCATTTGATGAGCTGTATTTAATTGGTTGTTATCAGAGTCAAATTATTTCCCATGCAGATGTGCTGCTTTTTGTTCCTTGTATTATTACTATTCCACCGACTCATTTTCAACTCAATCAATTTCTTCAAATCAATATTTCATGTCTACTCATTAATTTGTTTGTTAAGTTGCCATGTAATTAGCAGGATGCTGTACTGTCAGCTACTAATCATCACAACATAAATTGCTTGCAAATGGCACAAGTCCGGATAACTCTGGGCTTATTTAGCAATTGTTATTGTGTATTATAATTTATTTATTAACATTTTTATCTTTATATTTCATGTAGCAAAAAATCTAATTAAGTTATAATTAATAAAAAAGAGAAAATACATAATTGACAAGTCATCACTGTAAATTATTGTACATACAGTAAAATAACCAAATGTGAATTAATAGAATACAAACACATAGCAAAACTTGAATAGATAAATAGACAAATAGATGAATGAGTGAATGAATGAATGAATGCAAAAAAATATATTGTTTGCGTTTAGATGAAGCATATCTCCAGTTGAGATGCAGCTCATGTGTTCAGGTTTACAGCTTGTGAGTCCTCTAAATGTTCAGTCTGTTTGAGCTGTAAAAGCACTGAATTGAACACTCAGTTTACAGGCTCTCAGGACTTCTAATTCCTGTCCTTTTTTTTGTTCATACGAAGGCAGCCAATAGAATCCTTCTAACACACAGATCAGCTTCTGGGCACAGAATGCTGATTCACAGATTTGCTGCCTCCCAATAAGGTGCTTATGTAAATAAGAGCTGCTGGGATAAATATTGAAGCTATGGATCATGGTCTCTCTCAGGTCCTTGAGCAGAGGTCATGTGACCTGCAGAAGTGCCAGGAGACCTCTTACTGCAGAGTTAAAGGGGTCATGAACTGAGAAAAACAATTCCATTGATCTTGATTCCTTGACATACTGTATAACTACTATAAAGATTCTGCAAGTTTCTGAACTCAAAACTTTCTTGTTAGTCTAAAGACAGCTGATATTGGAGCCAATCTGCTAAAATGTCAGGTTGTGGAATGTGCCACTTTATCATGTAATAGAGTGGCTAGACTCCACCTCCACAGAAGAGCAACACCTGCTTCAATATCACTACCTTATAAGCCCCACCCACTGATAAGCATATGTAGAAGGTAAATAACTGCCTCCAGATAAGATCAATGCCTACTTCTACAGCCCTGCCTATTTAGCTTTGTTTATGCAATAGTGTGGCTAAACCCCGCCTCCAGAGTAGAGCAACATCCACTTCTACATCACTGCCTTATAAGCTCCACCCAGTGATTTGCCTATGCAGAAGTAAATAACTGCTTCCATAAAAGATCAATGCCTACTTCTACAGCACGGCCTACTTAGCTCCACCCACAAATTAGTACAATTTATTAAAAATTTACTGTTTATGCAATAGTGTGCCTAAACTATGCAGAAGTAAATAACTGCCTTCATAGAAGATCAACGCCTATACAGAACTGCCTACTTAGTTCCGCCCACCAATTAGTACAATTTATAAAAAAGCTACTTTATGCAATAGTGTGCCTAAACTCCACCTCCACAGAAGAGCAACACCTGCTTTAATATCACTGCTGTATAAGCCCCACCCACTGATTAGCATATGTAGAAGGCAAATAACTCCTACAGCACTGCCTGTTTAGCTCCACCAAGAATTACTAATTAACTGGTTAAAAAATTATTAATAAAAAAATTAGTTATTGTAAAAGTGAGGTTAAAGCCTGCTTCCACAGAAAAGCAACGAATGCTTCTACATCACTGCCTCATAAGACCCACCCACTGATTTGCATATGTAAAAATGAATAAAATAAATGACTGTAATAGTGGCTAAACTCCGCCTCCACAGAACATCAAAGTCTGCTTCTACATCACTGCCTCATAATACACTGATTTGCATATTTAGAAGGTATGAGGTACTTACTAAATGAAAATTGACATAAAAAAATTTAAATTATGAGATGAAAGCCAAAATATACTTGATTAACACTTTTTCATCTCAATTGAGATTTTTTTAAGTCAATGTTGAGTTGGTAAGTCATAATTTCAACTTTAAGTTATATACATACATATTTTTTCTATAATAATTATGACTTGCAAAGTGAAAGTTTTGACTGAGTTGAGTTACTTTTGTTGAACACGCTGCACTTTTGAAACAGACATATTATCAATTCTTTACACCGCCTATGTGTGACCGAATGAATATTTATGACTCCTTACATATTAATGTGCTTTTTTGTGTCTTGAGAGGTACATCACAGATCCCTTTCAACATCACAATCCTGAAATACTAATCTCAGGAGGTGTTGTGGAATATAAATCCTCTCATTGCGCTGTGATTTCCAGCTGACTTGGCCGGACTCTGGGCTCTTCTGAAAGAGACACACACCCAGATTACAGAAACACACCTCGCTATAGTTGAAACGCTGTCTGAATGTTTGGGAAAGAAAGGTTTAAGACAGGTGCATGGGGCAGATAAAATGTGATAGACATTTGTCCTTGGTTTTCAAGTTCTCAAGAGATATTAGAAAGAAAACCGATGGGATTGAGAGAAAAACGTCAGCATTAAGAGGAGCTATATAAAGGAGGTGAATAAAGAGATGTTTTAATAAAATGAAATAAAATAAAAATAATATAAAATAAAATAAAATTAAATTAAATACAAAAATGAAAATAAAAAAGGATAAAAAAAAAACATAAAAAACCATAAAAAATAAACAAATAAATTAAAATAAATAAAAAATAAAATAAAAAGATAAACAAAATTTAATTAAAAAATCAAATAAAAAAATTTATTAAAATGATAATAAAAAGGGTAAATAAAAAATAAAAATGGGTAAATAAAATAAAAATAATATTACATAAAAAATAATATATATATATAATTGAAAATAATAAATGGAAAATAAAAAAATAAAATGAAAAAAAATAAAAACAAAATGAAAATAAAAAAGCATAAATAAAATTACATTACTAAATTAAAATATCCAATAATCTTTATTACTTTGTTTGATTTGTTGATTGTTCAAATATTAATTCCCTATAGCAAAAGTAACAAAGAGGTTTCCTTTTGCATATAAACTAAGCAAATCAAAGCTTCCAGTACACTTATAGGTATGATCAGAAGTCATGATTGTTCCCTGTTGTTATTTGTAGGCTCATGGCAGCTCTTCCACCAGTCTGAGTCCAGACACCTATGAAAGTCCATCCACATTTACACAAGGGCCACTCCATTAAAGATAAGTAATGGTCTGTCAGCCTCGTCCTGCGATCCACATTCATCTCAAAGCCCAATTTATGGAGATAAGAGAGCATTATTACCCCTGCTAGCTCTCATCAGCTGTGATTTTTTGTAGGAAGCAGAAGTGCTATAAGTGAAAGTGGGGTCTGTTCTGGGATCAGTGGGTCAACACTGAGCTCTAGAGACCCATTTAAGCTGGTAATGAGCGCTAACATTCACTGCACCTCTTTCAAGTCTTATTTAATGCTTTTTTTCCCAAATGAAACTAGAAGGTGTGACTGCTTTGGTCAAGTAATTGGGATGATCCACCAACCCTGCTGTCATTAGGAGGACTAGTACTAATTAGATCCCTCATCTCTAACATTTCAAGGAAAAACTGACATAGAAATGGCACTTTTCCTTTTTTGATTTAAGCACTTGGTTAACCTACAGCAGTGAAAATAGTGGACCTTTTATTCCTTCACTACGATATGTATATAATATAAGACCCACAATAATAATAATAATAATAATAAAAATAAAAAAATAATAATAATATTTATGATAATAATTTATTATTATCATTTTTTATCATGCATATTTAAAACACATTTATTATCATACTTATTTAAAACACAAAATGAATACATTTTTAAAATATATTATTATTATTATTATTATTATTATTATTATGTTTATTATTATTATTATTAATATAATTTTAACATGTTTTCATTTTATTTTTGTTTTAATGTGTGAGAAGAACAGTATATATGCTAAACGTTTACTTTAAATATTACATTTTTGTTATTATTTTCTTTATTTTTAGAGTTAGATTTTTGTGAATACTATTGAAAACTAGAAAACTTGGTTAAATTTGACATAAAAATCATATACAGAAATTGAACATAATAGCAATTAATAAATTATTATTATTATTATTATTTTAACATGTTTTAATGTTATCTTTGTTTTAATGTGTGAGAAGTATATATGCTAAACGTTTAATTTAAATACTTAATTTGTGTAATTATTTTCAGTACTTTTAGAGTTAGAGTTTTGTTGAACACTACTGAATTCAACTTGCTTCAATGTGACATGTAACATAAAAATCATCTGCAGAAACTGAAGATGGTAGCAGTTTTCAAATGTCCTAAAAATATTAAATGGAAAATGCAGATGGAAATATATATGAGAAAAAATAAATGTGGGGACTAAAAAAAATGACATTTATATGACAACATCCTTTTTGTGGGTCTGAAAATGCAAAGTTTTGATAACAGGTTCCAAACTATATTTACACTATTTTGTGCAAACTGATGGTTTGTAGAATTCAGCCATTGAAAATGATGACTTTAAAAACCCTGTAATATTTGCAATTTTGTGTGTCAGATGTTCAGCTACGGTCAATGACAACTGGCCTGCCATGCACAATACAGCATTTTAATTGCTTTTGTAAATCTGTGCATCCCTGGAGTTGTTTTAATTCAAAATACTCCAATACAATAAACTTAAAGACATTAGTTTCTGCCCAATTACACAAAGTGTTTAGTTTGAATTAAATTGAATGTAATTAAATTGAATGTACTAAAAAGAGCTTATTCTTGTCTGTTGTTAAAGTGTATGGAAGATTTTGGTTGGCTCTTTGAACTGATGTCACCCTCTTTTATCAAATTGTCTGCTGGTGAGATTAAGTAGAACTTTACATTTCTGTCTCAAACAGCGTATATATTATTTAACGTATTTAACAATTATTATTATTATTATTATTATTATTATTATTTAACAATAAGTATAAGTTTAACAGTTAGCCTGTAAAACTAAATGTAAGTATACACTCAAAAAAATATTTTTTACTGCTTGTTCAAACTACTTATTTAAAATGAGTTTTTTTTTTTTTTTTTTTTAATTAGTTTTTTGGGGGGACAACTTAATATTTTTAATATATAATATTTGTAAAAAATAATTTTTAATATCACTCCAAAAGATGTTGAAAGTAAAGGCACATTGATGCGCATTGAATTACACAACACTAAATCTAGTATAATAACACCATTACTCAGAGACAAACCAAGTGTTTTTCTGCTGAATAAGGCTGTAAATAAGATGCTCCAGAGACCAAATTCACCCTCCAAAAAACACCATTGGTTTAACAGCACAGGTCTATCCGTTCAGTGTGATTGAGGACCGGGACTCAGCATTGCAAGTGAGAAATAATAGAAGGAGCTCAGTTTGTTTTAGACACTCATTATCAAGGCAAACATCTGTAATTTATCTTCTTAAGGCTAGACTCTGGCAGACATCACCTTTTATTGTGTTTCTTTGTGTGCAGTTCTCCACAAATGCCAACAGTTTAGCTAGCAATTGTTTTGATGATACATTTATTTTGTCAGGGAATAGAGATAGTTTCTGTTTGGATAATGCATTGTTGCCTCACATTACTGTCATAGTAGCTGAGATCTATGGCTTTCTTTAAAGAAGTGTTCACGTTAAAATGCAAGTCAATGGATGTTGGCACTTTAAGAGTCCGAAAAAGATATAGGGAAAAATTAATACATAAAAGTACATTTAAATAAATAAATAAATAAATAAATAAATAAACATACATGTGAGAGGCTGTATGGCAGATATAATAGACTTTTTGAAAAGACAAAACAAAACAAAAACTGAACTAAAACTAAATTCTTAAAGATAAACTTGTTAATTTACGTCCCGTGGCAAAATTATTTTATATTATAATTTTAGTGATGTGCTTGAAGTAGGCCAATTTATTTTTATTCTTTTGATGAAGTAGCATTCAACTATAGAGCCCTTTAGACCATGAGCCGGACCGTTTCTCAGTGTTTCGCTGGTATTGTCTTTAAATAAATAATTATTTAGGCTTATTTAATTATTCATTTATTATTTATGTACAATAATTAAGACATAAAATAAAAAAGTTAAATATAATCAACAAAGAAAATGTAAATGAAAAAGCTTATTTATTGGCTGTCTTAGTCTTATCACTTTAAAATACACACAAAATAAACACTGTACATCTCTCAATATTTAGGCTAAAACACTGCTTTATTTATTTATTTATTTATGTTTGTACTTTCATTTTAGTTCAATTCAATTTCTTTTGTTTTGATTTCCAAAATGAATCCTCATCGTATTTAACAAGTTTACAATGATAATAAAGCTTGCTAACAGGTCTTTAAAGATTTATGAAAAGGATTACAATGCTTTGTTTTTCGTTATTTCATTTCATTTACAAGTAGCAGGCTATTTACAGCTAGTGTAAATTTCTGTCCATTCACATCCTGTCCCTTTATGCCCCCTTGGCGGCATTGTCATAAAACTGCTGTTACACAAAAACACATTTTCGTAATCTCTTTGTCCTGCAGCGGTGTCACACGCGGCGATAGTGGTCATTTTGAACTGTCACACTGTATAATGCAAAACAAAATGGCAACACCTGAATTAGTTTCGTTTCATTTAAATCTTTTCTGGTCAAATCCCACGCTATATGCGAATTTAACTCGGTTACGTCAACCAAAGCGTCAGATACACAGCATTTTATTTCATTACAATATTATTTACAGAAACGTAAGCTACACATCTTATTTGGCATTCAAATTACTTCATATACAGGCAGTAAAACATCCCTAGAAGCGCACAAGACAGGCTCTGCGATTATTACTTTCATTGTAGGCTAAATGGAACATCTATTTTTGTCATACAGATACGTGTAAGACATCAATAAGTACTGTAAAGGGTTTAAATTAATTTTTGTATAACATAATCTGATAAAGACCATGTAGGTCGAAATGTTGTTGCAATAAAAAAAATTTTGAGAGCTAAAGTGGCAGTGTGCCGATTTTCTTTTGATCTTTTGCCACTGTGTTTGTTTTTGATCGAGCACCTGCCTTTGAGAAGCCTAGATGTGCACACATTTTTGTTTCTTGGTTGCTTTATAACATAATCTCCCAAAAACAAAACAACTTGCCTTTGTAAATGAAAGAAACACTATATTTTTTCTATTATTATTCCTCTCTTTTCACATAGATAGGCCATCTGATATTAATTTAACAATTTAATTGAATAATTTCATGGTCAAAATAAAATGAAACTAAAACATTTAAATAAAACAAAACCTCTCACAGTCACCTTTGGTTGCTTATGCATTTATGCTTGTATATCGGTCATATAGCCCATAACACGTGTGCTCTCACTTTTTTTTTTTCAATTTGGGACGAGTAAAATTTGCATTTGTAATTCCAACAACCAGATTCATTTAGACCTGTCCAGTTTCGTCTGGAATGCACCCCAGACCACCTCCCGAAGTGGCCTGAGCGATTGGATTTAAGTCTTGAATGCATTTCGCAGGGTATTTAGACCTGCCCTTTTCACAAATGGATAGCTATCCAACCCGAAAAAAGTGACCAGATGTAAACAGAAGTTTTTCTTCTATAGCTTGTTTGACCTGATGAAGACTGTGAAGGTCGAAACCTTGCCCCAATTACTGTCTTTTGAATGCAAAAATGGCAACATATCAAAAATAGATGTTTTATTTAGCCTCTATTGACAGTAATTGCAGAGTCTGCCTGGTGTGCTGATGTTTTACTTAAACATGAGTGAAGTACAAAGCCTCTTGTAGCCTACATTTGAAATCTTTTTATGCTGAATAACATATCTACTCCATGTTTCAGTAAAAAAATTATGATAATTACAATAAAGCAGTGTATTTGAAGCTTTAGTCGACATAACCTAGTTAAATCTCCATATAGCGCAGGATTTGAAGATTGGATATCCGTTTAGCGGAGTAGTATTTATGTGGCCAAATGTAAATGAAACCGTTTTTGCAAATCAGATCAGAGAAAATGCATGAAGAGACCAGTCTATGCAAAAAAAACAACATTATTTACAACATTATTAACTCTCATCTACAGCCACAGCAGACAGTCCTGATCAAGAAGCCTTGACCTAAGCTTTCGGACTCAGCTAAAACCTGGCCATTAGTGTTCATACACGCTTTCCATGCCAAAGCCATTATTCCACAAGTTCCTCATGTTGCCAGGCAACGCACAGACTGACAGCCTGTCTGGAGAAATGTAATACAGTCAAGTCAAGTGATGCAATACAACAGGTGTCGTTATATAAAATATCAGCACTTTTGGGAAAATTGCCAATCCAATGAAATACCCATCCATCCTTTCGCCACTTGTTGCACGGTTGTGTGCTAATCGAAACCGACCGACAGGCACGGGAAGAGTATGTTCCACTGCTGCCTTTCAATAAGAGAAGGCAAAGGCAGACCACAGCTAAACAAACTCAGATTGTGTTTGTTCACTTTAAATGAGATCTCAGATTCCTCCAGAGAGTGAATTCCCAATCTGAGGAGAGCAATGAGCATTTCTTTGTCCAATCAATCTCCCAGAACCTGGGTGAAAGTCCACCAGTCGGACCACATTTAATGTTTGAGAGGCTATTTTGAAGCACCCCTATCTTTCTGTCTAAATTGTTCCTCTTTTTGGCAATAGGTTTACAGTACACACATCTAACGTTTCATTTTCTCCTAAAATAATATTACCTCATTTTTGTTTCATACATTTGAGGATTCCATTTTTAAACCCCTACTCTCTGAGAGTCTGCTCTTCTCTGATTGGACAGATGATCATATCTGATCAGGAAGTTCCTGATCTGTTCCTCACCTCAAAGATTGTACACATTGTAGAATCAGATTATTTATTGTCATTGTACAAAATATAATGAAATTCATGTTCGCCCTTCCTTTCAGTGCAGTCCAACTTGTCTAAAACAACAACAATAGTAGCAAGAAGAGATTAAAAAAGGTAAAAAGACAAAAACAGTAATATTAATAATAATAATAATAATAATAATAATAATAAGAATAATACTTGTGCATAGAAAGTGGCAAGTGCATTTTTAGTTTTTAAGTTATTAAAAAAAAATCTATAGATATCTATTAATTTGACTATATTAATTAAGGCTCACATCAGATAATAGAACTAGTTGATCAAGGTAATATTTTAAAAATAACGAAACACTTTAAACATTCCTATCTTTGTTTAGGAGGTCTCCTAAACAGGTTTACATACATACAAAGTGTCCAAATGAATGAATTTTCGTATTTTAATAATAATAATAACAATAACAACAACAGTAATAATAATAATAACAACAATAATAATAATAATAATAATAATAATAATAATAAAGGATTTATGATGCACTTTTCTTAAACTCAAAGCACTACAAGATATGCAACAACAAATAAAAATGCAGAGAATTACAAGCTTGAATAAAATCCCAGTAACAAGCCAAAAGTCACACCGCAATAATCAATAAAACAATAAAACAAACAATAAATAAGCAAAAGATTACAAATTGCATAAAAGTGATAGTGATAATCACAAATTAAATGGTTTGCTAAAAAGATGCTTCTCAAAACAATTCAGAGAAATGACATTCCTATAATTGCGGGTAATGCATTCCATAATTTAGTAATCAACAATTTTATAATAAACAATGCAGCATCAGCTCTTTCTGTCTTTCTGTGTCTGAAACTCTTTTGGATTTTGGAAGCCTTTCCAAAATCCTACACTGCTCTGATTGGTCAAATAGTCCAATCTGTTGCGAGTGGTCTAGCACTTACAGTGCATGCAAGAAATCAAACATCCATCTTTTGGAAGTGCTTTTGCAGTGCAGAAACTGTCATTTTGACATGTTGACAACACAAACCAAATCATCCAGGTCTAAGCTACGACGACAGCATTTGTAAGTCAAAGTAAACACTGTTCGTGAGCAGCTAATGAAGACCTTAAGCTGGCATTATGCAAATATAGCACAACCCATTTCAGGCAGTTGAGGATCAGTTCTTTTACTTTGGAAGCCAATAAAACTCTATTTATTGTACACTTTGATTTTTTAGAAACTTTGCAGACATTTAATACAGTAATACAGAAAAAGGCATAACATAAGCTCTTAAAAATGAAGAATCTAACTACTGATATGGACGCACAGTGATTGCATGGAGGAATGTTGTACTGGGTTAATTAGATAAATCTCACTTGTTAAAAGAACTTTTCTTTTCAAAACAGGAGGGAAGATGCGGCGCTTTTCAAGGATTAGCATGAATTAGATGGCAAAGAACGGTGGTATAATTGATTCCTATAAGCCCGGCTCATAGCGAGATGGTTAACACTGAGGGATTTTTTTTAAATGCAACCGCCGAGTAGATAACCAGGGATAATGAACTGAAGGTGCTTTGTTACGAATGACACCTTCCATACTGTTTTAATGAGCACGATTTATATATCCAGGAACGGAAAATATCCAGTATCGATGTACATAGGAAAGCGAATCACCTCACAAGGTCACACATTTTTCTCCTGTCCCATTAGGAAGACGTCTTGTTTTTTATGTGTACTTCATCTTCAGCATACTGTATCCACACTTAAATCTTGTAAATAATACAGAGTGCTGAGCTGTGCAGAACTGGATATTGTGCAGTGTCCAGCCTCTAGGAAATCATGTATCGGTATCAGTGAAATGTGACCCTGGAAGACGATTTTCTGGAGGACAGTGGGAACAGAAAGTCTTGGAGGTATCACTCAGATACCCTTGCTGTAACCCTGCAGCTCTTCTTGCTAACAGGCACTCGGAGCGATCGCGGTGTTACTCACAGGTTCAGACTGACTGTGTAAGTTCATGCCACTGATGTTTTAAAGGACACCTGAGGTCCTCCAGAGGTGCTTTTCAACTCAGACGAGCTCCTCAAATGATGTGGGTTTTCTTCTTGTTTACTGAAGGCTGCACTCGGACTTGGAAATCTGAGGATATTTCACTCTGAATCCCCCTTCCTGATCACTTTAAAGGAATAGTCTGAAGCAGCTTAAGATTGAAATCCTAGGATCGTCCCTAGATAATTGCAGAAAACTCCTATATATTTCCCAGAGAAAATCCTTAAAAGTAATTGAGATTTTGGTGGTTTGTCTCTTGAGGAAACACTGTGATTTATCTGTGGGCGAGTACATATTTATTTGTTGTGTAAAAATGGGTTATGGGTTTGTACATCAGGTTTTTGATGATTGTTTAATGGGACAAACAATAAACATTTTAATTATTTAACAATTTAAAAATCTAAATGTGTTCAAACCCATCTTACCCTCAGGTTATCTGAGATGTGGTGTTGGTGATTTCTTTTCTTCAGAATATAATTTTTTTTTAGTACATATTAATATATTTAGTATATATTAATATGAAATTATTTTAGCTGAAATTATGGTCCTTGGTAATTCATTCAATGATAGTAAAGGGTTAAGGGTTTCAAATACTTATAAATAATTATAGTTTTTTCCCCGATAGATCTACCCTTGAAATGATAATCATTTATATTGATATGGATTTTGAAAAATGGGTTATATTATACATTTATTACTTATTTAATTTTTAAAATATGAATAGAGCCAATTTTCTCTCTTATGTCCCGTACCATCTTAATTAGCTGTTAAATTATTAATAATTCAAATAAATCATAATTTCACGTTTTTATGTTTTGCCTTTTGAAAAAATTCAGATTTATCTGCGGATATTTGGTTTTTAATAAATCATGATTACCCTTTTTCGTTTTAGATCATATTTATGTACAAATGAAATTACAATTATAATACTTTTTATTAATTATAATTTGTTTAACCTTGTATGCAATTTTATGATTTATTTTTATATTCAATTTAAATTTAAATTAATGATTTACATTTAAATGATATACAGTATGTGTACATGCATATAAATCATTTATTTATGACAATATATATGTCATAACACATGCACATACATATATACATACATTTATACACACATAAATGGGTTATATAGATGTATAGATCTATAATTATATTATTTAAATGTATTAAATGAATAAAAAAACTAAATATATTAAAAGTATCATTAAAAACATGTACAAGAAAAATAAGTAATTATCATAAAAGACATATAAAAGCGAGTTACACAATACATGTAATATATATATATTATTAGCAGTAACATAATTATGAATTAAAATGAACATTTAAATGACAATCTATATTAATTCAAATACATGTACAATATTGACCTGATGGTAACACTTTACAATAAGGTTGCATTAGTTCATGCATGTGCTAAGATGAACAAACAATGAACAATACATTTGTTACAGTATTAATTCATGTTAGTTAACATTAGTTAATGAAAATACAGTTGTTCATTGTTAGATCATGGTGCCTTAACTAATATTAACAAGTATGAATTTGTATTTTAATAATGCATTAGTAAATGTTAAACTATTATAAATAAATTCCATACATGTACTGTTCATTATTAGTTCATGTTAGTAAATAGATTAACTAACATGAACTAATGAAACATTATTGCAAAGTGTGACCGACCTGATATAAACAATACCAAACACCACCGGTTATTGAGTATATCAAGAGGGAGAAGATCAAATCAAAAATCAAATTTTGTTCTGTTTTTCACACAAAGCTATCAAATGTCTTCTGAAGCCTGGAATACACGGTGCATGTCACATGCACTACTTTTAGTGTCATTTTTAGATCTCAACAGCTCCTAGTCACCATTCACTTTCATTATAAGGAAATGATCAGCATGAACATATTCCCTAAGATCTCACGTTTGACAGAAGAAAGAAAAATCACGCAGGCCTGGAATGACAAGGACATGAAAATGACGACAGGTGAACCATCGCAGTCTGATCCCAAGCGCATATGGATCACAAGACAACTGTTATTAATTCCATTCATCCTCATCTTCACCTTTATCTCTGCCTGTCCGCTTTCTGCATGGGACGTCTTGTCTTAAATTCAAAGAACAAGCAATGAGCAACACTTCCACCTCGGGTGTAAAATGTTGTGAGATCTATCAAATATAATGAGCAACTCAAATAAAGACTCTCAGAAGATCCAAAAAAAAAAACCTTTTCTCACATTGATAGCTGGTGAAGCACGTGAAATGTGACGCTTTAAATCACAGGAGGAGACAAATCTAATCTGAAACACTCAAATGCCCTCTAGAGCCCTTAACCTTCATTCATAGGAGCCGCTGCTGCCCAGTACCAGTAAATGATTTGATGAGTTAATGCACCATTCGGACATTAAGCTTGTCGGCTCGGTTTTACCTCCGTATGATGGTAAAGGCTCTAGACCTTTCCCATTATAAAGACCCAAGCGGAGACGGAGAGAGGGAGAGCTGATATTATTGGCCTCGATGCTCCCTTTTGTCAAGTCACATGAAACCATAAGAGCGACATCACACCTGAGGAAAGAAAAGACGCAATAGCAAGCAATTACGGCACTGTCTCAGCCTGCAAATGTGACATGACAGTCCTGTCCGGTAGGCATGAGAACTGGAGGAGAGATTTCCTCCTCAATCTCACACAACATGTGGGCTCGCTCGCTAGATCCATCACATGCTGACATGTCTAAAGTCTAATGATAAGGAGGATTCCCACACAGAAAGAGACTTTTCACCCACTTATGAAGAGCTAGTGTGGACATATCAACATTTGGGGGGGTTTGTACTCAGTACTGGGACTGGCAAGAAATTATTTATATTTGGTAATTTCACTTATAGTACATTTGGTCTGAATCAGATTATGATGTGAATATGAAAATATTAAGGCTTAGAATAGAATGAAAATCTGGATATACAGTGGGGGAAATAAGTATTCAACACATCACCATTTTTCTCAGAAAACATATTTCAAAAGGTGCTGTTGACTGTTAATACTTTATATAAAAGGCTTTTTTGGTGATGGCAGCTTAAAGACGACTCTCATATGGAGAATGAAGTCACATGCATTGCTCAGGTGTGATTTTTTTACAGACTTCAACAGAAGGTAAAGATCTTGATGGTTCTGTGGGTCTTGTCTATCAAATCTGATCTTTATTTTGTATTTTCATCATTTTTTTGGATTCAAGTCAGGTGATTGGCTGAGCCATTCTACCGCTTGGTTGTTCAGAGGGTTGCTAAATAACTACTGAGAGATATCAGCTGGTGTCTGGGCTTTCACTGCCTTTTTACACCTCCCTTTCTTCATGTGTTTAATACTTTTTCCCTGCGTCATTTCATTTTATTACGCATAACTTAAGTTGTAAACAAATTAAATTTCTTTTCTGTTCATATATGAAGTTCTTTGGTTGTTGTCAACATCTGGTGAAAATTTCAAGTCAACAGCACCTTTAGAAATATGTTTTCTGAGAAAAATGGTGACGTGTTGAATACTTATTTCCCCCACTGTACAAAGGCATAGATAAATAATAAATGAACCACCCGCTTCGAATGTTATCAGTGGATTGAATGGGCGTTATCAGTGGTTTATCAGCTGATAGATATGGGACAGTAGGGGCCTACTGCACCTACTGGTAGGCTCAGAAGGCTGTTATCAACCATCCACATAATTTATCAGCTATACTAATAGAGAAGAGTTCAGATCCAGATCTGTTTTTACATTACTGTGACGGTTGGGTTTAGGGTTGGGGTAGGGGTAGACGTTAATAAAATACAATTAATAGGAAATAATATAATTTAATAAATAATCAGCATAGGCTCATTCTGCATTTTGGATTTTGAGCTGTTATTAGTTTCTCCAGTGGCTCACCGTGTACGTCGGCAGACTTGTGACGTGGTGCGGAGTTGACAGCGATGACGGGGTTCGAGTCTGGTGAAGAACGGTTTCAGAAAGCAGGTAAGACAAAAGCCGAACAAGTAAATTATTTGTTTTTTATTGCTTTTTTAAAAACTGACGGTTGGTTTTAGGGAAGGAGGAGGGCGGGTTAATCGGTGCTTTTGAAAAAATAATGACGGTTGGGTTTAGGGAAGGAGGAGGGTGGGTTAATCGGTGCTTTTGAAAAAATAATGAAGGTTGGGTTTAGGGAAGGAGGAGGGCGGGTTAATCGGTGCTTTTAAAAAAAATAATGACGGTTGGGTTTAGGGAAGGAGGAGAGCGGGTTAATCGGTGCTTTTGAAAAAAAAATTACAGTTGGGTTTAGGGAAGGAGGAGGGCGGGTTAATCGGTGCTTTTGAAAAAAAATTACGGTTGGGTTTAGGGAAGGAGGAGGGCAGGTCAATCGGAGCGGCCTCTGCTGGATTTACGCGAGAAGAGCAGATATTTTATATCTCATATAGCTGATAAACCATGTGCATGGTTGATAACAGCCTTCTGAGCTTACCAGTAGGCGCAGAAGGCCCCTACTGGCCCATATCTATCAGCTGATAAACCACTGATAACGCCCATTCAATCGACTGATAACATTCGAATTCGCTGTCAGAACATGGAAATGATGCAGAGAGTCACAAACACCATTGTTTCATGCCAGTCTATTAAGTGCAAAATCCTGGAGAAAAACAGGACAATTGGAACAAAACAGACTCCTATCATCTACACGGAATCATTTATATGCACACCCAAGATTGCATTTGATTGGCCAAAATGTTTTATAGAGATATTTTTTCCCTTCATTTTAAGTTTATCTAAGCTTGTATTAAACATATTTTGTATTGTATGTGAGGAAGGGAGAATAAAAAGGTAAAACACAAAATGCAGGATATACGGATTACACATTAATTTAGCACTGCCTTGAAGTTCTGTTCAAACATATCTTTGTTAGTTTAACCTGTATTTTGTGAAATTTGCAGCGTATGTCTGTAAAGAGGCAACAGACACACGTAATCATCTCTTGTAAGTGCTTTAGTCAGTATTTTGTCACATGATCCTTCAACCGATATTCTCATTTAGTGATTTGAAACATATCTTATGACATAACATTATTATTGTGTTTAAAAAAAAGTTGTACTATTAATATTTATTATTTATTGAAAACGACTTTTTTCAGTATTTTTGATGAACAGAAAGTTGAAATAGCACTTTTCTTTTATCATGAAGTAGGTCACAAAGTCAGCTGCCTCTTTCGATTTACCTGATGTCAACAAAATTACAGTTATGGAAAGTTTAACAGCAGCAGATGCTTCCATTTGCTGAAATTTAATGAAGACTACACAGTTTGCAACAATATTAATAATCAACATAACCCCCTAATGTAAGTCAAACCACTGGTCATCATCATCAACAACTTTCAGCTCATGTTGTGTATCTGGAGTTAAATCAGACGGGCTCAATTAAAGCACCACCTCCAGTGTTTGGGAACCTGGGTCAATTTGAGGAACTGTCTCTACAAGATTGGAACTGTCACCAGTTCTCCAGCGTCTAAATATCAATTAATTTATCCATCGGCAGCCAGAAACCTGCTGAGCTGAATGCTAATGCTGGCCGCAGAGGGAAGACACAAAGCAGGAGGATCACAGCCATTTGCATTCACTCATTGACTGCACAGGTGTGTGTTTGACTGCCGAATCCGAAGCCGGAGATTCTCCTTGGAGATTTAAAGTAGAGAATTTCTTATTCAGGAGCCGTTCTTTAATCGGGTCCCTGCACCTGCGGCTTCGGCAAGTCATCAGGTACAAACTCTGCAAACTACCATAACTTACACAACTAATTTTAAATAAATCTTTAGCGGCAGACTCACAGCTGGGGACCAGATTTACAGTAAAATGACTGTCAGTGCAATGAAAGTTTCCAGCAGCCACTGAGAGAATGTGCATCTACTGGATCAAAAATTTGTTTTAAACTTTTCTTTTTACACTAATCTTAATTTTATTGATGGAATTACTGGTAAAAATGTTTGATAATAATGAATCTTGATGAACAACAAATCTGATTAACAGCATTTCCAGCCTGATCTCACCAGGAAAATTAACTATTTTACATTTTGTCAGTTTATTGGCTAATTAGTTCAGTCATACAAAAAAATGTATGATTTTTATAAGGACACATGGCACTAAAACCCACCCCTAAACCCAACCGTCATTGGGGGATGAGCAAATCATACTAAATTGTGCAAATGAGATTGTACAAATTCATATGAATTAGCCACTAAATCAAAAAGTTACGAATTGCCGTGAGACATCGTTGGCATTTCTTTATTTCAGTTACTTATTATTTTCACGTAGTTGGGTATAATAATTAACATTTTTTATTAAAACACACTTTTGATTAAATTATGAATGTAAATGTAAAAAATGTAAATCAAAAAATAGCTTTAGTTTAGGAAAATACTTGACAAAAAATATTTCAGGTATTCGGCATTGGAAATATTTCTTCTTTCATGTAGATGTAAAAACAAAAAACTAAAAAAAAACTAAAAAAAAACCTAAAAAAAAACCTAAAAATACATAAACAATATATACAACTATTGTAAATAAACAATAAAAAATAATAAATGCAAACCTGGACCACAGAACCAATTATTTTTGGCAATAGCCTTAACAATACATTTTATGGGTCACAATTATTGATTTGCTTTTTACGCCAAAATCATTAGAATATTAATGAAAGATCATGCTCCATAAAATAATTTAGTACATTTCCTACTGTAAATATATCAAAACTCAATTCTTAATTAGCAATGTAAACACCTAAAATGGTGAAACTTTAAAAGACAATTTTTTTAATATTTTGATTTTATTTTAAACAGACTTTCAATTAATTGTATCTCTGTCAACTCATCCTAACAAACCGTACATCAACAGAAAATTTGATCTTTCAGGTAATGCATAAATCTCAATTTTCCAAAATTGACCTTTATGACTGCTTTTGTGGTCCATTGTCACAAATGACAAAATTACAACAAAATTACTAAACTTCAAATTAAAAAAATAAATAAAATAAAAATTAACAATATCGCTAAAAATTATAATATATCATATATACCTGACATCTACCTCACAAAAAGCCAGTCAAGTATAAGTTGGTTCATTCATGGGGCCCATTTATACAACCTCCCACTACCCCCGTGTCCTCCATTTGATCATGGCCAGACGAGCTAAGGGCAGCAGGAGGCAAAAAGGTACTTATTATCCTCCTGTCTAATTATGTCTTGTTCTTTGGCTGAGCTGAAAAAAAAAATGCAAATGCTGTTGGGTTTGAGTTTTAGACCCTGCCCCTTCAAACTGTACCTTGCCAAGCTACATCATAATAGTCAGTAATTTACAGTACTTCAACTACTGTCAAGCATACAGTTGAGAATGTGTATGTGACGTTCCAGTTCAAAATACCTCACAGATTATTCATTATACCATGTAGTGTTTGCATTTCTTTAAATGCAAATAAGCTGCTGCCACCGCCTCCTTTTCAGAAAAGGGTGGAGCCTTTACAGCTTGTGCCTCTGTTACTCTGCAAAAACAAACTAAACATATGCACAACTCTTGTCAGTTTAAACTCCTGATATAATTGTTTTTGAAAAGTGAAAACTGTGTCAGACAAGTCATCAAGTGAGTATTAATCTCAATTCTCTTTTACTCCAACTGTCAAGTATGAGTTATGTCACATAATGTTGGTTATATCAGTGACTGTAGACAGCTTGGGCAGAAATTGTATGTTTATCAGTATATTAGATCTGTTAAATAGTCTCTGCCATGAAGACAACCCACTTCTTACAGTAGGCTACTTTTTAATTTTATGGACATTATACTGTATAAAAACTCACTTCTAGTTTAGGCTATTCTTCTATTTGGGTACAATGTACAAAACATTGTCTTTTCCCATAATTATGTAATTTGTTTCCATTCATTTTTTCTGGACTCCTTTATTCATCAAAATGCTTGTATAATTAACAGATCTCAAAAAACTAATATAATTTTGAATTTTACAATTATATTTAGAGAAGTTACAACTTAAACAAGATATTTTAGAAATCCATGAAATACTTTTTTAACTATGAAATTCTGTTTTATTCTGCTTTAAATTAAAACATGGAGGGAAAAAACGTTTTTTAAAGAAAAATCCAGCTTTGGTGAGCATATTTCTTAAAAACAAAAACCTTACTGAACTCACACTTCTGAACTGTAAAGAGCATAAAATAACAAAGCATAGAATAGAACACGTTTTCTATGACATGTTGCTAATTTATTGCTAATGTACAACAACATCTTCGTTATTTGCTTCAGGTATTTTTTCAAGGCTATAGAGAAAACAGAAAACGGCTTCACATTGCTTATTTGTCAAATGCAGTTGGTTTAGAGATACTCCTGTACAGTATGTGCTGTATGAGTTTCACCTGTTGGTAAATACAGCTGTCAATCCCTGTCACACACCAACTGAGTGAAAACAACCTGTCAAAGCTAAACTCCCAATTTGTCTTTCGGTCAGTCGCTTCATCCATTTTATAAACATCTTTTTTTTTTTTACCCGTTTGACTGGACGAAGCCCAAGCATCGAATCCCATACGACATCTGCCATTGTCTGTGACAATATTTTGTCACTCTCCAGTCAAGACATATCAGTCACGGTAATGAGACTGTTGATATGAACACAACACCAACTAGAATCGCAAAGCTCTGGATTCTTAGCTATGGATCGTATATTTCTCTGAACCTTTGAGCTGCAGGGTGTATTAAAGCTTTGTTTTTCTGACGTGTGGAAAAGTGGGAACCGTAGGAGGACGTGAGGTATGTGGTTAATACTTGACAGCAAACTGGAACGCTATTTAAAATGTGAAAATGTAATTTAACAAGCACAGCATGACTGCACAAGCAAAGACACAGCTATGAACTTGATGCGATACAATGCTCTCTGAGTTTCTGTCAACTGTACTTAAATGCTGATAAAGAGAGGGAACCGCTTGCTTTACTGTGCTCACACACAAACCTTTACCTTTCATTTTAAGGGCTTCGATATACTCACAACAAAGCTCTTTTTTTGTTCTTTGCACAGGCTAAAAAGAAGTTTGAAATACTTTTTCAGAAGCATATTTTTTGGGAGCATCCTGATGTTCAGTTCATCCCTGATCCAGAGGTAGTATAAAAGTGTTTACCAGATGGAGAAAACTTTTCTGAAAGTTCACTTTGGAAAGCCATTTCATATGGAAGCTCTGAGCTTTTACCTTACAATAAAGACTGACGTTCTTACAATTCACACTTCTTCTCAGAATTTGAGAGATGTAAACTGCTAATATTGAAAATATTCAGAATTATGAAGTATAAACTCAGAATTGTGAGATGCAAATACAGAATTAAAAGGAACAACACTGTAAAAAATGCACGGTTCCACACAATTCCTTCATGTTGTCCCAACACAAGTTGATTAAGTAATTGTTTTTACAAATATAAGTGGATTGAACATACAATAATTAAGTTGTCCCCCCTAAAAACCCAAGAATTGTGTTGATTCAGCTCATTTTAAGTAAGTAGTTTGAATAAGCAGCAAAAATAATTTTTTGAGTGAAAGTGAGAATTGCAAAATGCAAACAGAATTTGGACCTTTTTGAGAGAATTTATTCAGTCACAGAATTGCACTGAAAAAAATTGTCCATTGCAAATTCATTCATTTTCTTTTCGGCTTAGTCCCTTTATTAATCGGGGGTCGCCACAGAGGAATGAACCGCCAACTTATTCAGCATATGTTTTACGCAGCGGATGCCCTTCCAGCTGCAATCCATCACTGGGAAACACTCATACACACTCATTCACACACATACACTACGGACAATTTAGCTTACCCAATTCACCTATAGCGCATGACTTTGGACTTGTGGGGGAAACCGGTGCACACGGAGGAAACCCACGCGAACACGGGGAGCCATTGCAAATTGTTGTAAACAATTTATATAAGCTGAATTTAAACAAATTAAGCTGAACATTACTAAATTCAATTTGTTTGAATTCAGCCCATAAAAATTGTTTAAAACCCCTTACCTTAAAATTTTTTTTGTAAATGAATCATTTTTTTCAGTGTGTGATATATATAAAAAATCAGATCTGCAAAAAATAAACTCAAAATTGTGAGATATAAACTTCAAATTGCGAGAACATCAGAATTACAACATGGAAACTCCGAATTCTGGCTTGTTTTAACCTTACAGTTTTTTAAAACTAAGAATTGAGTTAAAATTGTGAGAAAAAAATCTAAAGATATAAACTCAGAATTGCAAGATTATATTACATATAAATTACTTCATGGAAATCACAGAAATAATAACTTTTAACTTAAGACTGTTAACAATTTTCCTTCCCATTCAAGTCAGAATTGAGACACATATAAAGCCAGAATTTTGAGAACTTTTTTTTCAGAGTCATAGCTGTGAAATAAAAAATAAATTACCCTTTTAAAATCCCCTTACTCTTCGATTGCTTGTAGTGTTTCAGGGCCTTCATAGTGAGATAAAGAGAACAACTGGCAATCCATCACTATAACAAACAGCTGTTTGTAGAAACATGTACACCATCTGATTAAATCAGTGATGGTATTGTGCAGAACACTCCATCTTCCGAGTGGTACAATGTGTGCAGTTCAGCTGGTGAGATTATTAAAGCCATCTTTTGAGTCCGTACTATCTTTAAACAGGGGAAAAAAATGACAACATTCTTACATTCATGTCATGGAAAAGTCGATAAGTTGTAATGAATGTCTGGCTTTGCTTCAGCGATAACAACACACAATACAATGGAGAATGCAGACTGGAGCGGTAGCTCAGCTTGAGTCCCTGTACCTCACTGTTTTCTGCTATTGATTTTACACTGTTGCGCTTTACTCAGCTTGCTAACTTCTGAGCTGGGAGAAATCAGACAATTTTTGGTGAACAGGCGCCGCAAAACAGGTCGATTAGTGACTATAATCATAAAACACCAGGGGGTTTGTAGAGGATAGTGACAAAAAATGTAATATATGAATGCAGTGCAGTTTTAAAAACAGCAAGATGTAAAATAACAAACCAGAGACAGGTAAACTAATCAGAAGCTATATATATATTTATATATAAGTTATGATACACTGTATGTATATCATAAGACATAGCAAAAAAAAAGATAAGACACATCTACATATTTCACCGTGTAAACACAGTAAAAACAGAATCTCAAAACTGAATACATTAAGGTCCAACCCCAATTCTACCTCTTAGCCCTTCTCCTTACCCCGACCCCTCGTTTTGCGCGTTTACGTGAAGGGATAGAGTTGTCCCAATTCTCTTTAGCTCAAGGGCGTGGGGCTAAGGGGAAGGGCTAGATAGCCCTTGAAACTGAGATTTTCCAGGACCAAACTAGAAACAAGGGGTATGGAAATTTCTCTAAATACACAATCTACAACGGCAACATGGCTGCATACGCGAGTCAGGAGATGCACAAATTAGTATTAAGAATTTTTACAACAAACAAGCATATGTTTTAATACATTTATAACATTCGTTCGTGTTTTACGGTCATGCTTTAAAAAAAAAAAATTCACTAGCTATAATCCTGAAGATAAATACCAAAAAAATAACACAACAGGAATAAGTACAGCAGTCGCCATTGCGATCTCATATGAAGTAAATATATGATGATCTGTGCGGGTGTTGTAGTGCTGTCCCATTTCTTAGGGGTAAATTTGAA
>CAIGQV010001633.1:21593886-21603942 GCA_903798115.1 Danio jaintianensis | reverse complement strand
ACACACACACACACACACACACACACACACACACACACACACATGCATGCATGAGGTGAAATGTGTCAACAGCTGGCAGACCAAAAATAGACTCTTTCCTGTTCTATCCAATGGAGTTAAAAATAAGCAATGCCTCAGTGAGTATGTCAATTTAGAGCAAGAGTGATAATGACTTATATGAGTGAGACTTTGGAGAGTTCGAATGTTTATGAGTTGATGTAAGTGCTGACCATTTTTTGACAAAGATGGAAATGTTCATTTCTTTTTGAAAGAAAAAAAAAAAAAGATAATCAATAATCTGTAGTAAAAATATGTTATTTTATAGCATTTACCAAAATTGATGTTTCATGGGAGTTTTTAGTTCATCTATGCTATCGAGTATGGGAGCTTAATCTCTGTTTTGACAACTTTAAATGTTTGAAAAAAATGTAACAAAGGGACATTTAATGACATTTTTTGTAGTTTGAGATTGTATATAATATTTCTGGGCTGATCATGTAAATTATGGTAGTTAACAGCAGCCAGTTTTATTTATTTAATTTATATGGATTTAAAATGTAAAAACATCTGTAATCTGTATAAGACATATGCAAAAACATCTTTATATGTTAATAATAAGTGTGATTTCAACAGTAAAAAAAATAATTAACTGTTTTGTTTTTTTAAAATATATACAGTGAATAAACATTAATTTACATTCCCAGTATTCCTTGTAACCAATTAATTTCATCTTGTAACATACAGTTGAAGTCAGAATTATTAGCCGTCCTGTGAATTGTTTTCTTTTTGAAATGTTTCCCAAAGGATGTTTAATAAAGCAAGGAATTTTTCACAGTATTTCCAATAATATTTTTTCTTCTGAAGAAAGTCTTATTTGTTTTATTACGGCTAGAATTAAAGCAGTTTTTAATAATAAAAAAAAAAAATTTAAGGTCAATATTATTAGCCCCCTTAAGAAATATATTTTTTCAATTGTCTACAGAACAATCCATCATTATACAATGATTTGCCTAATTACTCTAACTTGCCTAATTAACCTAATTAGTTAAGCCTTTAAATTGCATTTTAAGCTTAATACTAGATCTTAAAAAAGTTACTAGTAAAATATTATTTACTGTCATCATGGCAAAGATAATAATAAATCAGTTATTATAAATTAGTTATTAAAACTATTATGTTGAAAAATGTGTTGAAAAAAAATCATCTTTCTGTTAAACAGAAATTGGGGGAAAAAAATACAAGGGGGCAAATAATTCAGACTTCAACTGTATCATTGCCTTCTTTTCCAAACAAAGAGACACAAAAACCAGATTCCTCAGGCATTAGAAACCAAAATGATTTGGACTTTCCAAGACAGGGAGCCTTATTGTTCTGGACAGTGCGACATTTGTGACACAAAGTGTGAAAAGCTCAGAGTAAATGATGGATTGCTGGCCACAGCAGCTTAGAGGTTTCATCTGAGAGGGTTGAAGATTACAAGGTTTGGGTTAGTTTCACTCAGCACCCAAAAGCCAGAGTAATGTCATCTGGCAGAGTATAAGGATAGAAAGAGACAGCGAAAGAGATGAACGATTCCCCCCTTACAAACCCAATTAAAAGAAACACAAGGGGTCCAGACTCCAGAAGATGTAGTGGGGTCTTTTTGTCCATCTGTAGTCATCTAAGTAGAAAGAAACTACAAGAGCAGCATCCTTAGTCCTAATGTAACCGTCATTTAGAGGGAATTATTATGTGGTAGCACTTTTCATTCATTCTTCCTTTGTAAAGTTAATTACTGCACTAACCATCCATTGTACACTTGTCGCTTGCTGTTATTCAACAAAAAGAGTCTTCTGACTCTATGAAAACTGAAGTCCACCTTGCTTTTTAACCACTGAAAAAATAGCACTTGGTCAAAATGTTTAAACTAATTAAATATGGTATTAAAATCTGTTTTCATCAATCAGATCAATCTGACCTTCTCAAGAGGTACACTTTTGTACCATACAGGTGGACATTAGTACCTTTAGAGTACATTTTTGTACTTTTAAGGTAGTGTGAGTTACACATTTGTACTTTTTAGATATTAGTATGTACTGTACCTTTAAGGACCTGTTAGGAACCAAAATTTACCTTTTGCAAAGATACCGCTCCCAATGACAGATTTTGTACCTTTATTTCTGAGAGTGTACCTCAGGAAGGTCTTTCAGTTTCACAAACTTATTAATTAGCAGAAAAAAATACATCCAGTATATCACTCTAAGAATGAATGAATGAATTATTAAAACGCAGTTTATTAAAATAAATGCATTTTCACTAGTGGACATTTAATACACCATAAAAAACATTTTAGGAGATGGAATAAAGTGAAAATTATCTTCAGACTAAGATGAAGTTCTTTTAAGAACAACTTACTGAAAGGAAACACAAACTGGTTATTCTATGGCATTACTGCGAAAGCCTCTTTTGGAGCCTTTATTTTTAAGAATAAAGCCTTTATTTTGATTTCAATGGGAACTGTACAGGTCTGACAGACTCAAATCAACATCCGCTATGAAACCAAGTCACCTCAAATGTGTAAAGCCCATGGTAATCTTCCAAATAAAAACAATATATGTTTCTCTTCATGCCCAAGAGAAGAAACATTCACCCTCAAATCATATCTGTGACTTTCAATTTTTATCTGTATCACAACAAAAAGTTATTTTCTATAACAGACACAAACGTTTTAATGAAAAAGACACCCCCTGTTGACAATGTTATTGCAGCGCATTTATTTAGAGAGCATGCTTTGAGGCCAAAGTTTTGCTTTTGCTTTTGCTTTTACTTTTGGAGTCAAGGGCATTATTAAACATTAAGCAGAGGGCCGCTATTCCAAAAAATAGGTTGATTGAACACTGAAAAGACAATTTTGATCATTTTTTTGTGCGGTTTCAATCTCTCTACTTCAATCTTTCACTTTTAATTTATTCCTTTTCTTGGTGTTTCTTTCTAATTAATTGCGAAATTTAGCAAATTCTGAGTTAATAACATTTCTAAACTACTTTTTTGTCAGTGTCGATGTTATATGCAAGGAAGCAAATGTTGAAAAGCTAAATAAAGAGCGAGTGGAAAATAGCCAAATGACATTTTGTGAGTCATTATATGAAATGGATGCATTTTGGCAGTTTGCAGTTCATATCTGCATATCTCTTCATGACATCTCAGAAAGCTTCCATGAAACAACCAACAGCTATTCACATAGAGTCGATCCCAATGATCAGATCCACTTATAGAGTTTGTATGTTTTTGGATTTCGCACTTTCTGTTTTAACTGAGAAGGAGCTTCCAATGTGGGATGTTCTAATTGATCCCAAACCTCACTGATGTCTTTGTGCCTGAATTCGAGCAAATCTAACAGACAACAGCCAGTGGCCTTCCAGTATTCCCAGCTGAGTGGAAGCCTTTAGAGAGGAACAACTACCAATTAATGTCAATGGTGCAGATTCCTTGAGGGTCTGGTAATGACATAAAACACTTCATAAGTCAGTGTAAAAAGAAAAAAACCAAGGCCCAAGAGCATAAAGGGATCACTCCAGTCACTACAGAGAGAAAAGTGACATGGAGTTAGAGGAATAATGGACTAATTAGCATGTGAAAAGTGGGTTTTAGTAATGATGAACTGACAAAACGGGTGCCACACATTGTTGCTGACTAAAAAAAAAAAAAAAAACGTTTCATTCAATTGAAATGAATTTGAAATCAAATAGAAGAGTAATATTAGATTTTATATATAATACTTCATACTGGTAAATTATTTCACAAAAATACAATACAAACTAATTCTAAAATTAAGAAACTGTTTCTCTGGATTTATGATTTAGAGTTTTGCATTTAAATAAAACAGAATTTCAGCTTTATTTTGTCAAGTACTGATGACATTTCTGTTAAATTTAAAATAAAAATGTTGCCATTTATAGAATTGTTACATAAAATGACAACTGGTCTAAAAAAACAATAACAGGATGGAAACATTTTTTTTTTAAACATAAAAAATCATAAACAAAATTCAATATTCCACATTCTTTCCATGAGCAAGTACCATGTATTACCTAAGTTAAGCTGTGAAGGTGTTATCATTCTTCTACCTGTGGACTTTTTTAAAATACATATTTGCATAAATATTATCATATCATACATTAATTTATTGTTATTAATAAAACAGAACAGAAATGAATTTTGAACTTGACTGCAGAAACAACAACTAATAAAATTATGGAAAGTAAAAATAGCTTATTTAAACTTTTTCGAGCTTAGACATTACTGCATATAATGTCTGCACAAATATATCAATAGCTTATTAGCAGAAACAGATAACTATGTTTTTATAAATATTCACAAATCATGTTTTTTTGTGCGGCATGGTGGCTCAGTGGTTAAAACTGTAACCTCACAGGAAGAGTTGGTTCGAATTCTGGCTGGGCCAGTTGGCATTTCTGTGTGGAGTTTGCATGTTCTCCCCATGTTGGTGTGGGTTTCCTCCGGGTTTCCCCCACAGTCCAAAGACATGGTGAGGTGAATTGGGTAAACAAAATTGGCCTTAGTGTATGAGTGTTTGTGTGAATGCGAGAGTGTATGGGTGTTTCCCAGTGCTGGGTTGTGGCTGGAAGGGCATCCGCTGCGTAAAACATTTGCTGGAATAGTTGGCGGTTCATTTCGCTGTGGCGACCCCTGATAAATAAGGGACTAAGCTGAAGGAAAATGAATGAATGAATAAAATTGTGTGGTTTTTTTGCAAAAGAACTCATGCACAAACTGAACTTAATGGACAAAAAACATGATTTATGGATCATGAGTTATCTGTTTTTGAAATGAACTCTTCATATTTCTAAAGATGTTAAATTGAATTTAAAATGCAAGTAAAATCCAAGTCAAGTTTGGACTAACTTAAAAAAATATTATTATGAAAAAAAAATCTAAAACACTTTTGAAAAGAGAAATCTGTGAAACAACTTACTAAACAATATTAAGTTGAAGCTGCTTTTAAAATGTTTTACAGAGTTAATCAAACAGGTAAAACATTCATTCCCAGAATGATCCAGAATAACACAAGCAACTGTATTGTTTTCCAGCAGGACACCACTGTCACTGCTTCTCATTAGTTCTGTTATTCCTGTCTTAACGCGATATCTAGCAGGTCACCTGAGAGTGTCAAGCGTCAATGGGAAAAGTTGTGCCTGGAGGCTGACAGCACTCATATCATACAGGTGTCAGGCCTGATGAGCGGCAGACAGCTGCTGATGCTGAGGAACGCCAGTGCAATCCTCCAGCCCGCTCAATCCTCCGCAGTAATGGGGATGGGATATGAGTGTGTGCGGTCTGGGATTAAATCGATTGTGCCCCCCCCTGCCCACTTAAGCGTGAGGTAATTGCTGTCTCCTTCTCTCCACGCTTCCCTGGAGTTTCACTGTGACTCTGGAAGTTTGTGCACTCCAGCATGGAGAAACCGCGACAGAAAATTGCTTTATTTTATGAACTGCAGAGAATACGTGTATGAGTTTATTAGAGGGCTTTTAAAGAGGTCTGTCAGGAGAAGGTTACGGCTTTGTCATAAACACTGCTTTAATTAATAGTGAAGTCTTTGTGTGAGGGAAAAACTGTTGGTTGTTGTTGAGGTTTCAGCATGAAAACTAGGATTTACAAATACTGGGGTTAGATAATGCTATTTACAGTATTTGATCAAAAGTAAAAACTGGGTGAAATTGGGAATCTCTTTCTCAGTCCATGTAGTGTAGCACAACTCAATGTCCAAGAGTGTGCTCACATTGTTAACTGGAACTGTAAGAGCTTAAAGAAATATTATTTTTTCCTCTGACTCCTTGGCTCAAGATTATCATCATATTTTCTGCACTAAAATGTTTCCCATGTTTAAAAAAAACAAAAAATATATATATTTTACTCCTCCTAGATCATTGATCAAATTTTCATCAAAATAGTACCAGATCTACTTCACACAATGGCAAACAAAAACATTAAACTGAAGCTAAACCATTCTAGAATAACACACAAACAAACTGATGAAGAGTTTGTCAAAGCAGAAGCAAGACTGCGTTTCTGCAATGCTTTAGCATATTCAGGCCAAACTTGTCTTTATTACAACCATTAACCTGAGCTTTTGGTCAGAAGATTTGAAAAATGTCTCTTTTATAACATCTGAAGAGTTTGCCCAAATCCCATTTCTTTAGATTTAGAGAAGCATACTGAGTGGACAGATATAAAGTTTTCAATGTATTTTTGGGCATAAGACATTTTTAATGTTGTTGTAATTTTTGATGCATCATTACAAAAAATTCTGTGCATCTCTGACATGCCTAAATGTTTCATTCAATGTTGCCTTTTGTGTCTTGGTAGATTCAATGAATGATTGCAAAGCTTTCAGATACTGACACCAAACTTCATGTGTGCCATTGTGACCTCGCACTGGCCACATTGTGCAAATTAGGCAACAGTGGAACCAACTGGTCAAAAATGATACATTATTAAATCCTTTCTAATGATTGTTTTTTTATATAATTTTTTCATATCATCTTAAAATGGCTTGAGTTACTCAATATTAAAGTTGATCTGACTTTTCCTGCCATGCTTATCTAATCATTCTGCCTCTGTTGAGTTTGGCCCCTTACCTGCTTGCAGCTATATTTTATTTACTAAAGGGATAGTTCGCCCAAAAATGAAAATTTACCATTTACACTCTGTCAAGCAGTTCCATACTTTTTTGAGTTTCTTTTTATCTGTTAAACACAAAAGAAGATTTTGTGAAGTTTGAAAAATGTTACAAACCGGTAACCACAGCCTTCTATAGTAGGAAAAACAAATACAATGTAAATCAATGGTTAAAGCTTTCCAGCATTTTTCAAAATAACTTATTTTGTGTTCAACGAAAGAAAGAAACTCAAATGGGTTTGAGACAAGTACAGGTTGAGTAAATGATGACAGAATTTTCAGTTTCTTATCCCTTTAATAATTATTATAATTGAATAATATATTTTAATGAAAAGTTACAATGGCGACATTAAAGATAACATGAATTCTCTGTGTCACGTCAGGAAGCATTCAATTACGCTGACTTGGTGCTGATGAAACTTTATTTATTCATTTATTTATTTTATCAATGTTGAAAACTGATTTTCTTTCCTTTAGGAATCTTTGATCAACAGAAAGTTCAAAAGACAAACATCCATATGAAATGAAGCATTTCTGAAACCTTTACGGTCACTTTAAATTAATTCCCAGCATCCCTTCAAAGCCACACGTTAAAAATGTATTTCATTACCGTGATGGATGATATCTACCTCTCTACATTTTGCTAATTATTTTTATTCATACACTAACAGCCTGAAATGACAGCTCCATGTCTTTGGGGAAAATTCATTCCTGCTTTGTTTTCCTTATTAGGAGCATTTATTCTGATAGTGACAAATAACAGTCCACACTGATTTATCCTTATAAAACTCCTAAAAGTTGACTCTTTGATAACTTTCTGAAAAGTATCTTTTAACACTCTGCTGTACCAAACACCTCAAAAATGAAATACTTAACAGACACACATAAAAACACTAAAGTTGACACAACTAAATCGATTATAAAAGTCATTTCTTTGCGAAGGACAAAGCTCAGTCATAACATTTAACACGGAGCCCAATCAAACTCCTCTATTATTATAACTCACGACTTTGTCAAGAAGCCAAGAATAAAGACAATTACAATTGAGAGACCTTTGAGATCCCGACGACCAGCCCCTCTTCAAGCTGTTGTCTCATAAGTCAATTTCAGACAGTGCTTTCACATAAGAGAGGCGTTCAAAAAACTTGCTGTAAACACATACACATACACACACACACACACACACACACACACACACACACACACACACACATATATATATATGCCCACTCATAGTCCATTTCCAGCTGATTAGTGGTGGTAATCAAGGCTGAGCTGCAATCAGCCTCCACTCCCAGCATGACAAACACAACCCTCCACCCGCCCATCCACTTTCTGCCCAACTACAAGCTCTCTCTTTTCTTTCGCAATCACCACTTTCCAACCATCTATCCACAGAGAGAAAGAGAGAGAGAGTTCACTGCTCACAGAAAGAGGTGTGGAAACAGAGGAACATTTCCTACTGTACTGTGATTACTATCACCACATCAGAGCAGAATGTTTCTCAAAATTTCAACAAATTATACCAAATTTTATGGCATCACCAAATTATTATGTCCCATTTTAGACAAAAACTCTACAATGATCACAACAACAGGGAGAAATGTATCAGCCTGCCACAAACTACGACTGTCAGCCAGTGGGTAAATTATTTCTTACATATTATATGTTGTTGTACAAAGTTATTATTTATTTATATACTACCTGACAAAAGTCTTGTCGCCTAGTTTCAGGAACAACAAATAATAACTTGACTTCTAGTTGATCATTTGGTATCAGAAGTGGCTTATATGAAAGGCAAAGGCCTCTAGATTACGCTTATTTTACCAAAATAAAATATGATAATGCCTTGATTTTTAATGATTTAATTAGGACAGTAAGGTCTGACTTTGCTTAGACAAAAGTCTTGTCACTTAACAGAAATAATGTACAGTATAGAATATAGAGTCATGGTGCAGTGGAAAAAGAATTAATATTGTGTATGATCCATACATCTCTGCAATGACTCAAATAACTTATTTGTCATATGGAAGGGCAAAGAAAGCCTTCTTGCAGGACTCCCAGAGTTCATCAAGATTCTTTGGGTTCATCTTCAATGCCTCCTCCTTCATCTTACCCCAGACATGCTCAATAATGTTCATGTCTGGTTACTGGGCTGGCCAATACTTGAGCACCTTGACCTTCTTTGCTTTCAGGAACTTTCATGTGGAGGCTGAAGTATGAGTAGGAGCGCTATCCTGTTGAAGAATTTGCCCTCTCCTGTAGTTTGGAATGGGCAGCACAAATGTCTTGATACCTCAGGCTGTTGATGTTGCCATCCACTCTGCAGATCTCTCGCACGCCCCATACTGAATGTAACCCCAAACCATGATTTTTCCTTCACCAAACTTGACTGATTTCTGTGAGAATCTTGGGTCCATGTGGGTTCCAATAGGTCTTCTGCAGTATTTGTGATGATTGGGATGCAGTTCAACAGATGATTCATCTGAAAAATCTACCTTCTGCCACTTTTCCAAATGATCAACTAGAAGTCAAGTTATTATTTGTTTCTCTTACAACTGGGATTGACGACAAGACTTTTGTCAGGTAGTGTGTATATATATATATATATATATATATATATATATATATATATATTACAGGACCTTGATCTTTCTTCCAACAACTTTTAACCTTGAAAAGTTGTAAAAAGTGACTATTATTAACATTTTTAATACTTTAAAGTGATATATTGTCTGGGCTGGTGTTGTATATTACACTACAAAAACCTTTTCTGTTATTTTACAGACTTATTTCTCAATATATTATTTATTATATATTATATTATTTCAAACTACTAAAATGTGAATAAAAGTCACTTTGTTAAACTGTAGAGTTGAAATTTCAACATCAAAAGCTGGCAGAGCAGAGATCAAGCTCCCATAATGCAATTCACATCTGTAAATTAACGGAAAACACTTGTGAATCACAAAATACGCAAACTGTTAATTAACAGATATTTTACTGTGTACACTGTAAAAACATTCTTGCTGCCTTCATTT
This sequence comes from Danio jaintianensis, assembly GCA_903798115.1. Taxonomy (NCBI): domain Eukaryota; kingdom Metazoa; phylum Chordata; class Actinopteri; order Cypriniformes; family Danionidae; genus Danio; species Danio jaintianensis. Next base: position 21,594,220 of record CAIGQV010001633.1, on the reverse strand, counting down.
TGTTTCAGTTGAATCAAACAAACTTTTCTAGTCATCTCAACTTATATTAATCAAACTGACTAAAAATATTAAGTTAAACTTTGCATAACTTAAAAAGATGCAGTTGAAACCTGATTAAATTATTAAAATAAGTTAGAGTAACTTAAAAACATTTGTATTCATGACTTTTTGTCCTATCATTTTTCACAGTGTATAATTGTTTGTTCATTATTCATATATTGGACAACACTTTGGCAATACTGTGCCAGTCATGCCAATAAAGTTCATTTGAGCATTTGAACTCAATTGAGAGAGAGAGAGAGAGAGAGAGAGAGAGAGAGAGAGAGAGAGAGAG
>CAIGQV010001633.1:21583310-21593876 GCA_903798115.1 Danio jaintianensis | reverse complement strand
AGAGAGAGAGAGAGAGAGAGAGAGAGAGAGAGAGAGAGAGAGAGAGAAAACACTGGGAACTCCTCAACAACAAAAGCATAATGACTTACAAGCATCTGCTGCTCTGGGCTGTTACGTCGACAGCTCAGATATTTGTTTGTTTTTTCTCTGTGATGAAAGAGCACCTATATCTCTGTGAATGTACTGCATGCTTCCTGCCACAGCTTTGATCCGCTATTTCGGAGAGGTTTAATGAGCTGCAGTCAACAAAAGAACAAGTCCTACACAATGATCACCGCAAGACGCCATACTGAACGTTAACAAGAAAACTCATGAGTCACAAGGACATGAGCTGATAGCTGAGGTGTGTGTAGAGCTAGGTTTGTCATCATCAAATGATCACATCAAACACAGAAGATGCTTTTGTTTTTTAGATACCCCCCACCCCACTTGAGTGCCGTCTTTAAGTTATTCCCCAAATGCACAGTATCTGTACTGAAGATTTACTGTAACTGTCAGAAAGGCTGACTCAAGATCTCAGAAAATGAAGCTGGTCTTTAAATTAGGTTTAAATCTCAATTCGTATAAGTGGCTTTTATGTCAGGTTCAGATAACTTTTGCTTCTGCTATGATAGACAATGTAACAGCTAATGTGATTTTGACAAGAAATCAAGAAGATCATGGACAAGAAACATGCAAGGATCTCGTGTTAAGATGGAGTCAACAGGAATTTAGTTATATGGAAATTGCATTACTGTGCTTGATTATGGTGATATATTATACATGCATGACTTGATTCGGTATACCATGCTTAACTACGTTTTATCAATCATGCAAAATCATCATTGCATTTTATATGACACGGTGGGCTGGACATCACTGGCTATATGTAGAAAACAGCACTGGTACATGTACAACTTTCAACTTATCTAACTCTTCTTTGTCTTAGTGCCAATCACCAGCTACGCTCTTCCAAGCGTTTGCTTTTTAATATATCTCGAGTTTGTACAGAACTGGGAAAGACTGCGTTTTCTTTTTGTTTACCTTGGGCATGGAATAATTAGCAAAAAGATTTAAAGCTAGATAAAATTGTGTCTTTCGGTGAATTTCAAGGCATTATAAAGAGTGTGGTATTGGAAGGATGTGATTGTTTTTGTTGAGAGGATTGATGAAATGTTGTAATGTGGTGTTCTTGTATTTTAAAAAGTTTTACTGTATGGCTGTTATCTTGGCCAGGTCTCTCTTGTAAAAAAGATTTTAAATTTCAATGAGACTTCCTGGTTAAATCAAGTATACATTTAAATCTAGTGTTTTGATCTGTCACTTTTGCCGACTTTGCTGATTTGTTAGGGGCTGTTTACACCTGGTCACTTTATGCTTTTTCCAGTCGAATAGCTATCCGGTCATAAAAAGGTCAGGTGTAAACCACTTCAGCAGGTGTTCTGAGATTTATTCTAGGGTCTGGTAAAAATATCTGATTGTTGAAACCACATATGCAAATTTTACTAACCCCAAAATGTATAAAAATAAACATGTGAGAGTGTGTTGTATGCTATAGATGTGACGTTAATCGCAGAGCATTGTGCCAGTAGCCTACATATGAAATCATTTTTTATGTCAAAAAAGATAGCATACACTCAAAAAATTACATTTGCTGTTTGCTCAAACTACTTTTTTTAATGAGCTGAAACAACACAATTCCTTAGTTAAAAAAAAAATGTTTTATGTTAATCCACTTAAATTTGTAAAAAACGAATAAGTTAACTTAATTCCTTTAAGTTGTCCCAACGCAAATCAATTGTGTGGAACCCAGGATTTTTTACAGTGTACATTTCAGTAACAAATAATAACAATTAAATAAAATGCTGTGTATCTGATGCTTCAGTCAACATAACCTAGTTAAATTTGCATATGGAAGATTGGATTTTAATTTGTTTAGCAAAGACACATTTATGGGGCCAAATGAAAAGGGAACCATTTCGCAAACAGCCAAAATGTACATATGAAGGGAGACAATGGAAAACGATAGCCTATCAAAATCTATGCTTTGAAACTATACTTATTTATATGAAATCACCTGAGATTACATAAAATGAAAAAAATCACCTTTTTAGTATTTCTCAGCAATTTTCCTTTTATTTAAAAGCATGATTCCACTTAAAACACAAATTTGCAAAAATAAGCAAATTAACTTGCATCAGCAACACCTGCATCAACCTGAGAATTTATTCCATCCAGAAATAAGAAACGGGACCTGAAATGATCTAATGTTGCGAAACACGTTTGCAAAATGTACATATGAATGTAAAAGGATAAAATGGAAAACAATAGGCTGCAGAAAGCTGCAAAGCCTGTATTTAGCATCGCCTACTTTTGACCAGATTGATGAAAATGCCAGGTGCCATCTTAATACCAGGTGTAAACAGGGCTTCAGGCTACATGTTGCTTCTTGACTGCTGTAATCATAGCTTGTCATCTTCAATGATGTCTGTTTTCATTGAAAAGGCAGAACTATAGCGACTTACTTCTGGAAACAAGCAGTGGTGGACAAAGTACACAAATCAAGTACCTGAGTTAAAGTACAGACAGCCTATAATAAAATATTACTCCAGTAAAGATATAAAGTTTTCCTTTTTCGATTTGTTATCGTATCGAAGTAATCTAATGTAGCTTTTAATGTCCTTAATTAAAAAATAAAATGTCCTTGAGGAATGTTTATCATGTAAGTAATCGTTATAAACTGATAACTACTAATTAATGATAATTCAAGTGCACAGACAACAAAAAATAAATAATATAGGCTTGTATCCGAAGAACAATGCTATTTTTAAGTGTACAGAACATATTTTTTGGTAACACTTTCCTTGAAGGGGTGTTCATAAAACTGTCATGAAAAGTTTATCATCATAACAGTGAATGAGATTTTATGAATGCTTATAACAATTAAGTCATTAAGTGTCATTTGCTCAGTTATGTCATTTTAAGTGAAGTTTATTCATAAACTAATTTCGAGAGGAGCACGTGCTTATGATTGATAGCAGCTGGTCCCGCATTAGCTAATGCATGATCCACCAATCAGATGATTCCTAAATCACTATAAATAACCAGAGTATCTTACCTTAGCCATCTTCGTCTTGAAGAACGCTTCCTGCTACAAAAACGCTCCAGCTCCAAAAAGCTTCTACAGCATCGCACCATTTAGCCTGTCGATATGGAAAGAACCAACCAACCAAACAACTTCAGCCAGAGCAGCACTCTCCCCGAGACTTCAGCTGCGGCTCAGCGCCATCCAGCCCTGGCAGGACGACAATCGAGCCAGAGGTCCCGCAAGACACCGGCCGGCCCACCAGCTTTTCTACCATTTAACCATAACGCTGTCAATATAATCTCCTTCTCCATACACTTCAAACACCCTCACCCAACGCATCCGCCGTGTTTTCAACTCAGATCTCCAGCAAGATCACCGCCCACGAACTCCGCCTAAACTCTCAAGACGCTGGCGATCCAAGCCACTGCAATGAAGCCGAACTCTTACAGCTCTCCTAGCGGTCCACCCGCGGTAACGTACATAGCATGCTTTAAGGGGAAGGCTCCCAAAAATAACTACTCTCCAACAAAGACTAAGCATTTTATAAACCTTTTGAAAGACGAGACTCGCGTAACTAGAATGATTTCACCAAAAGAAACTCACCTCTCAAGCCTCCCGCCTGTCCACAGATCCATAACATTCTAACAGCTTGAAGTAATTTGACTGCAAGGGTCCAAGCAATCCAATCCGTAAAACATTAGTCCACAGCATATTCATACGTTGATCACATCCATGGAATGCACTGCTATCATCCAAACTAGTCGCTGGAGTGCGTTCAGTAGAGTAGCGTCTTCAGACATAAACACTAGCGATTTTTGGTCAACAAAATGGCCGCCGACCTTTTGCACTTTTGATTGACAGCTCATTGAGCCAATAGCTGAAAAGTGTCACCGGGAAGGTCCCGCCCTCTCTTGACAGTCATGAATGGACCCAGATGCAAAAGACCTTGTGAATGAACTGGGCCAGATATGCTCGTGATTTTAATCGTGTTAAGATTCCAAACGTAATGTTGGAATCAACAAACATTCCATTCACAGTTTCTACTAAGTGGTGACATCGTTTTTGTTTTTAAAGTTCAGGGTTTGCTGTTGGCAGTTGATTTATTTATAAAAAGTAATATGCCACAGTGACTCATACGTCCATACACAAAGTGTCATATGCAAGTTTATAATGGCAAGTTGGTTGGATGTGAAAACGGCAAAGAAACAAACTTCCCGCTTGACTGCTGTGAATAAGAGGAGGACATTTCTGACAAATGGAGTAATGTTTCATCCACTGACTCTGCGTTAGATACATTTGCATAAAAAAATGAAAAAAATAAATAAAAATATCACTAAGGGGTTAAACTCCACTTCACCTACTCCGTCTTCAAGAGGTACTTCCAGGACCACCAGCCAAGCCACACCCCATATCCTCAGCTCTCCATCCATCTGTGGGGGGGCGAATGCCCACCTCTACCATCCTTGCACACCATGCATTAACAAAAGGCGCTTCCATTCACAGTTGCTCATGCCCCTATTAAGAAGCCTCGCATGGATATCAGCTAAAACAATTCATTGTCTGCCGTACATGTACTATATTGTAATTTTTTTTTATTTCTGATTCTCTCTTGTTTCTCATTTCAGAGATCATGGCAACCGGCTCCAGAAGCTGACCCTCATCCAACCTATTACACTCCATGTCCATTCTGAATGCATTCACACTCTACGCAAAGGATACATTTCCACTCACACAGCCACACCCTCGATGCCATGTTCACACTAGCCTTTTTTGTATTTTGAGATGTTCTGAACTAACATCAAATTTCAATCCCACAATCCCCCCCCCCCTTCCCCCAAATATCTGATCTAACTTTGCAGGATGAAGAAACTCCCTTTCTTTATTAAGCAAACAAAACAGATCAATTATGCAAAGGACACTCTATATACATTTTTGACATCCCCTCCCCCACACACCCATTCCAAACCCTCTTAGCATTCTTACACCACAGGAGAGCAATACCACCTCAGGGAAGCCCAGCTGATCATCTCCAGCCGACTTCCACCTACATGCGTTTCTAGGCATAAGTATGATTCTGCCATTTCCCCCCTATTCCCCCTCCTATTAACATAGGAGCTCCTTCCCTACCCTTCCCTTTTCCTTCCTTTAACTTTTTCCCTCCAAACTCAAACAATCCCATACTTCCATTTACTTTCGTTCACCACAGCTCCAACCCATTTAGGGGTCGCCCTGAGTTTCAATTGCTGCAGCAGCGACGCTCTAAATGAACTCATTTACATTTCCAAATACCACTATCGTCACACTCCCCCGCACTAATACAGCAGTAAATGCTTATGTGGGAGCGCACATTGCCTCCATACTGACCCACTGCACCTCTGCAGCAGCAGAGACGCTCCGCTGAGCTACACTCACCCATAGCACCATTGCAACTGCAGTGACGCTCTAGCTAAGCCCTTATTCACTTTCATCTCTATACTTCACTACTGACAGTATTTAACATTCCTGCAACAGCAGAGACGCTCCGCCGAGCCTTATTCTCCCTCTGCACCACTGCGCAGCAGTGACGCTCTGCCTGAGCTCACACACACTTCCATTTAGCCATTCACTACTGACACACTACCCAGCACTGCCACAGCAGTTAAAACGCCTCCGCGGAAGCGTACTTGCCTTTCAATATTGACTTCCACCACACCTTTGCAACAGCAGAGAAGCTCCGCCGAGCTTCATTTCCCCTCTGCACCACTGCCGCAGCAGTGACGCTCTGCCTGAGCTCACATACACTTCCATTTTACATACCACTACTGACACACTCCCCAGCACTGCCACAGCAGTTTAAATGCCTCCGCGGAAGCGTATTTACCTGTTGTTATTATTGACTTCCATTGCACCTCTGCAACTGCAGAGATACTCCGCTTAGCTTAAATTCTCCTCTGCACCACTGCCGCAGCAGGGACGCTCTGCTGAGCTCACATACACTTCCATTTATTTATACTATTACACTCCCCAGCACTGTCACAGCTGTTAAAACGCCTGCGTATGGTTCTTCGATACTGACTTCTATCGCACCTCTGCAGCAGCAGAGACGCTCCGCTGAGCTATCCTGACATTTCACCACTGCCATTATAGAGTCTCTCTAGCAGAGTCCATACATCCAGCATCCAAATTATTACATCTGTCTCACTCTCTCGCCTGGTCACGGCAGTTAAACACTGCTAGAGGAGCACACATAGCATTTGCAACATCGGCTGCCAGTACACCACTTCAGTAGCAGCGATCACTCTAACCTAAACCATTCACCTTCTGCACCGTTTCTATCTTTGCTCCTGCAAACCCTCTCCTGGTACCATCTTTCTAACACTTTCCATTCAGCAGCCGGTTATGGCTTTGATCTTATTGCCTCTTGGGGGGTTCTTCAATATGCGGCTGCTGTCCCGAGCTAAAAGGCATTTTGGGGAGTTCTCGAGACCTACCTGAGCTCAAACTCCCCTCTCGCCCTGCAACGGGAGGGAGCCCCGGGCTCGAGGATCTCATGAGCTCAGGGCTCTCTCCCGGGACAGCATGCCAAACACGCTTTATAATCAATCATCAGCTAAGGGCGAACTCTTGAAGTAAAGTTTATTCATAAACTAATTTCGAGAGGAGCACGTGCTTATGATTGATAGCAGCTGGTCCCGCATTAGCTAATGCATGATCCACCAATCAGATGATTCATAAATCACTATAAATAACCAGAGTATCTTACCTTAGCCATCTTCGTCTTGAAGAATCCCCCCTTCCACCCCTACTCCTCCCCTTTCCTCGACAGGGCAGCACGGAGGCCCAGTGGTTAGCACTGTTGCCTCACAGCAAGAATGTCACTTGCTCAAGCCTTTACCTTGCCAAGTTGACATTTCTGTGTGGAGTTTGCATGTTCTCCCCGTGTTTGCTTGGGTTTTCCCCGGGCTCTCCGGTTTCCTCCCACAGACCAAAAACATGTAACATAAGTAAATTGACCAACCAAATCGACACCATAGACGAGCGATTAATTCAGCAATTTCTCTCCATAATTATTCATAATTCGAATTCACCTTTATCACGCAGGGGAGTTCTCGAGACCTACCTGAGCTCAAACTCCCCTCTCGCCCTGCAACGGGAGGGAGCCCCGGGCTCGAGGATCTTACGAGCTCAGGGATCTCTCCCGGGACAGCATGCCAAACACGCTTTATAATCAATCATCAGCTAAGGGCGAACTCTTGAAATGTAAAGATGACATTGTTTGTTATGACAACTTGACATTACCAAGAAAAAAAAACTTGTCATAAATCTGTCATAAACATGATTGTCATGAGGCATTATAAATATGTCATGAATTTTATAACAGTGTCTTTAATATTTTTTTTGCTCAAATACAGTGGTACAAGCTGAATTTATCATTCAAATGCTATTAAATATTAATGATGCTCTTAAAAATTATTTGATTAATTAATTAATGACACTTTTGATGAGACATTTTAATGACAAATACAGTTTGTTCCACTGAAAACGTGATCAGAACATTTATGACAGATTTATGACAAGTTATGTATCTTGGTAATGTCAAGTTGCAATGACAAAGATAAAAACAGGTTGTGATGTGTTTATGTCAAGTTGTCATATAACAAACAATGTCATCTTTGCATTTAAAATGACATAACTGAGCAAATTACACTTAATGACTGTTGTTATGAGCATGCATAAAATCTTATTCATATTTACGTGTCATGTCACAATTATAAAGGTTTCATGACAGTCTTATAAACACCCCTTCAAGTAAAGTGTTAATTCATACATTTTTAATTCATACATTTACTATTGAATCATAAACTGACTATTCGCCTTTTATTTATTTAATAATCTTTTATGCTCTTGATATCTTAACGTTTAATACAACACAATAAGATGTTTAAATCTATGCTTTGAACCCATTTTTAGTTATACAAAATCACCTCAGATGACGTAAAAAAAATTCCTTGATTGAAAAGTTTCCTTTTTTTCAGTATTTCTCTGAGAATTCAAAAAACATGATTCCACTTGGGGCGGCACGGTGACTTAGTGGTTAGCAAGAAAGTCACTGGTTCGAGTCCCGGCTGGGCCAGGTGGCATTTCTGTGTGGAGTTTGCATGTTCTCCCCGTGTTCGTGTGGGTTTGCTCCGGTTTCATAGGAAAACCTATGCTGTGGCAACCTCTGATAAATCAGAGACTAATCCGAAGGAAAATGAATGAATGAATGAATGAATGAATGAATGAATGATTCCACTTAAGACGCCAACTTGCAAAAATAAGCAAATTAACTTGTTCGGCACTAAACACCTGCATCAACCTGAGAATTGATTCCCTCCAGAAATAAGAAATGGGACCTGAGCGGATCTGCATCTGGAGAAATAAGACTGTAGAGTCACAGTACAGCTGATGAGAGGCTGTGTGTAGGGGAAATGCAGCTGCTGTAAATTGCTACCTGTGCTCTCCTTCTCCCTCCTCCTCATCTTTACACTCTTATGAGGATTGCAGAGAGGAGCTGACAGCCTCTAATTCCTGCCCTCACAGGAAAGAACGCTTCTGTTATTAATATCTTCAGCCCACACTCAGTAGGGGAGCTTCTGCAGTCATGCTGAAAGGAGGATGGAGGACTCTATAGCGGATACTGGAGTATGGTTCCATAGGATAGAGAATGGAAGAGTATGGAATGTGGTGTTGTGCTGAAATTAATGCACTGGTACAGTATGGTGTGCTGTGGTAATTACAACTAAATTAAGATAATTATATGATTATCATATAAAATAAAGTTAATGTGTTAAAGTTGACAAATTTAGAATTTGACAAATAATTTGATTACTGATGTCCATGTAAACATAGTCACTGTCTTTCTCCCCTGCGTCTGTGTGTTGTTTTGCCTCTGTGAAAATCAGCACGTGCTCAAACCGAAAACTCCCATTTTTATGCAAATCCCTCTTTCCCTCTCCCGACACTCCCACCTAAACAGATCTGGACTCACCCACTTTCCTGACTTTTTTCAAACTAGAGGTGTGAAAACACCCTGCTGAGACAGGGGGGGTTTCATGGCCCTTTAAATATATTTCATGTTTTCTATTTAGACATATTTTAACATTTAATTTATTTTCCTTCAGCCCTTCTGATTATTAAAAATCAATTTGGTGCTCAAGATTGATTTAATTTGATCAATATTGAAACCATTTGTGCTGTTTAATATGTTAGTAAAAACCATTACATTTGAAAGGTATTTTCTTCGGTGAATATAAATAATTTAAATAATTGATTTAACATAAACATAATTTTGAAACATTGTTAACATTTTTGCTTTCGCTTTTGATTGATTTAATACAGAGTTCATGCAACCTCACTAATTAAAGATATTGATTTCTTTTTCTTTTTCTTCTTTTTATTTTAATGACCCAAAATATTTGTGGGAAAGAAAGAGCTGCTCTTGCTGAGACAATAAAAGCAGTGAAGTGGAATAGAGAATTAGCTCTGCGGAGAGAAAGATGTGTACAAACAACATAAGAAATGAGAAAAGGAGCTGAAGGCATGTATAAAGAAGAATCGAGATGAAGTCCTGAAGAAAAATGGAGAGGCGTCTGTGAACAATAACCTGAAAGACAGTAAATTAGCTATACTGTATGAATCACAAATGACAATCCAAGCAGAACCTCATATTAAAATTTACCTAAAGACACCACAGGGAGGAGTTTCTAACATTATTGGCCTACAAACACAGCAGACACAGATATTGATATGTACAACTGTGCATCGAAAGAACAATAAATATGCAGTTTTTGTGCTTTGGGATATTTATTCGCATTACGAATCGCTATCCGGAGGACCATAATTTAATTTTAAATTCATATAATGCTCCTATTTTCTTCATACCATGCTCATATATGGCTTGAATTGAATCACACATGGAACAGCGGTACACATAAAGGAAATTTGTTCTGGAAGCCGTCATGTTTACTGTACATCCATCTATTTTTATGGGCATTTTGGGATGGGTTTTTTTAAAAAGCTGGATGGAAAATCTTGGTGCACTTTAAATGTGTGCAAAAAATTTATGTGCTTAATTAAGGTGGATAATTTTGTATTTGCGAAGAAGCAAATAAATCAAATTGGAAGAAAAAAAAAACCCTTTGTAAGTTTGTTGCCATAATTTTACATTTGAATTAATAATTGGACAAACAAGTAGTCTAAAATGTACATGTACAGTATATGGACATAATTTCAATTGTTGATTTAGTCAAATTGGTTAAATTAACTAACAAAACTGTCTTTTTCATAGGAAGACAAAAGGAATTTCTTCTGAATAGATGGGAAATATTTATTTGCTATTTATTTATGTGTTCTCTTGAACGATCTGTATGACAAGCCCTGCCTTCTCTTGAACGATCTGTATGACAAGCCCTGCCTTCTCTTGAACGATCTGTATGACAAGCCCCGCCTTCTCTTGAACGATCTCTATGACAAGCCCC
>CAIGQV010001633.1:21560195-21583300 GCA_903798115.1 Danio jaintianensis | reverse complement strand
TCAAGCTCTGCCTTCTCTTGAACGATCAGTATGACAAGCCCCACCTTCTCTTGAACGATCTCTATGACAAGTTCCGCCTTCTCTTTACCAATCTTTATGACAAGCCCTACCTTCTCTTGAACGGTCAGTATGACAAGCCCCACCTTCTCTTGGACGATCAGTATGACAAGCCCCACCTTCTTTCGGACATGCACAAGAAGGACATGAGTGATGCACAACAAAACATACCTGAGTAACACATTTCAGATTTGCAAAAATGTAGACAGCGCCCTCTAGTGGATTTGTCATCTGAAACGCGCAACGAAACGTAACAGAAGCAACATATTTTACATTTTGCAAAAAATGTAAGATGAGGCATGCATTTGCAATGAACCTGGGCAGCATTTTTTTTTTCAAATGAAAGTTATTACTGGTGACACATTATCCTCATGTTTGTGGCCTGCTGATACAGCTAATGTAGTCTGTCTGATAAATGATCGGATGCTCATGCTGGTTTTAGCTGTGAGCCACACATCTGCTGGCCCTGTGAAGATCAGACTCTGGCTTTAGGGATGGAAGAGTGGCATGATGGGGTTTCGGAAACCTCTGGAGCAAGAAAAGCAGACTCCAGTACAGATCGCTGACAGACAATATGCTGATTGCAGTAGCAGGGGGATTATATCAGAAGTGGCCCACTAGATCAGCTTTAATGGGGCTGTAAAGCCAAATATCTGCTATGGACAGGTTTTACAGAGCTGCAAAACACACAGGTGTCAGCAATTACTGTAACAAACTGTTTTGACTAGCAGGAATGTAAACTCTGACAATAGGTTGCATTTATAATAATACATCTATATCATAAACATCTATAAAATATATACAGTTGAAGTCAGATTTATTAGCCCAATTTCTGTTTAATGGAAAGAAGATTTCTTTTATCTTTGCCATGATGACAGTAGATAATATTTTAATATAATATTTTTCAAGATATTAGTATTCAACTTAAAGTGCAATTTAAAGGCTTAACTAGGTTCATTAGGTTAATTAGGCAAGTCATTGTAAAACGATGGTTTGTTCTGTAGACAATTGAAAAAATATATTGCTTAAGGGGGCTAATAATTTTCACCTAAAATGATTTGTAAAAAAATTAAAAACTGCTTTTATTATAGCCGGAAAAAAAAAGACTTTCTCCAGAAGAAAAAAATTATAGGAAATACTGTGAAAAAATTCTTTCTCTCTTAAACATAATTTGGGAAATATTTGGGAAATATAATTCACAGGAGGATAATTTTGATTTCAACTGTATATTCTCTTCAATTCAATTCAAGTTTATATTCTTAACAAATGTAAACACATGCATGGAAAACTACTTCATTAAAAAAGTGCACATCACTCATTCAGACAATCTTGGTTGTCAGGGGTTTATCACACTGTGCATATACTTTACTCTGCCACCTCTTACCTTAATAGATGGACATTTCTATTGTAATAACCTGCAAAACACGATTTAGTGATCAGATGATTCTAAAGCACTAAACTCTGGTAATGTTTTCAGTAAGTAAATACATTCAAAGAATCAGTCCAAAAAAGAAGCCAGAGATGGACAGAAAGAGAACAGTGGTGGCCAGTTTTCAGTGAATTATTCAATATTCATGTATGGCATTATGATAGTATTTACATTTGGATAAAAGAAGGCTGCATCTTACTAGAAACACTTTGGATGAGGATTGTAATCGATATAAAGACAACTGCAGTGATATGCGAGGTCATACTGTACCTTATGCACAGACAAAGTTCAGTACATTGACATTTTTTTCCCCCACACACACTGCAGGATAATGTTTTGATTGGTTTTTGTCATGTGTATGCTGCAGTGTTCAGTAATGCTGAATGGATCTGTAGTACTGTACTGTAGTAGATCTATCTGCCGGGCCAAGATGGTTGGATTAGGGAATTTTGCTTTTTGTTTGTTTAACATATCCATGTGATCCTGCTCAATATGACAATCCACTTGCCCAAAATGTACACACGCTCTAAAAAGCTCCAGGATTTGTTGTTACACTGTACATACACTGCCAATTCTGACAAGTTTTAAACTGTAACTTATTTCATGCACGCTTTGTTATGCATAAATTCATGAACATTTACAGACATCTACAGTACACAAAAAAAATGTTACTGCTTTAAATTGTTTAATTGGATCAAATTTCTAGTAATCTCAACTTACATTAGTCAAACTGATAAAAAAATATTAAGTTAAACTTATTAACTTATTAAAATAAGTTAAAGTACATAAAAACATTTCTTGTCATGACTTTTTGTCATATCATTTTTTACAGTCGTACATTATTAACTCTTTCCCTGCCATTGACGAGTTTTTATGGCAATCCGTGTTTTAGGTATATTATGGTAGGGGAAGCCCTAATGTATGTCCTGAGTGAAGTAAATAATGTCACATGCTCTGGGGAGTGAAATTGGAGAAAGAGAATGTAAGATCGTGGGTAAAAATCATGGTAAAAGCGAGAGTTATACAACCTTCCTATGGCTATCTCTCTACTATACCATATATTTGTGTGTTTATGTGCATGTGCGTGTTCATGTACACGGATACGTGCACATACACACTTGTGTGTGTTCAGTGTGTGTGTGAATGAATGTATGTATGTGTGTGTGTGCGTGTGCATTAGCCTATATACTACACAGTATAGACTCACTGGCCACTTTATTAGGTACACCTGTCCAACTGCTCGTTAACGCAAATTTCTAATCAGCCAATCACCTGACAGCAGCTCAATGCATTTAGGCATGTAGATATGGTCAAGATGCTCTGCTGCAGTTCAAACCGAGCATCAGAATGGGGAAGAAAGGTGATTTAAGTGACTTTGAACGTGACATGGTTGTTGGTGCCAGACGGGCTTGTCTGAGTATTTCAGAAACTGCTGATCTGCAGGGATTTTCACGCACAACCATCTCTAGGGTTTACAGAGAATGGTCCGAAAAAAGAGAAAATATCCAGTGAGTGGCAGTTCTGTGGGCGCAAATGCCTTGTTGATGCCAGAGGTCAGAGGAGAATGGCCAGACTAGTTCGAGTTGATAGAGAGGCAACAATAACTCAAATAACCACTTGTTACAACCTAGATATGCAGAAAAGCATCTCTGAATGCACAACACGTCGAACCTTGAGGCGGATGGGCTACAGCAGCAAAAGACCACACCGGGTGCCACTCCTGTTAGCTAAGAACAGGAAACTGAGTCTACAATTGGCACAGGTTCACCAAAATTGGACAATAAAAGATTGGAAAAATGTTGGCATCAACAACATGAAAGCATGGATCCATCCTGCCTTGTATCAACGGTTCAGGCTGGTGGTGGTGGTGTAATGGTGTGGGGGATATTTTCTTGGCACACTTTGGGCCAATTAGTACCAATTAAGCATTGTGGCAATGCCACAGCCTACCTGAGTATTGTTGCTGACCATGTCCATCCCTTTATGACAACAGTGTACCCATCTTCTGATGGCTACTTCCAGCAAAATAACGCGCCATGTCATAAAGCGCGAATCATCTCAGACTGGTTTCTTGAACATGACAATGAGTTCACTGTACTCAAATGGCCTCCACACTCACCAGATCTCAATCCAATAGAGCACCTTTGGGATGTGGTGGAACGAGAGATTCGCATCATGGATGTGCAGCCAACAAATCTGTCAAATCACATGGTGCATTTATCCAATCAAAGTGACAAAGTGACACAGTGACATGTTTTAGGATTGTATAGCATGAAACCTTGACATAAGAATACCCAGAATTAACAGTTAACCCTTGAGGGAAAAATAAATCTGGTGTGAAATCCAAGATTTCTATTATAGCAGGGGTTTACTGTAGCCTGTAGGGTGAAAAAAATCTAGCATGAAAAGCATTATAATTCAACACAGCTATTTAGCATCTACATGAGTATGTTTCTGAGCATGTAGATAAACACAATTATTAGTAAATTAGAGTCATTGTGTGCCGTCTGCTTAATGAGAAAGGCTCTGACTGTGAACTAGTGAAGGATGACAAACTCACTCTCTCATCCGCTGGATTCTGCCCTCAGCCATGGACATATTGATGCTACCGACTCCCAGAAAACCCAGCTGAGGCTTCTCATCCTCTTCAGCTCCTGGAACACACAAAACTAAAAAGCAACATCAATTAATAGTTGG
Source organism: Danio jaintianensis (assembly GCA_903798115.1). NCBI lineage: Eukaryota > Metazoa > Chordata > Actinopteri > Cypriniformes > Danionidae > Danio > Danio jaintianensis. The sequence goes on along the minus strand of CAIGQV010001633.1, from coordinate 21,579,117 downwards.
CACTCATTTAACTTGACTGAATTTGATTCTCTGGACTTTTAATAATAATCTTTTCATATCAGGCTCATGCTAATTGATATAAGGCTTTGTGGACAAATATAAATTGCTCATACGCATTACACTGTATAATAGGGATGTGCATTGCAACTCATTTCAATATATTTAAATGAAAATCTTGTGAAATCTGCTAATCTAGTCTATGAATAGTCCCCAGAGAGTCAAAAAAAACTAAATGTACTTTATAAACAATCCATTTCAAATAGCCTTACATAGTAAAACACACATAACACTGAAAAAATATACGCATACAGTATGTGCTTGACTTGATTTACACTACAATTATTGCACATTTAGATTCTCTATAGACATATTTAACATCAATAAATAATAACATTCATATTACTATAACTACAAACTCAATATTATTAGCACAATTATTACAATAAATGTAAATGAACATAATCTAAAGGTATTGTTGTTGTTTTTTAAATACTGCTTGCTTTTCTTTGCTTGAACATGCTATTTGTGAGTGAATAGTCAAGCATAAGAAAAAACTGGGAATACTATACATTTAAGAGTACTATATCTGTTTGGATATCGATAGTTACTATTGTTGTCAAATAGTTCTCATTAATATTGTTTCACATTTAAATCAGTATTAAATGTACAGTGTCTTCTCTCATAACTGGTAGTATAACAACAAATTAGTAAAACTCTGAACCCATGCAAGTAACACAAAGAAAATGAACACATCCAATGTCTAAAGTAAAATGAAATACTGGTTTCCATTTCAGTATACACACTTTTCAAAATAAATCAGTTTTTATTTAATATGTATTTATTTAAAATGTTACATGAATTTAGCCTTTGTAAAATCATAAAACATTCATTCATTCATTTTCCTTCGGCTTAGTCTCGATTTCAGAGTTCGCCTTAGTGGAATGAACCGCCAATTATTCCACCATATGTTTTATGCAGCGGATGCCCTTCCAGCTACAACTCAGAATTGGGAAACACCCATACACACTCATTCACACACACACACACACACTCATACACTACGACCAATTTAGTTTATTCAATTCACTTGTACTGCATGTCTTTGGATTGTGGGGGAAACCGGAGCACTCGGAGGAAACCCACCCGAACACAGGGAGAACATGCAAACTCCACACAGAAATGCCAACTGGCCCAGCCGGGACTCGAACCAGCAAACTTCTTGCTGTGAGGCGACAGTGCTAACCGCTGAGGCACCGTGCCGCCATCATAAAACATGAAAAATATTTTTATATACTCTAAAAATGCCAGTTTGTTTTAGCCCAACATTGGGTTAAATATGAACAAACCAAACTGTTGGGTTAAAATGCATAATTTAAATTTAATTGGAAAACATTAACACAAAGTTGAGTCGTTCCATGCTGGATTAAAACAAACCAGCATTTTATAGAGTGTCTATATTTAGCTTTGATGAGCAGCAGCAGTATCATTTAGTTGACTAGTCTCTCACAGTAAATATACAGACAGTAAATTTAAAGCATAAAGCTTTTATGCTTCTGTTTAGAAAAAGGCAAACATTTATTTCAAATAAATATAGTTTTTTTATCTATCAATCTAAGAATGCTGAAAAAAAAATCCTTTTCATTCATTTATTTTCCTTCGGCTTAATCTCTTTTTCATTAGGGGTCACCACAGCAAAATGAACCGCCAACTATTCCGGCATATGTTTTAAGTAGAGGATGCCCTTCCAGCCACAACCCAGTACTGGGAAACACCCATACACTCATTCACACATGAATTTACGCATGTCTTTGGACTGTGGGGGAAACCGGAGCACCCTGCATCTGAAGGACGCTTCTGTGTTAATTCAGTTCATCACAAATACATATTACAGATATACACCTATGAAGCAGGAGAAAATCATAAACAAGTAACATAGTTGATCTAATCAGGTGCAATAAATGTGTTTACCGGCACATTTTCAACTTTATTGTTCATGTTTATGGACAGATCTCTAATAAAAAGGCAGTTTTTATGACAGTATATTTTAGAGTTTACGATTTACTTGACATTCTAGACATTCTAAGATAATACAAGACAATAGGCACCAGGGGAAGACATTTTACACGTAACATAAAAGATTTGGTAAAGTTCTAGCCACAGATTTTATGTAGGCCAGTGCTGAATGAAGTCACAGATGTAAAAAAAAAGCTGAATTTCTGAGTTGACAGCCACAGTGACATGAGCGTTATGGTTCACCAAGCCAAACCAGTTTGAGTGTGTGTGTGTGTGTGTGTGTTTGAAAAGTCAGCAGGTGGCAAGGAAACACAGAAATCATGTCAGAGCAGCAGTGCATTGTGTTGTGTAGGTCGAGTGTGTTTGTGTGTATTTGGTGTCTTTTAGCAGCATAACCATAATTACATCAGGGCTCTTCACAAAGATTTTCATTCATTCATTTTATTTTCGGCTTAGTCCCTTTATTAATCTGGGGTCGCCACAGCGGAATGAACCGCCAACTATTCCAGCATATGTTTTACGCAGCGTATGCCCTTCCAGCTGCAACCCAGCACTGGGAAACACCCATACACCCCCATTCACACACTACGGCCAATATAGCTTACCCAATTCACCTATAGCGCATGTCTTTGTACTGTGGGGGAAACTGGAGCACCTGGAGGAAATCCACGTGAACACGGGGAGAACATGCAAACTCCACACAGAAATGCCAACTGACCCAGCCGAGGCTCGAACCAGCGACCTTCTTGCTGTGAGGCGACAGCGCTACCCACTGCACCACCGCACTGCCCACAAAGATTTTTAATGAGGTTATAAATAACCTGTTATAGGTTATTAAAGTGTTATTAAAATAAATTATTATGCAACTCCAGAAAACACAGAAATGCCAACTGACCCAGAAAAGTCAAATTCCAACTGACCCAGCGACCTTCTTGCTGTGAGGTGACAGTGCTAACCACTAAGCCACTGTGTCGCCCAAATATATCAATTAACTAAAATTATTAATTGATTTATTTTTTTTGCCATCTTGAACCACATCAATCTCTGAACTTAGTCTGAATATTCTGACTAAATTCAGAGACTGATGTGGTCCAAGATGGCAAATTTTGGAAGGTATGTTAAACCTGTAGGTACAGTAAAGTATTAAAAACAATTTTTTTTAGATTTCAGTTTTATTTCATCACTTAACATTCAAAATAAAGTAATAAAAATGCAATAATATAAAATAAAAAATTAACAAAAAATATAATAAATAAAAAATAGATAAAAAGATAAATAAATAAAAATTCCAACATTTGAAATCTTGGACCACATCAATGTCTGGATTTTGACTGTTAATGTAATTTGCAGATAAAAAAAGCATAGGCGAATGTCCAGAAAATATCAAACCTAAAAAAAAATAATTAACTAAATGTAGGTTCGTTTGGGCATTGTAGTTTCTTTAATTACTTTTAATAACTTTATTTCCTGTATGTTTAAAGGTTCTTAAACTCCATTAGGTGAGTCAGAAGTGTGCCTTAAAATTAAAAGTAATGATCCATCTTTTGAATAGCTTTTTGGTTTAATCAAAATCAGAACTACTGCTGCTCACTTCAAACCAAAATAACTTGATTTTTCAGGTTTATTTTCAATCCATTCTCATTCTTTTGGCTGAGCAAACCAAACACTTGTGTTGGCACGGTGGCTGGTGAAGGAAAGAAATGAGATCAGCTTAGAAAAGTGTTTCTTCTCTTACTGAACCAGAAAGACCCACCCTGAACTCACATCATCCATAATGCATTGCCCTGCCATCGCTATCATTTATCTTACTTTAGAGATACGTAAGCTGAGTTCAGAAGTGAAGAGTAACCTTTTTATTATGGGTATACACGAGGATTACTAACGGTTTCTTTTTGTATATTTGGCTTGATAGAAGGACTTTTTTGTTTTTGACCACTTTTGTGAATAATGGGTTTTGTCAAAATCAAATGAGAAATGAATTAATCTGTATGCATGAACACACTCACAAATAAATGCTAACTCGAGATGATAAATACCAATGCTCATTCGCAGTGGCCCCAAAATCATTTGTACAATTAAGCCATATGAATGCCACTTTATTTGATAACAATGCCAGGGGGCATTTTTTTAAAGATATGCACAACCACACTTTTCAAACTACATAAGAAAAACATAAGAATTTCAAACATTTCTGTAAGGTTTTAGATTACACAAAAACAAATAAAGGGGCCTAAATAATTAATTAATGAAGTAAACTAAATTAAATTAAATTTGAAATTTTGAAATCGTCCCTAAAGAGTCAGATCTGTGTTCTGTGACTAAATAGTTATTCAGTAAGCATGGTTCTTTGCACAAATAAATGAATACATTTTATTAACAAAAATAACAAAAAATATAATAAATAAAAAATATAAATAAATAATTTTTTTTCTAATGTTGGAACAAAATTCCAACATTTGTTACATTGGACCACATTAATCTCTGAATTTAGCTCTGAATATTCTGTCTAAATTTAGAGATTGATGTGGTCCAAGATGTCAAATTTTGGAAGGTATGTTAAACCCGTAGGTAAAGTAAAAATATGAAAACATATATTTTTCATATTTCAGTTTTGTTTTATAACTTAACATTCAAAATAAAGTAATAAAAATGTAATGATAAAAAATAAAATTAAAAATAACTAAAATTAAAAATATAATAAATAAAAGAAATTATAATTATTATATATTTATAAAAATAAATAAATAAATGAATAAATAAATAAATACAAATTAAATTAAATTAAATTAAATTTGCAAGGTACAAAAAACAATGATGTACAAGCTGTTTTAATTATATTATATTGCAAATTATATTTAAAGATCTGCAAAATGGCCTGAAAGTTTTCGGACCACGGACCAAATACAATAAAACAAAAGTATAATTAATACACTAAAAACAATCAATAAAATAAAGCATTTATTTACTACAGCTCAACATACAATCTGTTTACTGCATTGTAACAAAAAGCAAAAAGACTACATTCAGAGGCTGATGTGGTTCAAGCACACAGTATGAAACTTAAGAAGGTAAAGTGAACCAGGAAAGAAAGGGCTGGATATAAATACTCCAGTTCTTTCAACGCGGAAATGCACATACAGTATCTGTGGTCAGAGCCTGTAAATAGCATGAATTACATAATCAATGTCACCACGACTTCAAGTAGCAGATGAACAGGCTTCCTGACATCCTCACCTCAGAGTCATCAGGAACACCACAAAACCCTCACAATCACACACTGAGAGAGCTGAAACTGGTTCATTCGTTCAGCGTGTACGGAGCTAAATGAGCCTACTCGCATTTCTTTAGAAGAGTGGATTTTTTTTTTATAGGTCTGTGACCTTCAATAAGCAGGTCTTTGTCTGCTCTCTGACCTCTATATGTAATTGGCTAGTCAGTATTGGAAAAAGATGTTATATATCTCACACTGGTAATGGAGTGTGGCTGCCAGTGAGGTTGTATTGGTGCACAAAGCCTATCCCGAAAACGATTCTTTGGCAAATTAATTATAGATTTGATGGATTAAGCCCGAAGTATACTTAGCATGTTTTTATACTGTAGGTCCTTCTTCAAAAAAAAGTGTGAATCAAACATACATAAATGTTTATTTTATTTTTGGATTAATATATGTAAGGGATAAAGAACATCCGTGTGGTCGTTATATGAAAATTATACAGTTGAAGTCAAAATTATTAGCCCTCCTATGATTTTTTTTTCTTTTTCAAATATTTCCCACCACCTAGCAACACCTTAGCAACAGCATAGCAACTGTTACATTCCCCTGTAGAACGTACTTTGGGGTTATGTGTGTGCGCTTCTGTTTGTATGTGGGTGTGTCATTTTAAGTGTGTTTCAGGTACAAACGGCATTGGAGGATCCGCATTCCATGCTGATGATGTTGACCGCTGACGCTGGGATCGCGTCACCAATCGCTGGTTGATGTAGTGTTTAAAAAGCCGGCCCTAACTGCAATGGCGATCTCTCTCTCTCTCTCTCTCTTACTCTTTCTCTGGGCTTGGTGGTGAATGGGTCTCTGTGAGGACAGTCTCTCTTGCGAGGACTAGTCTAAGAGAAAATTTGGTTTTGTTTTGGTTTGTGATAAATGCTCTTGTCTAAAATCTATGTGAGATTGCAATGTGTTTGTTCATGAACTCGTCCAGTTAACTGATACTCTTGAGAAATACCTCAAAGAGGTTGTTGAAGTGAGTAAGTCGCACGATATACATTTACAACACCCAGGTTTACTTTTGTAATATTCCATTAGGTTCAGGAAAGTGTGCTGTTTTCTGTATGTTTGTTTTGTTTTTTAGTTAGAGTAGTTTAGTTGTTTGATACGTTGAAGATGTTTCTTTTCATGCTTTTCTTTGAATATCTAGTTAAGTTTGTTAATACAGTTAGTATGTTTTGTTATATTTCTTTCTTTGATTTAAGCACCTCTAACTACCTCCTCTCCATCAGGTAAATTGCCATTTAATCATTGTAAATATTTATTCTTTCACTGTACAAATCTTTTCACTTGTTTTCACTGGTATGGGCAATAAATAATCAATTGGAGTGATATTCGGTCTTCAGTTGCTTTTTCTCTTTATTCACTGGTTACACGCACAAAACTATTATATGTTATGTCAAAAATACCCTTAGTTTATAAAAAAAAAACATCTAAAGGACGTAACACAACCATTCAAAACACCTTAGCAACCACCTAGCAACACCTTAGCAACTGCATAGCAACCACTCAGAATGCCTTAGCAACCACCTAGCAACCAAGTAAAATAGTAATGCATTGTTCCCCACCAATTTGCCATGGCTAAGCCCACTCACATTTTCTTCAGGATATGTACATATCTAGTTAAAACTATTATGTTTTAACCATTAACTATTATGTTTTTTCCGTTAAACAGAAATTGGGGGGAAAATATATAAGGGGCCAATAATTCAGGAGGGCTAATAATTCTGACTTCAACTGTAAATGTACTAATTTATTACATAAGCTCTACTCACCATCTGAATCTCCAACCAGAACATTCTCCATGTGTCTGATCAAGGCCTCCAGGTCACCGTCCTGTGACACACACACAAAGGGGACACATCTATGGTTCAAACGCACCATATGTTCCTTCTGGTCCACGTACTATGACATTATAATATTAGCGGAAATAATAGAGCTTCTTCTGTTTAAGATCAAATAGTGGCCAGACTCCCAGATGACAGTCCAGCCACACAGAGGTCTCGAAAACACAGATCCTATAAAACACATTTCCAGATCAATGGGTCTCCCGTCTGAAATCATAACATGACCTGGAGGTGGAAGTAGGAGCATGAGAGAGGCTACATTCTCCCTTGAGGTGTTCACCTTGTTATGATGAAAGCCTCAAGGAACGGATGGACTGAATGAGGCTGAAGCAGAGCTAAACGTGCATCAGCAAAATAATGAGGAAGCTGCTTCTGCTGCGCTTGTGGACTGTCCTAAAATATTTTCACTCTCTCACTATACTTTTTTTAATAAAATATTTTTTGAAGGCGGCACGGTGGCTCAGTGGTTAGCACTGTTGTCTCACAGCAAGGTCGCTGGTTTGAGTCCCAGCTGGGTCAGTTGGCATTTCTGTGTGAAGTTTGCATGTTCTCCCTGTGTTCGCATGGATTTCCTCCAGGTGCTCCGGTTTCCCCCACAGTCCAAAGACATGCGCTATAGGTGAATTGGATGGACTAAGTTGGCCGTAGTGTATGAGTGTGTGTGTGAATGAAAGTGTATGGGTGTTTCCAAGTAATGGGTTGCGGCTGGAAGGGCATCTGCTGAGTAAAACATATGCTGGAATAGTTGGTGGTTCATTCCGCTGTGGAGACCCCTAATAAATAAGGAACTAAGCGGAAGAAAAATGAATGAATGAATGAATGAAAATATTTTTTGAATATCCAAAAGTGCATATCCGATTATCCCAGCAGGGTTATTAAAGATAACTAAGCTACATTAAAAGCGTAGACCAATTATTTGTCATTTAACTACATTTTCAAATTGGCGGTGTCATGTAGTTTAATTTGATGTGGTAAAAAAACTAAAACAAAGTGAAATAAAAAGAATGTATTCAATTTTATAGGAATGTAATTTAAACATAAACATTTCCATCAAAGATTATTTTCCACCATGACAAAATAATTATCTGAATAAAATACAAAACCTATGTATTCTGTAATACGTGTAAGAATAATAATATTTAAATAATTCTAATTATAATAATTAAATAATTATTTAAATAAACTGCATATTATTAGTAGTATTTTAATTTTAATTACAAAGCAGTACCATTACTACTTCAATTAATAATAATAATAATAATAATAATAATAATAATAATAATAATAGCAATAAAAATAATATTTTACTATATCTTAAAAAATTTAAAATACTATTTTTATAATTTAATAGATATAAAAAAAATGTATAATTTAAAAGATATTAACTAATGTCTATTCAAGAATTTAACCAAGAATTTTTCATAGCTAGTTCATGATTACTAATAAAGGCTGAGTGGGTCCACAATTAGTACAGCTTCACAATCACTTCACAATCGGGAAAGCAAGGTTTGTTTTCGCAGAACTTAAAGTTGTTTTGAAAGACATATCTGAAGTAAAATTATGAATTTTTTCTATCATAAAGTTATGTTTATGTTAGCAGAAAATTGCTGGGCAACAGAGGCACGGATATTTAAATGCACGAGGAAAGTAAGATGCATGCTGTAATTCTGACTGCGGCAGTTCAAGGCAGAAATAATCAAAACCTATTTTGTGTTTTGTAATTTTAATAAAATAACAATACTAGAAAGAAATATGCATACATTTAGGAAAAATCAGTATATGTGGGTTTTATTTTAACAGTTATTAAATTACAGAATAAAAAAAAAACATCAAAATGACCGTCGCTACCAGATTGCTGTTGTGTTTGCGATAAGGAAAAACGCTATAGTTTTTAATACTGAATAACATTTTTATGGTTTAATATTAAAAGTCTAGCTCTGGGACAAGGTTTAAACATTACAATGTAAAAATCAAAAGGCAACTTAACGATAAATTACTGTGCCAGAGGTTGAAGAAAGACAATATTGTGATTGAAAAAAACATAATCAAACTGCAATTGGTTTGCAGCAAGCAGAGCCGAGTTCATTGTGTATGAGACACAAGTGCATTGAGTAAGAAAACCCGCCTTTGGGCAGTGCAAAACACTAAAATGAGAAAAGTAAAAAAAAACTTGCAGAAAGAACTGCTATGTATTATACAGCTATTTACAAAATTCAATTCTTCTATCCTCCATTCTGGGAATCTCACCCGGCCACGGCTGGCAGCACAAACATCGCCAGCTCCACAGCTAATTATCAAATATCCACTGGGGTAGAAGTCTATTCCACTGCCTCTTTTGGTTTTATACTTATACCATCACGCTTTTTTTTCCCTTCCTCTCAATGGTGACAAATAGTTTTAATCTATCTCAGCTGGCCTGATCGAATCGCGCAGAGGCCTGGTATTGGATTGCCACTTTAAAAGTCTGCTGAGGTAGTTCAGAATCTCTAGGGAGTCCAGATGAGCCCCTGGCTTTTTTTTCGCACTTGATCTGAACGTATGTGTTTGGCTGTTGTGCCACTGATCTCCAGCACTACAAAATATCTCTACATTAATAATAAGCCCCAATGGGTGAAGTGCATTTGCATAATGCGGACTGTAATACCACAGACAAGTGCTATTGAATTCTTGCCCATTAATGATTACCTGTGGACTTGAGTGCATGTTAGGTATGACTGAATTCATCTTATTCCATGCTTCATTAACAGATGATGCTGTCAACGAAAGCTCATTGAGACTCGAGAGTGCGCCTGAGTGTAAATAATAATTTAAAAAGGACGGAAGGAAATATGGTCATCAGGACATCATTTATATGTTTTTAATAAAACAAAATTTTATTAAAAACCATTTAATAAAACAAAATGCAAAAAAAAGCCAATTAAAAGTATACATAACACAAAAAATTAAATTAGCAGTTTTTTAATTTTATGCTAAGTAATCACGGTTTCAACTAAAAAATGCTCTTCTGAAAAAAAACAACAACAACTCATGCTCATTAGAACTATGTGCCTCAGCATACATTTTTGCACAAAAAAAAAAAGTAAAATATATTGCTCCAGGTATATTTCGTTGCACGTTTCAGATGACAAATCCACTAGAGGGCGCTGCCTACAGTTTTGCGAATATGTTATTTAAGGTATGTTGTGTTATATTGTATGTTTCAGATAAACGTCTTTCTACACAAGAAAACGGGACTTGTCATACAGACCACAAGCAAACCGTTGACTTAAACCCTCCCCTAAATCCAACCAATAGTGTTTTCGAAAGCAAATGTAAGAGAAAAGTGCACTGCGAACATGTAGTTTTACCTTTATTTTACATTGCTTTTACATTTTTTGAAGAACTGTGCTATACTAGACTGAAATCTGAGCACTTTGCATCACAAGAACAACACATTACAAGATTAGCTACCGAGCAAACTGACTACGGCAGAAAAGATGTCCATATGGAGATAGATATGAGGAAAATGTATTTGATTAAAAATCATAGAGATTGTAAAATTATTTGGTGTTATGCAGAAAACTAATCCTTTATTTGTTGATAATATGTTCCTGTACATATCATTAGTGAGAAAAAGAACAAAAGTTGTGGGTGTCAAACTGCCCTGTAGAGTTCATTTCACCTTGAAACTGCAGTCAAACGTTTTTTTTTTTGTATCACAAAAATATAGGCTGAAGCACGCATTTCCAACAAGCCTGTGTTATATGAAAAAAGATCACCTACATTTTGGATGGCCTGAGGATGAGTACATTAATGGCAGATCTTCATTTTTGGGTGAACTATCCCTTCAATTTTTGATATTCTGTTTATTATTTTGCACAGCTACAATACAAATATATATATACCTCAATATGTGAATCAATTTGGACATTGGAATGACTTTGCTGTGGCTGTTTAATGTTTTTCAGTTGACCTCCAGTAGAGAACCTTGTCTAAATTTCTAAATTTACACTAAATTATTATATATTTTTGATCAATAGTTTATTTAATGTTAACTGACAGACCTCACATGTAAGTTCTAATTACAGTACGTCCGATTTACAGAGGCAGCACAGAGTTAAATCATCTTCGGATGTAAATATCACACAGCCACACACACTGATTGACAAGAGCTTCTCTGCGGCAGTGGATCTCTCCTCACCTGTCCACATGTCTGACAGGACGGGTCTGTAGGGAGATTATCCTCTGGGTCCTCCTCTCCATCTGAATCTTCCTCCGAGCATGACTCGAATTCATCCACAAAGTAAAATGCCTCCGCCGCCTGAGGATCCTCTGGGATTGCTGGAACGATGGAAAAAAAAAACAGGACTGATTTAACTGATACTCCAAATTGTTGAGGAAAATGTTGGGATATGGCAGTCTCAGCCATTTACACTTTATATTTTTTCATTTGATGGCACTTTGCTGTCAGCATCCACCCAGATCTGAAACGTACAGAATATTTCTACACCTTGTAAATAAATTAACATCGACAACCTTATATACGCACACAGAGTTTTTGGGTCTGCAACCAAAATGATTACACAGTTTCATGCTGCTGATTCAATTAGACAGCGACTGAACCTCCACATTTGAGACTCAGAGATGGCAGAGAGAGATGAGGGAACGAAAGAGTGGTATGAGACTATACTTTACTCTGTGGGGTTTCCCATTCACTGTCTCAACAGTTTCACTTTCTTTTACAGTGCTCTCCAAATGTCCTACAGACAGAATGAGAATAGTAATGAATCAGCATGTGGATTTACACCTGAATCCCATAAAAGGGGATGCTTTAAAGGTCCCATGAAATTAAAATAATTTTTTTTATTGTTAGTTTAAGGATATCTATAAGCTATTGCACACCAAAATTATCGTTTAGGAGACATTAAAACTGATATAAACATGTAAAGCGTGTAGGTTGTCACTTCCGACTACATGGATCGACCGGTTTTATTCACGTCACCTCATACTTCAGTTTCTCATCAAATCTTGACCAATCAAATGCTCTCTAGTATCTGATATGCCCCGCCCCCTTCAAGACACTTCTTATTTGATTTTCATTTGATGCGCTTGATCTTCACTGACAGAGCTGTGATAAAAATTAAACGCTATTGGTTGTTTTTTTTAAAGGGGAGTGGCTACTCTATGCCCCACCATCTCTCAATTTTTCAGTTCAGTTCGTGTCAAACATCGAATAAAAACATGCACATTTCAAAGCACTTCACGGGACCTTTAAACGATCAACAACCAGGTATAAAATGCACAAACACAAGCTAGTCATAAAGAAAAGGTCATGGTTTGGCTTGTTGACACTTTTACACTGTCGCTGCAGGTGTTTTTATGGTCTGCGGGTTAAACTGAGTGGAGACAAATGCGATTTCAGCATTGGAAGATCCTCCAGATTGAGATTTCACCTAGGATGCAATATAATTTCGTAGCAGGATAGGGCTGCACAATATATCAACAAATTATCATTATTGTGATAATAGTATATACAGTATCCATACTGCAGAGAAGTGCAATAAATTGTATTTTATGTGGCAATCATTTGTGTGCTGTATGCATACAGTAGGTTGACCAATCAAATGGAGCCTTATAATCTTTATCCCCACCTCTCCAGTAGGTGCTGTTAGGTGAACCTACAGTCGTGGCCAAAAGTTTTGAGAATGACATAAATATTGGAAATTGGAAAAGTTGCTGCTTAAGTTTTTATAATAGCAATTTGCATATACTCCAGAATGTTATGAAGATTGATCAGACGAATTGCATAGTCCTTCTTTGCCATGAAAATTAACTTAATCCTGAAAAAAACTTTCCACTGCATTTCATTGCTGTCATTAAAGGACCTGCTGAGATCATTTCAGTAATCATCTTGTTAACTCAGGTGAGAATGTTGACGAGCACAAGGCTGGAGATCATTATGTCAGGCTGATTGGGTAAGAATGGCAGACTTGACATGTTAAAAGGAGGGTGATGCTTGAAATCATTGTCCTTCCATTGTTAACCATGATGACCTGCAAAGAAACGCGTGCAGCCATCATTGCGTTGCATAAAAATGGCTTCACAGGCAAGGATATTGTAGCTACTAAGATTGCACCTAAATCAACAATTTATAGGATCATCAAGAACTTCAAGGAAAGAGGTTCAATTCTTGTGAAGAAGGCTTCAGGGCATCCAAGGAAGTCCAGGAAGTGCCAGGATCGTCTCCTAAAGAGGATTCAGCTGCGGGATCGGAGTGCCACCAGCGTAGAGCTTGCTCAGGAATGGCAGCAGGCAGGTGTGAGTGCATCTGCACGCACAGTGAGGCGAAGACTTTTGGAAGATGGCTTGGTGTCAAGAAGGGCAGCAAAGAAGTCACTTCTCTCCAAAAAAAACATCAGGGACAGATTGATCTTCTGCAAAAAGTATGGCGAATGGACTGCTGAGGACTGGGGCAAAGTCATATTCTCCGATGAAGCCCCTTTCCGATTGTTTGGGGCATCTGGAAAAAGGCTTGTCCGGAGAAGAAAAGGTGAGCGCTACCATCAGTCCTGTGTCATGCCAACAGTAAAGCATCCTGAGACCATTCATGTGTGGGGTTGCTTCTCATCCAAGGGAGTGGGCTCACTCACAATTTTGCCCAAAAACACAGCCATGAATAAAGAATGGTACCAAAACACCCTCCAACAGCAACTTCTTCCAACAATCCAACAACAGTTTGGTGAAGAACAATGCATTTTCCAGCACGATGGAGCATCGTGCCATAAGGCAAAAGTGATATCTAAGTGGCTCGGGGACAAAAAACTTGGAAATTTTGGGTCCATGGCCTGGAAACTCCCCAGATCTTAATCCCATTGAGAACTTGTGGTCAATCCTCAAGAGGCGGGTGGACAAACAAAAACCCACTAATTCTGACAAACTTGTAATTATATTTCAGTACATCACAGAAACAACTGAAACAAAGATCTAAAAGCAGTTTAGCAGCAAACTTTGTGAAAACCAATATTTTGTGTCATTCTCAATACTTTTGGCCACGACTATAGAGCTGAAAATAAATAAGAATCCAATAATAATCTGAATACCCACAGGTTTTCAGTCATTTGTGGTAAAGTCCATTTTTTTAATATATATTTTGTAAAGTTTATTCATTTATTTAATTAGTTATCACATCACTCAACGGCATCACATATTTTCCCAGTATTGTGCAGCTCTAGAGCAGGTTGCAGACTGTGATTGGGCTTGAGCTTGTTTTGAAGAACAATTAGGCTGGTTTTGTTATGCAGACCTGGATATGTTGGTTAGCATTGTCCTTTGTTCCCCTGCTGGCAGATGTAATAACTGCACCACATGACTGTAAAAGCAATTTTCACCACTGATAGCTACTTATATAATTGCATTCTTATATAATACGCACTGGCAGTCAAAAGTTTAAAAAGCATTGTATCATAATGTAAGTTTAAGCATTGTAACGTATGTTCACTGAAGCTGAAATTATTTCATGAAAATACAATAAATAGCAATGCTATTATTGGAAAAAATTTTAAAAGAACTGTTTTTTTATTTTTATATATATTTTAAAATGTCATTTATTCCTGTGATGGTAAAGCTGAATTTTCAGATGCCATAACACTCTTCTGTGTCATATGATACTTCAGAAATCATTCTTATGCTGATTTAGTCAATCATTAGCATATATTATCGGTTCTCAATTATTAAGAATGTTTACTATTAATGTATGAACTGTGTTTCTTTTTTTCAGAATTGTTTGATGCATAGAAAATATTAAATATACTTTTTTATAAAGCCCTTTAGAAGTGTTACAAATGATTTACTGTCAACTGAATCAATTTAGGTCACAAAACTGTTTTCAACACTGAGTAACAATGCATGTAAATGATTCATCTTTGCGATCACAGAACGAAATTGTATCATAAATCATATCAAAAGAGAAACAAATCACTTTAAATAATACTTAAAAAAATATATGTATTTTTCATCAAATAAATGCAGCCTTGGTGAGCATGATCATTTATTTTTATTTCCTTCAAACGTTTTACTACTAGTGTAATGTATCTTTTTGCAACCCTGTTTTTTTATCATTATTATTTGTTTTAGTGTTTAATATAGCCCACAAGGGCAATGTCCTACTCTGTTTTCTCTGTTGTTGTGGCCAAAAGGATGTGCAACCTGCAATTTAGAATTAAAGTGTAGAGCACATTTACAACACAACAGCTCTGTTTTATCCAGTAAAGAGGATTAGTCATGACAGCGAGCAGAAAGCACAGACTAAAGCATCTCTGTGCAGGAAGCTCAGTCATTTCAAATGATCATGTGTTCAGACCTCAGTCCTGCCTCATTGACTCTGTTTATGTCTGTTTTATACTGAAACCTCCAGACAGAATAAAAATGAGTGGCCTCTGCTAGGAGAATGTCTAAACATTTTTAACCCTTTAATGTGCACTCTAAGAAAAGATTATTGTATTTTTGACACCACTCTAAAGCAAATATTGTTTTATTTTTTTAATGACAACCTATACATCAAAGTCAACCATGGTGGTTACAATGCCTGATAAATTGTAAGAAATTTCAGTCATACTTTTCCAAAGCTTGTAAAAGTTTATTCTTTGTATTTCTTTACTTGTCTGAGACATACAATACACACAATCTTTTGTAAAACATTTGGCAGTGAGGTTTGTTCTAGTAGAGGACCATTGGTCATCCTAGACTAATTCTATCTTAAACCCTTGCTTTACTTGTAAAATTAACTAAAATGGGATGTTAATGAAGATAAATGAAAAGCCCAAGATGCATGAAAGTCTGGATCTTTCAGAGAACACTCTGATTACTAACTTTATTGATTCCAATTAGTAATGTTAAGGACACACCAAAATATTTAACAATGTTTAAATAGCCATTAGTCCTTTTCGTGCCATTTGCAGTACTTTATGCTCAAATACTGAAAGCACTTCAGTTTCTCAACGTTTTGTGCCTGGTGCCAGCCTACACAGAATTAATTATAATCTTGCATTTTAAAAAGGACATTAATGTTCATAATATTCCTTGACAAGAAAGTTTAATGCAGTGTTTTGAGAAATGGTTACAATCGGATGGATGGATGGACGGACAACAGACGGAAGGATGGATAGATATGATGGATGGATGGATGGATGGATATGATGGATGGATGGACAGATGGGCAGAATGAAAGACACCAAGAAAGAATGATATGACTGATGGATTGATGGACGGATGGATGGGCAGACCGATGGACAGAATGAAAGATAGTGGATGGATGAATGGATGGATGGATGAAGGAACAGACAACAGACAGAAGGATGGATAGATAGGATGGATGGATGGATGGATGGATAAATATGATGGATGGATGGACACATGGGCAGAATGAAAGACACCAAGAAAGAATGATATGATGGATGGATCGATGGATCGATGGACAGAATATAGATACTAGAATAAACAATACAACATGCATCGATGGAATGCCACAATTACAATGCATGGACAGACAAGTTAATGGATGTATGCAATACATGGTTTACTGCTATTTTACACCATTGTTTCAGCATACCATTGATCAGTACTCTATTAGGCATATTAGTGTCAACCTAGAGTACTAATTATTAATGCAGTAGTGATGTATGCAAACAAATTAAAGAAAGCCTGTTACAGACTGGGGAGAATTATACTGACAAGGTTTGCAGATAATGTGCTTATTGTTAGAGATTATTCATTTGAACAGCTTCCTTCCAACGCATCGAGTTCCCTAGTGTAGTCATTATAGTTTAACTGCAGACACGAGCTGAATCAGACTGTATGTTTATTTACTTCCAGAACTCAAGAAAATCGCCTGAAAGAGCAGTCTGGGTGCTTGAATAACAAGCAAATTTGAAACTATGAACTCTCAAAATGACTAAATAAATTTATCCCCGAAGAGCCTTTATCTTTATTTATGATGTACCTATCATGTTGCTCAGTGTCTCTTCTGAGTGATTTCAGGTAAACTATTGCTAAACATGCACACATTTATTTGTTTAGCATTAATAATGCATTATTCATCTGTTGAGTATTCCTTGCCTTTGAGAGAAGCTGCATAGGGTTTTGGAAATGCAAAATAATAAATACATCAGCTAAACTCAAGTACAAGAGATTTGGCATCGGCATCCATTCACACAAGCTTTCCTATACAATTTTATTTCCCACACATTCACACTTAAACTATAATATTTTCTGACACATATTTCAGATTCACACTGATTGCACCCCAGCATCCTTTATCGATAAATCACACCGTGTGGATTCTCCCTGAGTTGTCTAAGAGCACAGCTGTGGCTCCGCACTCGTTTAAAACATCTCATTTACAGAGGAATCTAAAGTGATTAGAAGCAGCAACTGATAGATAACCTCTCAGGACTTCCTGAAAACACATCTCTGAGATTTATCATCATGATACCAAAACCAGATTAAGAAGGCGTCTTGGCCATAACTTATCTTTCCCTTGATGCACATGATGACCGTGGTAAACGAATGAGTCACTGAAAACCAGCAATACGTAGGATCAGGCTCTAAACATATTCACAGCCAATGCAAAATTGTCAAAAAATATGATATTTATCCTCCACACATATATTAAGTTACAAACTGTTAAACAATCAAGCAAAAAGAGACCCAAGCAGGGACTATTCTCACATACTGTAAATAGCAACCATTATTCATGAGTAGCCCTTAAAAGTATTCAGACAGCTTTGGAACATTTTAAAATGTCACTGCATTATATAATAATACATCAACCAACAAATGATGCTACAGAGGAGCTGTTCCCAAAATTAACTTCACCTTCCTCAGTCATTTATGCATTGACTTTTAGCTAACTGCCCAACTACTGTCCATCTGCTAATGACTCAACAGGAAGGGTTTGTGTACAATGACACATGAAAAAACCAATATACCATTAAATTCAGCTGCAATTTAGACCTAACCAAGCAACAACTTTTTTTATAACTGCAATGCATATTTTGGTGTAACTGAGAGCAAATTTACAACAGGAAATTTATGATTTATATAATTTGATTTAGACAATCCAACCATGTATGGATGGATTAATGGAGGATAGATGGCAAGATACATTAAGACAATATATGGATGTATAGACAAATAATGCTGAATATGATGGAATGGAATTATGTAATGGATGGACAAATGATCAAATGGAGGGATGGACGAATGGACAAATGATCAAATGGAGAGATGGACGGATGGACAAATTAACAAATGGAGGGATGGAAGGATGAACAAATGAACAAATGGAGCATGGACGGATGAACAAATGGAGCGATGGATGGATGAACAAATAAATAAATGGACGGATGGATGGATGGACAAATGATCAAATGGAAGGATGGACAGATGGACAAATGGAGGGATGGAAGGATGGACAAATAAAAAATTGGAGGCATGAAAGGATGGATGGTTGGACAAATGAACAAATGGAGGGATGGGTGGATGGACAAATGGAGGGATGGACAGATGGACAAATGAACAAATGGAGGCATGATGGATCTACAAATGAAAAATTGGAGGCATGAAAGGATAGATGGTTGGACAAAGGAACAAATGGAGGGATGGACGGATGGACAAATGAACAAATGGAGGGATGGATGGATTGACAAATGAACAAATGGAGGGATGGACGGATGGACAAATGGAAGGATGGATGGACAAATGATCAAATGGAAGGATGGATGGACAAATGAACAAATGGAGGGATGGACGGATGGACAAA
>CAIGQV010001633.1:21528758-21539192 GCA_903798115.1 Danio jaintianensis | reverse complement strand
GAGAGAGAGAGAGAGAGAGAGAGAGAGAGAGAGAGAGAGAGAGAGAGAGAGATCTCTGAAGTAGATAGTAACAGCTCAATAAGGAACCAGAGATATCAGAATTTATGTTAATTAAGCTTGCCGTTTTGTCGGCTGCATCTTTAACTGAGCCTGATTGCATCTTTCCGTAAGTTTTTCTGAGTTAAAATGACTTAAAAACTGATCTGATGAGCTTTCATGGATTGTCAGAGCTCATACATTTTTCAAGACAACAATTTGACAGCAATCAAACATAATACCACATTACTTGCACATTTGCATAATATGTAATGATGAATTGTTCTTTCAGATTATGAGTTTTGACTCAATGAGGGAATAACTTTCCAAATGACTTGCTGAGAGCTGAAAATTCCCGGAAGATTTAAATCAAGTCAGACGTTTGGTTGCACCTCTCATTTTGCATTACTGTTTTCCAAATTTTAGAATACTGTAAGGGGTTCCACAAGGTCAAAACTGCATTGTAAAGGAAAAAAACACAGATAATTAGCTATTTTTCCATTCATTTTTCCCATAGGGATAGGGATTTTCCCAAGGGTCGTTGTTAAAGCATTATAAACCATGAACCAAGCAACTAGCTGCGAATCCCAACATTACATTAATTTGAAGCAAAGCAGTAAATCAGACAAAAAGGTATAATACACGGTGTATTTAAGGCTTTTAATGAGGGGATGGGGGGAGGGGGTGAACTAAAAATCAATGTGATCCAAAAGCTTTGTGAAAAACAAATATAAAAGTGTTAAAAAAATACAAATAAAAAAAATACAAATATTTAGATATTTTGAGAGGTCAGCGAGGGATCTTTGTTTACTGAAGCTCTCTGATTGGTGGAAATGTTTGAACATCATGATGCTCACAAGTCTGTATTTTATAGGTTTATCAGTTATTGTTTAAAATTAGCTTTACTAAGGATAAAACAGGGGTTCAATAGGGGTTAACTGTTACACCAGTGCAAAGCTCTATAGTGGACAAAGGTTCTTTAGATTATTAAAATATTCTTCACGGGTAGAAAAGAAATGGTTCTTTTAGCAATTATTCAGGAAACAAACATATTTTTCAATTGTACTGTGTCCAAAACTCCATTATGCAATCTCGTAATGATATTTCAGTCAAGTTAAAACAAAAAAACAAAGACTCTTGTTGGTTAAAATGAATTGAAATGGCTAAATGGTTCAGTTTTTCCTACCATATGTCCGATTTGGAGTCGTATCCTTTGTGGCTCAGGGCTTCAGGGCTCATGTAGTATGGGGTCCCAGTGAAGGTAGTCGCCAGGTCACATGACCCCATCAGAAAACAGGACACACCAAAGTCACCTTTAAAAATTTTAGAGAAGTTCCATTTGCATAAACATTCTGAAAAGTAGTTTTGCAGACTTTAAAACTTTATGTACACGCTTGGTTTGAAAAAAAAGAGGGTATTTTAGAGTTAGTATCATGCAATATCAAGTATGCAAATAAGGAAAATAATAGCCTGTAGCTGTACAGTAGTAACTGACTGTAGTAATAACTGTAGTAACTGACTACCACACATTCAGAATTAAAGGTACAAAATCTTTGGTAGTACTTTAAGGTTAACTTTTGTAACTCTAAGGTACTATGATGTATATATTTGTACTTTTTTAGGTTAATATGTACCTTTAAGGACCTGTTAGAAACAAAAATGTACCTCCCCAATGACAGATTTTGTACTTTTATTTCTCAGAGTGCGCAAGCTTCTTACAATTCATGAGTCACAGACCACCTTCTGACTTACTGAATTTAATTCCCAATAATACCACATTATTCCTCTAAAAACTGTGCCTTCAACAGGACACATATTATATTATTATTATTAAGCCATGCTATGGATCTTTATTGTTTCACTTGTAATGGTTTTAATTACTTTTGCAGTGTTTTGTCATTATGATGTGTTTTATGAGTGTTCAGCATATTTCTTTATTGATTTTGTTAGTTGTAACGCTGTTGAGGTGTCTTGAGACATTGTGTGTCTCCTAAAAATAGAATGAAGCATCTTAATGTTTGTAAAAAAAAAAAAAAAAAAAAGGCAAAACGCTATGAAAGACTCTTTCTAAGCCATTTAAAATGTAATTGTACAATATAAAATTAAAGTGCTTTCTGTGTTGCTAACAGAACATCTGCACTGAACTTCAACTGAACATAAGTTCTTCTTGCTGTGATAAATTTATTAGATAAATGAGACATTTATTTGCTAAGCATACAAATAAAAGTTAGCTGAGTTATTGCAGATACATGCTGGAAGTACTCCAAAATCAGAATGAATGGTGAGTTTTTTTAAATCACAGTACAAAATTAGAAGTACTGCATAGAACTTGAAAATATCTTTCATAATGTTGAAAGATATGAGTTTTTCAATGTTTTCTTTTTTCAATTTGACCTGAGAATTACTGTGTGCTAAACCCTGTTATTTTGGCAGGCTAAGGCGCAAATTGACATAAAGCAACACAAATGCACAGATTAGCTTTCAAGTGGGTCTGCTATATGAAAGAATTTCATCCTTCAAAAACACACAAATCCATTACACTGCACTGAAACAAGCTAAAAGTGATTTATGCTGACAACATCGTGACAAAAAGTATGACAAGAAATTTTGATGTCCATCAGTGCACTTATTTCTGGCAGAAAATACAAAAGTGAAGCACATCAGCTTCTGAAGATCTGCATCTGGCATCTGCCATGGCTGACCGGCAATCACGTTTTTAATTTTTTTTTACTGTGTAATGATCCTGTTTCTTTGTAGATGAGTGTCTGGACTGTCATAAAAAGGCCTGATTTTACCAAATGGGAGGTGTTTGGGCTTTTGGTGTCATTAAAAGTCGCTTTTGAAAGCGTTGCTAGAACATCAAAAGCACATCAAGCATCCTTTGGGCTGCAAAGCAAAGCTTACCTATCTTAACAATGTTTTTCCTTAGAAATATATTTTTGGCCTTTAGATCTCTGTGAAGTATTCTCCTATTAAAGTGAGAGAAACTAAAATCAATAAACAGAGAAGCAGCAAGAAACATTCAGTATATCTGTCTTGTAAATTAAAACCTTTGTGTAAGGATGGGTTACAGAAGACCTAAAGAGTTAGTTCACCCTAAAATTAAAATTGTCATCATTCATTCACCCTCATGTCACTTCACACCAATAAGAAATGTTTATTATTTGTAAATATAAAATGTAAATATTAAATATTTGTCTTCAAAACACAAATGAAGATACTGTTTTTGAGATTTCTGTCACTTCTTTAAAAGTCTGTTCACTATTATTGTAGTGATGGATCTTTACTGCTGGATCCAAATGGAGCTTTAAATGGAGCTTTTTTGATAGTCAGGCAGGCAAAGTTCAATACAGGTGCAGATGGTAGCATACAGATAATCCAAAGAGTAGTTGGTGTAACAGGCAAATAGATCAAGGCAGGTGGCAAAACAAACATAAACAGTATAAAGACAAGGCAGGGAACACTCTTCGTAATGCACACTACAGTAAATAAGACTCAGCCAGGATGTGTGTGAGAATTGTGTGTATATAGTCCATGAAATCAGTCTGGAAATGTAGTTCCGGTGAATCCAGGAGGGCTACGTTGCTGGTGATCATAGCAATTATAAAGAAAAATAAATCCATAAAGAAAAATAAATCCATATCCACTGAGCTGTTTAAACCAAGCCAAGAGACATGATTATTTTCAGGTCTCGTTCTGTGGTGCATTTTATTTATTTATTTTTAGTATAGCACATTGGTCAGGTGACACAATGGCACAGTGAGTAGCGCTGTCGCCTCACAACAAGAAGGTTGCTGGTTCGAGCCCTGGCTGAGTCAGTTGGCATTTCTGTGTGGAGTTTGTATGTTCTCCCCGTGTTCGCATGGTTTCTTCTGGGTGCTCCGGTTTCCCCCACAGTCCAAAATGTGGTATAGGTGAATTGGGTAAGCTAAATCATCCGTAGTGTATGTGAGTATGTCCTGGTCCTCCAGTTTGAGGGTTGAGCGTTGGCTAACAACTCACCTCATAAAAACTAGATGTTATGAAACACCAATATGGTGCGCTAAATATCAACTTCGATATAAATGGTCCTGTGAGTAAGTAAGTAGTATTGCACATTGTTCAACAATAGTTGTTTTCATTGGTCCTATATGAATGTATAAATTTAAAGTATTTTATAAAATTATTTAATTCACGCTGCTGTTCACAGAAAAACATTGTTCAGTTGTTTGCAGCATTTAAAATTGGTTACGTAAACTCAAAAAGTCTTGCTGCATGACAACCAATGAGGTTCATTCTTGCACCACACAGCTTCTACAAGATCCAATGAGATTCCTTCTTGGGTCACATTCACATAATGGAGCTTCTGCAAGAATTGATGAAGTTCATTCTTGTGCCAAACCAAATACTTGAGCTTCTACAAGAACCAACGAGGATCATCTTGTATTTCACGGACAGGACCAGACAGAACCGATGGACGTGTTTGTTATTTCTGCACAGTATTTAAAAAAAATACAAAATAAATTTCTGATATATGCTGAATAATTTTGAGATTATAGGAACTGAACATTTAACAAATAAAGTTAAAAAATATTTATAAATACAATTAGAACCACTTGTTTGGGAAAGAACGCTACAATAGGTCCCTCATATTATACGTCCACTGACTAAAAGACAAAAAAAATACTTAACAAATTGTAAAGGGGCAGTCGTGGCCTGGTGGTTAGAGTGTTGGACTCGTGATCCGAAGGTTGCTGGTTCGATACTCGGTACCAGCGGGAATTGGGGGTGGGGGGAGTGAATGACCAGCACTCTCCACCACCCTCAATACCACGACTGAGGTGAGTCCCTTGAGCAAGGCACCGTTCCCCCCAACTGCTCCCCGGGCGCCGCAGCATGGCTGCCCACTGCTCCGGGTGTGTGTTCACGGTATGTGTGTGTTCACTAACTGTGTGTGTGCACTTGGATGGGTTAAATGCAGAGCACAAATTCCAAGTATGGGACACCATACTTGGCCACACTACACTTCACTTCACTTCACTTCACTTCACTTCACTTCACTTCACTTCACTTCACTTAAAGTACACAAATAATCTAAACATTTGTATATAATTTAATAATATTACTTAAATAAATATAAAAAACTGAATAAATACATTTTTACACATATACATAAGAAAATAAATAGAATGATGGGCTTCTGTAGAATCATGAATGACGGAATGATAGAAATCTGTAGTTTTCTGTGGATTTCTGCAGGCAGATATTTTGTGTTGCCTGCTTACGGCACTTATTTGAGCTTGAAGTCCACGTGAACTGGAAGTTGCCAAGACTTTTATTTCAGTATGTTGATGTACTTCCAACTGAAAAGGAATATCGAGTAGGGGCTGGAGCTTTCTTTTTGTGCATCATTCCCTCATAGCAAACTAACGGTAAGAGGGGCATGGTTACGAATATTGTGGCTGAATCCATCAAAATGACAACAAGAGACAAGGACCACCACTCCAAACACAGAAGCAAAAGGTGAGACTTTGATTGAAGATTACCAAAACAAACTTTTTTTTTTTAAATGGATTAACTTGCACCGACTAATGGCTCACAAAAAGAATAACAATGTGCACTAGCCATACTGTCATGATCACCAGTGATCTAGCCTGTGCAGATCGCTGGAGAACTACACATCGGCCACAATATGAAATACAACTCCCAGAAGTCTTTGCACTCACACATAAGTTCCTGATCCCCCTGATTACACACACAGCTGGAAGCTCATTATGGACTGATTACTAGGACTATAAAGACACCTCATTCACACACACTCTGGGCTGAGTCTTGTTTTTCTGTAAAAGAGCATTTCAAAGCACTTCCTTGTCCTGCCTACCATGTTTTTGACCTTTGCTTTGTTTATTGTTTTATGCTGTTTTGCCACCTGTCCCAACAATTCGCCTGCTTGTCTGGCTACGCTTTGGATTACCTGTATGCTCTAGTTTGCTCCTTTTTTGACCATTGCCTGCCTGACTATTCTGTTTAATAAAGCTGCATGTGGATCCTCACTTCTGACCTCACCTTCTGACTCTTTACACATATAAACATGGTCAATTTTGATTTCACACAGACTTTAAGCAAGAATCTATGAGGTTCATTCTTGAATCACAACATTTGAGCCTCCAAAGGAACCAATGAGGATTTTGGGATGAGAAAGATATGAGGTTGAGTAAATGACAGAATTTTGTGGCATACTAACTCTTTAAAACAAATGATTCTGAATCTAACAATAGAAAATATTCAGTCATAAATTATGTACATGGTAGCTTTGTTCTAGGCTCACCTCTGATGTATGTAATGTACTCCCAACAGAAGCTGACAGAGCCATTCGCAGACCTGAGGCTCTGATAAAGTCCTGCCTGTGTGTTTCAACTCCTCCAGCTTATAGTCCAAATCTTTGTCCTAAGAAACAGGGGGAAATTAAAGAGGCACCAAATGTTATAAATGAAAATCCATTGTCTTTTGCATGATGCAGTGGGACTCTAGACATTGCAGCACACACTACATACAAAAAAAGATTAAATAAACAGTCTTTGTTCCCAAAAAGATACTTCAAAGAGTAATACTGTGCAGTTTTTCCTCTATTTTCCTATGTGTACATTCTCTCTGATCTTGCTCTGTTTGCATTTAGTGGATTGTGACGTCGTCTTTAAGAATGTGAGTCTTTGGGCACCTATTTACACTTCAGACAAATCCACATTTCACCAGTCACGATGCCCGGGGTCTCCAGAGTCCTCTGTGGGGAGCGTGAGAGAGAGAAATAGAGACAGAGACCCCCACTACTAATGATCAAAGATGACTAAAAACAATTCTGAGTGTCAATTAAAAAGACAGTTCACTCTAAAATGAATATTCTATGATCATTAAGGGTTACTCAGTTTAAACTTGTATGATTTTTTTTTTCATTCCATGGAATATAAAATGGACTGAAATCCGCCTGAAGCTTGATGGCCAAGCAAACTGAGATGACAATCAAATACACTCTGATAGAATGTTCTCTCCCAGCCTCAAAAGCTGGCAGTAGTCAGACTCTTTAACCAATCAGTTTGAGCAGGCTGTTCATGTAAATAAACAGTTCAAAGGTTAAACAAACTAATGCCTGATTTTTGCTTCAAAGTATAAATTAGATTATTTGCATAGTTTAGATTAGAGTTTACTGTTATCTGCATTGTTTACATAATAAATAATATGATCTGTTAAATTAATTATAATTTGTGAAAAAATTCAAATTCTGCAGTTAATTTACTTTTGGCATTTGTTTCAAATTAGCAATTTGCAGTCGCAATTTTTCCAGGTTAATAAAATACTAAAAAAACAAAAACAAATATTCAAGTGAAAAATAATAACAACATTACAATAATAATAATAATAATAATAATAATAATAATAACAGTGGGTAGCGCTGTTGCCTCACAGCAAGAAGGTCGCTGGTTCGAGCCTCGGCTGGGTCAGTTGGCATTTCTGTGTGGAGTTTGCATGTTATCCCCGTATTCGCGTGGGTTTCATCCGGGTGCTCCGGTTTCCCCCACAAGTCCAAAGACATGCGCTATAAGTGAATTGGGTAAGTTAAATTGTCCATAGTGTATGTTTGTGAATGCAGAGTGTATGGGTGTTTCCCAGTGATGGGTTGCAGCTGGAAGTGCATCCGCTGTGTAAAACATATGCTGGATAAGTTGGCGGTTCATTCCGCTGTGGCAACCCCAGATTAATAAAGGGACTAAGCCGAAAAGAAAATCAATGAATGAATGAATGAAAATAAAATAAAGTAAAGATTCACTATTACTGTATGGTAAAGCCAATAGGTTAAACTATATTTCTGAGATATTATGTGATAATGAAGACTGGGCTAAAAAGCCGCTTAAAACTGAACTATTTAAAAAGTAAAAACGGTCCTTTTAAACTGAAATATAATTTCACAAAAAAATTATTTTCTTACTTTACTGAGAAGTCATACTTGCATCCCAACCACACCTTTTTATAAATAAATGAACAAAACCAGAGTGTAATCACGACACACATGACATTCATTCACCAGTGAAAATGACTTAAAACTATAACAGAGAGAATGTTTGAAACAACATAAGAGCATTTTAATGAAGGGTAAACTATTCCTGAAATGAACAATAATGGAATCTGAACAAGAACATAAACATGCTGCATAAGAATTTAAGGCTTTCCCTGTTGTCATGAACTGCCACCAAGGGAATAATCAATCCCACAATTGATACGACTCAGTCTGAACACAGAACTGAACCCAGCAGCCCTCATTTCAATAACAACAGATATCTGTCAAAGCCTCAACAGACTGACTTCCACTGGGAAAGAACACGGTGACAGGAATAAGAGTCAGATTAGCACCCCGTCAGGTTCACCAGTTCATTTAAAAAAACAGATAAACCCTCCTGTTCGCTGCCCGGGGGAAGTGTTTGCTCAATGTAAGCGGCACTCGCCACATGGCCAAGCGAAGGATGATTCGCATTATGGGTGTAATTGGACTTGGCTAATTTGTCGCTCCCCTTAATACATTTATCTACGGTTATGACCATCATCACTCATAAAAGGTTCCTCAAATGTGCTCAAAAAGCTTTCGTGAATGCTTTTCATGAGTGCAAAGGTTTAATTGAGAAATGAATTCTGGAATAAGCAGTGTAGCATGAACAGAAGAAATGAAAACCTCACTTTAGGCCAGTCACACCTTCAATTTCACTCTCTGCAGAAGAGAATGTTTTCATTTAGCTGAATGAAACGCATTGAAAGCTTTTAAGCAAATGCTCTCAAAAAGTTAAAGTATGATCTCTGTAAAGGTGAGAGACAAAAATAGTGGCACAGTGACAGTAAAGATACTTATAATGTTGCAAAAGATTTCCATTAACATTTTATGAATCAAAGAGCCCTAGAAACAAAGTTTGAAGTATTCCAGAAATATTATAAGCAGAGCAACTGACTTTTAATACTGAAAAAAGTCTAAAATAAAAATAAATTAAATTAAAATTAGACATTTTAGACTTTTTTTCAGTATTAAAAGTCAGTTTAAAAGTCAATATCTTATTAAATTTTATTTGCAAAAATTTAATTTAATATTTTATTTTAAAAATTTTATTAAATTCAAATTTAGCAAATACAAATTAAATTATGAAATTCAATTAAATATTAAATAAAATTTTAGCAAACAGGAAAAATCAAGAGAAACATAAAACACAATTTTGCTGAAATTGTGCGGTTTGTAACTCTTTTTAATTTAAATGCATTATCTTCCTATTCCTAAAGATGTTGGGTGACAAAAACGTTTATTTTAATGGATATAACTGTTAAATATATCTGTTTAGTTTAGATACAATATAGTGTCTTTATTCAATGAGAAGTGGATAAAAATATTCATTTTCAAGTAATGAGTAATGAAAATGAAAATTTCCGTTATATGCGACACTGTAGATAAGAAAATATCATTTTGTATTTCTTTCTTTTTTTACTTGATTACATTTTTATATTAAAGAAGTAATGAAAAAAGCAAAAGCAAAATGATATTTTCTTATCTACAGTGTCACTTATAACAGAGTAATATTTTATTTTCATTACTCCTCATTACTTGAAAATAAATATATTTATATTAACCCGCTAACTCAACCTTTTGATCTTGAAAAATATAAATCATCTATGCATATTATTTTTTTTAATTTAATATTGTATTACTATTAGTAGTAGTAGTAGTAGTATACTACTACTACTAAAAATAATACTTTTAATTACATTTATTTTTTATCACTGTATCACAATAATGAGAATGAGATTTTTCCCATTGCAATAATGAGGCTTTGAGTTGGAAATGTCCTTGTCCATTGTCATGATAATAATGTCACAATGCAAAAACCCTAATTACTGTATCCCAGACTGCCAGATTTTAAAAAGAATACGCAGTTGAATTGATAGCCCATGACTGTATTGAGGACGCTCTATAAAAGCATAATGGGTGCAAATATGTTGCTGGCTGTGTGTGTTTACTGATTGTCTGGCAAACCACCATGCAATTATTTGTAGAAACGGTGCCTTTGATGGAGTCACGAGAAAAATATATATATATTCTGTTATAAATTAATACGTAAATTTCCTCTACATGACTCACAGCAGATCTCATTACCTCCCACTCCTCGGGATAAATGTCATGTCTGCATGTGAAGAGACTGAAGACGGAGAAGAAGAGGAATGAGTTTCTGTCTCTGCTCTGTTTGCTCTCCTGTTGGAAACGCCTCTGGATGGGAATTATTAGGGCAGGGAAGCCTTTATTACACTCCGAGCCTTTGCCCCTTCAGCACACACACATGCACGCACGCACACACACACACACACACACACACACACACACACACACACACACAC
>CAIGQV010001633.1:21498362-21528748 GCA_903798115.1 Danio jaintianensis | reverse complement strand
ACACACACACACACACACACACACACACACACACACACACACACACAGAGACAGAGAAAGAAAAAATTGAGAGAGAGAGACTCTTACATGAAGAAAGTGATCTGATTGGCTCTGAGCTCTTTACACCTGAGCGGTTGAGCAGTAACTGTGAGCTGATAATAGATTGAGCTCTGCTTTCACATCAATGTGACTCTGATCCAAGAGTGTAGATTTGGATTGAATATTGGGGGGTGAAGTTTGAGTGTGCTTGCTCTTTTTTTGCATTTTAATTGTGTTTTGGAAGCTGTTTAGACTGAAATGCGTGTAGGTATTAATTAAATAGTTTTATGTTCAATCAGCTTAAATTTGTAAAAAGTTAACTTAATTTGTGTTGGGACAACATGAAGGAATTGTGTGGAACCCAGCATTTTTTACAGTGTATAAAGCAGCATATCTACCCATTTGATGTTTATCCTGTTACATTTTCCACGAGTAGATGAGCAAAAACAGTGCATGTTAAAAGCAACATGTTAACAGCGCATGTGCGTGTTTGTGTGTGTGTGTGTGTGACACAGCGAACATTGTAACGGCATTTGTGTGTGGCTCATTCATCATTGCAAGGCTGAATAAACTCCAAAACTACATCAAAGAACCATTGGAAAACTTCCTGGTTCAGTCTTACTGTGGTATTTGTGACTGTGACTCTCTGTTTCATCATGTCTGAGTTGCTGTCTGTCACTGTGCTGTGTTTATCCTGACTTCCGACACTGGTTATCCTTCTCTGAAGAGAAATGTGAGAAGAGTGGGTGGAGACAACCAGCTCATTTGCATTTAAAGGCACAGGCACAAAACAACTATTCCCCTGACCCAATATTTTACATTTTCAGAAGCATATAATAAATGATCTGATGGGTATTTTGACCTGAAACTTCACAGACACATTCTGGAGACAAAAAAGCCAAAATTGAAGCCCTTGAAAATGGCCTATGTGTCTGTGTCAAACATATGATCTGATGTTTGTTTAATTAAAATGTCGACAGTTTAAATCATTGTACACATTAACTGATTACAAATTCAGCTTCCTAAAATAATTTATTCTGTGATTTTCACATGCCACTGTAAAACACCATAATCATTTTGCACTGAAAAAAGCGACTAGTTACTTTACTTAAAGGGCACCTAGTTTACCCCTTTTTCCAGATTTAATATAAGTCTTTTGTGTCTCCAGAATGTGTCTGTAAAGTTTCAGCTCAAAACACCCATCAGATTATTTATTATACCTTTCAGAAGTTTGTCATTTTTAGCTCTGAGCATCTTGTAGCTGTTTTGGTGGACTGTGCCTTTAATGCTAGTCCTCCCCACCCACCGTTCCCACGTGCCTGTCAGTGTGCCTCAATCTCCACCCTTGGCTGCCTCAGGTAACAGACAGACATGAAGGAAGCAGATCTCACGTAACGTTTGTGAGAAATACTACAGTAAGAACGTTCCCAATGATTATTTTATGTATTTGTTGTGGAGTTCCAACGATGAGTCACACACAATATCGTTACAAAGTTCACGCACACACACACACACACACACACACACACACACACACACACACACACACACACACACACACACACACACACACACACACACACACACACACACACACACACACACACACACACACACACCGTGCACGTTTAGCTTTGCGCTGTTTTTGCACGCCAAATGTGACAGGATACACATTAATATCCACTGCTGTATGGATATCCGTTATGTTAATGTACAAAATAAACCTGATTTAACGTCCACAACCCGGGATTGAAGCGTTTTCTTTTATAATTGTACTGACGCGACTGTGATGATAAAGTAAAGCTGAAGTAAATCGTTGTAATTCATTATAAACATGCACTGTTTTAAAAACGTGTTAAACTTGTAAAACTCACTCTTGATCACATTTGATGATGATTGATGATCCTAGCGAACTGAACAGATCTGTTATTCCCGGTTGCTTTGCGCACGTCCTGTCTTGTTGATGTGATTATACGCGTTACTATGGAGACATGTTAATACGCAGCTGTCAATCAATTTGGTGGGCAGGGAAACCGCACTCCTACGTCAAGTTGCGGTCGGCCTCAAAATGGGAGGGATTTGGATGCTATTTTAACATCAGGAAATTTAAAAAAAGAGACTTATTGTGTTTATATCACCCCAATATGACTGTGGACACACTATACCTACACACAGTTCTGTCCAAACAGATTTTGATCATAGGTGCCCTTTAAAAAAAGTGATTAAGGACTGGATGCAGTATTAAATATTCCCTTACATTTGAAGGGAGTAATTTCTAATGTATATAACACTTTAATGTCAATAAAAAATATTAATCTAGATAAAATCCATGCAGAATGGTTAAAGGATTTGGGAGTGGATATTTCTGAGTAAACCTGGAGCGATGCGTTATTGAGAGTATATGGAACAACCTCCTGTACTCGCTTAAGCTTAATTTAATTTAAGGTCCTCCACAGACTTTACTACAGTAAGGCTATAGACTTTCCAAGATATACACAAATGTAAGTGACACATGTGAGCGATGTCACTCTGCTAAAGCAGATCTGGCTCACATGTTTTGGGCATGCCCCAGACTGTTTGATTATTGGACAACTATATTTAAAATTTTGTCCGAGGCATATAATAAAGACATTAGGCCTAGTTTTGAAATGGCTGTTTTTGGAGTACTTGAACAAGGTACAGCCATGTCCAATAATTATCAAGACGCTTATGCCTTCGTATGTCTTATGGTTCGGAGAAGAATATTGCTTGATTGGTAATCAAGTAAACCACCTTTCAAGAGTTCCCACTAAGATATGCTTGGCGTTAATAGCAGGTTTGGCATGCTGTCCTGGGAGAGAACCCTGAGCTCGGAGATAATTGAGCCCAAGGCTCCCGCCCGGTCAATAAGCATATAAGGGGGTCCGAGATCAGGTAGGTCTCGAGAGCTCCCCTTAGAAAAGGGAGGAAAAGGAGGAGATGGGGTGGAAGGGGGGATTCTTCCAAAACGAAGATAAAGCAGTAGAGAAAATCGGTTCATTTATTGTAAGCTTGAATCAATCTGATTGGATTAATACTGATTACAGATGAGCAGCCAGTCGTGCTCAATCATATTACATGCTCCTCTCGAAATTAGTTTTTGAAACTTCACTTAGTTTCACTCTGGTTTAGTGATATGATGCTGTTTTTAAGATTGGAGAAAATTAAATACTCTCTTAGAGGATCCACTTAACGTTTTTATACAGTATGGAATCCAATGATCTCATACTTTAAAAAAGGCGTAACACCCCCAAACTAAAACTAATAGCGAAATTAAAAAGGTCTATGCTTAAAAGGATAATGCAATCAAACTTAATGGGCAAATATTGATGTTAAATACTTCCTCACTACCACTCTGTGACTATGTAAATATTTAATTTATCTAATTATTTATTTCGTTTATTTATTTATTTATTTATTTATTTATTTATTATTATTTAGTCTTGTCAAATTTTTGTATGTATTATTTCACCTTGTTCTTCCTTCAATAAAAAAACTATAAAACAACAAAAAAAAAATTATAAAATAAAGTGATTAAAATGGTTGTAACTTGGAACTGTTTGGAAAAGTTTACTTAACTTAAACCTAAAATAAAAATTTACTCACCCTTAAGTGGTTCCAAATATTTATAAGTTTCTTTCTTCTGTTGAACACTAAAGCAGATATTTTGAAGAAAGCTGAAAACCTGTAACCGTGGACTTCCATATTGGAAAAACAAATACTATGGAAGTCAATGATTACTGGTTTCAACCTTTCTTCAAAATATCTTCTTGTGTGTTCAACAGATGAAAAAGGCAGGTTTAGAACATGTATAGGGTGAGAAAATGATGACAAAATGTTCAGTTTTGGAAAACTATCACTTTAATTTTCCACAAAGTTCATTTAATAAATAATTTAAACTTAACTTGATTTTTAAGTCAACTAATCGCTTTAAAAGCAATGGTTTTATTCATTTTTTTTTAAAAGTGAAGTCGACTAATCACTTTTTATTACAGTGTGCTATCATCAAAATGTGTCAAGTCATTACTAGTTTTGATAAGGCTAAATTGCTTTTACAAACTTACAATGAATTATCGCGCTATAGCTACAACAAAAAACAGATAATATAATTTAATTATAATCTACAGTGCAATTTCCTGCTCAATTTCACATTACTGTATATGGAAAATGTATTTCTCATTACTATAATATGGCAATGAAAACAATCTGGTCCCTAAACAATGATTTTTGTGAAAGAACCAAAGTATACGTCAGTACAACAACTTAATGTGCATTTCTTATTTAAATAATAATAATAAAAAATAAAATAACAACAAGGCCCATAATAAAAATTACTTTATAATAAATTTCTATAAAAAAAATGGTCACACTTTACAATAAGGTTTCATTAGTTAATGTTAAAGTATTTTTTAACATGAACTAATAATGAACAATACCTGTACAGCATTTATTAATTGTAGTTCAATATTTACTAAAGCATTATTAAAATCCAAATCTATAACATTAGTTTATGCACTGAGTTAACACGAACCACAATGAACGACTTTATTTCCATTAAAATTAACAAAGAAATACATTAATAAAAAGTTTGTTTTCATTGTTTATTCATGTTAATAAATACATTAACTAATACACTCTTATTGTAAAGTGTTACCAAAAAATAAATAATTACTTCACACCTTAAAAAGATTCATCCATTTTCACACTTTAAAAGCTCTTTGAGTTCAAACTCAGGAAATATAAGAGAGTCATTTACCATTTTACACAGAAAACTTATGCAACAGAAAACACACTTGCACTACACAGACAGAAGATCAAAGATCAAGAAGACTCCTCTTGATTACATTGAGTTTCTGTCAGAGACACCTCAACTTGCGTGAAACACCGTGGCAAATGCGCATAAGATGAAAGAGAAGA
Source organism: Danio jaintianensis (assembly GCA_903798115.1). Lineage (NCBI taxonomy): Eukaryota > Metazoa > Chordata > Actinopteri > Cypriniformes > Danionidae > Danio > Danio jaintianensis. The sequence continues at coordinate 21,523,774 of CAIGQV010001633.1, read as the reverse complement.
GAACGAGGAGGAACTACAAGCCAGAAGCCAAAAAATATGCTTTCATTCGATTCATACATTTTCTTCTTGAAACCTTGGCTCGTTGAGAACCAGATCAATGGCAGTGGTCTATTCCTCATCTGCGTCTCCGGGAAAATGAAGCTCGATGCAGATGCTCAGCACAGGAGGAATCACCCTTAATCTACGCAAGAAATGAGGAGGCACGACTGCACATGACATGCAGTAAGAACACAATCAAAACAGCATTAACATCACAACTGCTTTGTATCTCCTTGTGGCATCTGCTTGCTTGGAAACAACGTGGAATCAACAGTTGGTAAAATGCGGATCTACGTATGTCATCTTCTTTTTAGCCCAAAAGCTGGCAATGTGGTATCATTCAAGAGTTTTTACATCAGAATCAGAGTGAGCTTTATTCGCCAAATGTGTGCAACCACAAATAATTTTTTGTGGTGTTTTTTTCAGGAGCTCAGGGTACATACAGTACATACATTCATACATATCAACACAAGAACACAGAATGACATTTAAATAAGTGGAAAATAAAGAAAACAATAAAAATTCTGAAGTTTTATATACACATATAGATGGTTTAATATGTGCATTGTTAACTTTAAGTGTACAAATAAGAAATACAAATATGTATATAAAAGTTACATTTCATTATTATAAATCCCTGAAAAAAACACTCCTCAGAAATGAAAACAAATTACAGAATAATTAGATTTTTTATGAATAATTTGAAGTGAACACAATACATTAATATGTTATCCAAGTGTACATTTATTGACCTTATTCTTTAATGCGGAAGTGCACTCGTTTTTGCGATTGTTTTCAGTTGCCTATGGGAGAAATGACTAGAAATAATAAACGGCAGAAAACGGTCAAACTACTTGCTCTACAAACAAGTCTGTTCATGACTATAGACACAAAGCAGAATAATATAATAAGAAAATATCGGTTTGCAACATTAATCAGCATAACAAGCTGTTTTTAACGTCTAAAAATCAATGGAAGTGAATGAGACAGGAAGTCTCGAGCCAAAAAGATTCAAATGGCTGCCCCAGCTCGTACGTGAAGAAGAAGTTCAATAGGGAGCACATTTAACAAAACAAATAGAATAAACCAAACACTTGAATATGGAAATTAGTACTTTCTGATCACATTTCACAATAGTGATGTTCTTTCTAAGCGTTTTTTTTTTTATTAAGTGCTAATGCCTAAAGATTCTTATATCAAGATGTTTTTAATATTTTGCTTTCTGTGAAACTGATTCATACAAAGTAGTAATTGTCTTATTCCATTGATACATATTTCAACTTGTTTTAAGCATAAACTCACTTAGTTTTGTTCAGTTTTTCCATAAAACAAAACTTGACTACTTCAATTTACATCAGAAGTAAATGTATGATGATTTAGAAATGTTCATTATTAAAACAAAATACGGAGATATATGTTTTTTTGTTTGTTTTTTTGTTTGTTTGTTTGTTTGTTTTTTGCTGTCAAAAATTAACTACTTATTTAAAAGAGCTGAATCAACACAATTATTTAGGGGTTTTTTGGGACAACTGAATTGTTTTATGTTCAATCCACTTAAATTTGCAAAAATGATTGGGATGAGTTGGATTACATAATCTCTCTCTTTCCTCTTTCCTCTTTCTCTCTCTCTCTCTCTCTCTCTCTAATAAAACAATGATTATGTTCAGTTAGTGGAGTAATTAATGTCTGACACTGTGACATTATTTTCATGATTTTGTAATTAAATAAGGACATTTGCTTCCCACCCCCATTATTTAAATGAGAAATCTCATTCTCATTATTTTAAAACTGTAATTAAAATCATCTGGTACCAGTGATTTTTGTTATAATAATATAGGTGGCAAAGTAAAATTAAGAAAAATACACATACCTAATTTTGGTTAGAATGTAAATGCAGTGTTTTCATATGGATCATGTTTTAAGCAGACAGGTCTAATAAGGCTAATAATTTCAAATGGATGTGACATCAATTAGAATAGCAATCTGGACAAGATAAAAATCAATATATTGTTCTAAGGCAAACTATCTCTGTAAGATTGTAAAGGCAAGAAACACACTTCCACATTACTTACCTTAAATTACATTACTTACATTAGTAACATTAGAGCAGCTGCAGCTGCTGGCGTTTGACACAAGACTAATAGAGGCATGGAAACAGCACCAGAAAACTCTGAATTTCATTTCTACTCTGTAACCTGGGAAACTTCAGAGTTCTTGATAGGGATGCGCCGAAATGAAAGTTCTGGGGTGAAACCAAAAAAATTCTGGATGCACTTGTACAAAAAAAAAAAAAAAACGGAACCAAATTCAAAAATAAAATGTTGGAAATTATCATTTATTATGTTATTAAATAATATAAAGTAATGTTGTAGGCCTTTTTAAATTTAACACAAAATTATACTAATGAAAGAAAACACAAGCTAATTAAATGCCCACATATTTTTGACAGTAAAATGTTATTGACAATGAACGAGTCGAAAGGGGAAATTTTACCAGCATTGCCATGACAGCACAGAATCGCTATTACATTTTTGGCTCATATTTTTGATCACTTTCCTCTTTCTGCCAAAAATCTTTTTTTTAATTTATTTTTTTTATCGCATTTTCCCTAAAATTCCTTCAGAATTATTGCTATTTTAGTATCATTAAAATATTATTGTGGTTTTTATAAAAAAATTGAAAAGTTTGATTTTATTGTTCTATTTTCCATTTTAATATTTTAGTCAAAGTAACTTCTTTTGGGTTTTGTAATTTTTCATTCATTCATTTATTCATTTTCCTTCAGTTTAGTCTCTATTTCAGAGGTCGCCACAGAGGAATGAATCACCAACTATTCCAGCACATGTTTTACGCAGCGGATACCCTTCCAGCCGCGAACCAGTACTGGGAAACACCCATACACTCTTATTCACACACATACACTACGGCCAATTTAGTTTATTTAATTCACCTATAGCGCATGTCTTTGTACTGTGGGGGAAACCAGAGCACCCAGAGGAAACCCACGCCAACATGGGGAGAACATGCAAACTCCACACAGAATGCCAACTGACCCAGCCGGGACTCGAACCAGCGACCTTCTTGCTGTGAGGCGACAGTGCTAACCACTGAGCCACCGTGCTGCCCCTTTGTAATTTTTATTATTGTTTTTTTATGTCCAGAAAGTTACTTTGTAAAGTTCACCAAACATATCCATATTACTCTGTTTAGATGGTTTCTTAACAACTCCACTGTCATATTTTATTTTGTCATTGAGGAAAAGAAAAAAAAGATTAGCAAATATGTACATATTAATCTAAACATGACTTTCACTTTCAGCAGCGTGGATGGCATCAGGATGTTTGATATAATTAAATCCCTACAAATGGAGTTAATAAACATTGGCACAAATGTTGGCATATAGTAACGTGCGATTTTTTTGATGAGAAAAGTGTGTAGTATCTTAGGCTGAATCTGGTATCTCTTAGTTTGTGATCTCTTCAGAAACTCTTATTGAGAAATCAATAGTAATAGAAAAACAGACAAACGCAAACGTCTTCATTTTCTCTTTATTTGTTCTCAAAGCAGTCACGGAGAAACGATCAGAGATCTCATTCCTGATTTTTTGCAGTTTCTGAACGTCCATTAAATTCACTGAGAGTTTAAAAGCAGAACAAAGACACTCTGGACAACAGCCTTTGTGGCAAAGAAAGAGATAACAGAGACGTGCAGAATCACTGACCAAGCCTTCCAAAGCATAAGGCAGAGATGACACAAGACTGTTCTGACCTGCAGTTGTGTCTTAATAAGCAAGCAAAAGATGAGAGGATCAGAGGGAGAGACTTACAGAAGCTGTAGAGGAGATGAGAGTGACCTCTGGGTAATATCAGGATGCTCTCAGCATCTCTAAACCATTGTTGAACACAGAAAAAGCACCGCAGGGATGAAGAAAGAGCAGGACGGTCTAAGTAAAGTAATGGAAGGCTGGTAGGAAACCCAGAATTATGGCTGGCAAGTCAACTAAATGCATGTGCAATCCATTTTACTCTTGTAATGTGATGTATTTACTATAGTCCACTGAAGGAGAAAGGAAAAGAGAGCAAGTTGTTACTTTTTTCAATGACGTTTTGCACTGCAGTATCATGCACAGTAAGATTAGCGTGTATTAAAAAAGAAAAAAAAGAGTGCCTTTTGATTTCATGAAATCTCTAAAATGTCATCTGTATATTTTTCTAAACCAATACAAAATGTATGATCCTGAAGTGATTTCCCAGACTGAGTTTACTTTTAAAACTTTTGATACTTTTAACTTTTCTCAAAGGTCCACTGAAGTGCTTTGAGCATTTTTGTTCAATGCATGACGTAATTTCAGCTGAAACATGTAGACAGGGTGGAACATAGAGTAGTCAGCCCCTCCCCTTTAAAAAAACAGCCAATAGCGTTTAGTTTTTAATCACAGCTCTGCCAGTGAGAGTGGTTGAGCTCAAGCACATAAAATAAAAAGCAAATGAAAAGCATCTTCAATGGGGTGGGACAAGTCAGATACTTGCATCTGATTGGTCAGAAGACCTGATGAGAAACTGTAGTATGAGGTATGATTAATTTAGAGCAAATGAGCAAGCTTCTATTGTGTTGCTGTTTTGGAGCACACTAACTTACAGATATCCTCAAAACTAACATACTGATACTAACGAAAACTGAGAAATATGTACCAGGGGCTACCTCTTCTTGCAGTTTTTGTTTTCACAAATCCAGTTGGCCTGTCGCTGTGCATAATATATCAGCTTGATATCGACTGATGCACCCGCCTGCTTCCCTAAACCCAACCAATAGTGTATTCAAAAGCAAACAAGAAAAAAAAACTACCACAGCCGTATGCTTCTACTACTCTGTGACATGGGTTTTTTGGGGGTTTCGTTTTACCTGGTTTCTGGAACCGTCCTTTGATGGACTCAAACCCCATTCTGCTCCATGTCCCAAGTCTGACACCATTCGTGGTGAGCTATCGAGCAAACCAGTCACACCCAAAAAACCATCCATACTGAGGTAAGTACAGCCTCGTAGCATTGGTTTTACACACAAAATGCAGCCATATGAACCCACAAGCACATATTTCTCTGTTCTGAAAAATGTATCCCTGGGCACATTTTCCCAATGAACCTGTGTTGTATTAACTAGTAAAAAGTAAATCAGACAGTTTACCTCACAAAACTCAGTGATGATGCAGAAGGCGTCTCTCTCCAGGAAGCTGCTATAGAATTTAAGGATGGCAGGGTGGTTGAGCTGAGAGAGAAGCTGTGCCTCTTGAGTGGCATGGACTGTTTCATTGGGTTTCAGATCTCCAACAGGAATCTCCTTCAGCACCTTCCTGCAAGATGAACCACAGACAGGATGGTAAAAAAACAAAACATATCTTCTTGAGTTTAAATACAATATCTAAAACCTCCTGATAAGAAGCTTGTTGTTTTGATATGCTTCAATACTATACACTCAAAAAATGATGCTTGCTGTTTGTTCAAACTGCTTATTTAAAATGAGTCAAAACAACACAATTCTTGTTTTTTTTTCTTTGGGACAATTTAATTGTTTTATGTTTAATCCACTTAAATTTGTAAAAACTAATAAGTCAATTTAATGCCATCACTTTGTCCAAACACAGTTTTTTTTTACAGTGTCTGCATTATTCACTACTGGTCAAACATTTGGAATAATTAAAATTTTTAATGTTTCAAATTAATCTTCTAAACTCCCCATGCTTCTTGTAATTCTTTTAAACACCCTGTGCTTCTTGGAAAACATTGTGCAATTCTGAGTGTGCTCCACACAGGTGAGAGGGCTTGACAAACCGCCTGTAGGTAACAAACTCTCCTCTCCATATGCACCAAACACATTTAATCAATGCTTTATGTTTATGGGAAACACTGTGCAAAAAATTAAATCTAAACTAACTTATACTTGTTGCTCTCTGATGATTTAAAGTGCTTATTTTATTGTCACTTGTAAGGATAAAAGTGTCTGTTAAAAGAAAAAATGTAAATGTGTAAATGTAAATCACTAATGCTTACTAAAGCTGCATATATTTATATACTCAAGTAAAACAGTAATATTTTGAAATACAAATAACTACTTTCTATTTAATATATTGGAGAGAAATGTAATTTATTTGTGTGATTAAAAAGTGAATGTTTATCAATCTTCAGTGTCACATGATCCCATTCCAATTGCTTGGAGCTGATTTATCATCAGCTGTTGTATTGTTGGTACTCAGGTTTTTATAATTAATTAAATTGAATGCATCCTTGCATACATCCATCTTTTTAAAGATAATTAAGCCAAATATTTGAAAAATAGTTGATCACAGTTTTACTCAAACTACTAAGTAATGTCTGCTAAAACATTTGATTTTCACCACAGGAATAAACAACATTTTAAAATACATCAAAATAGAAGTAAAAAATAAATAAATCGTTATACATATTTAACAAATTTCTATTTCAAATGCCTTAACAATATAATCATGCTAGATCTCAATGACAACAATAAAGTCAAATTTTGAAAAACAATGAATGTCCACTATAATACCAAATCCAGCCACATTAATCGTTACTCGCATCATTATTAATTTTATTATACACATATTTAATAAAATCATCCTACTTCACAAAAAAGCTCTTGGCTAACAGCTAATTCAAGTTGTTAAAATCTTACAGGCGGTGGTTTTACTTTCAAGAGCCCCCTCAAATCAACCTTCTCATCTCATTGACTGTCCAGCCTTTAATTTTCCACAGGCTCTCTTCAATTTCCTACAGCCCGGCCCTGTCACCGGCACTCAGATGCACAGTGTTTATATAAGCGTCACATCGCTCAATTACCAGCAGTAGCCTGGCCCCCAAAAATAATGTCATTTAGGGAAGAGCAGATTGTTTTCCCTGACCTTTTCAAGCTTGAAGGGATACGAAACCCCAGGCCACACTGTAAATTCAGTCTGTCATTAGCTCGCAAATTATGAAGGGTCATTGTAATTATGCAGCTTTTAGCGCTAAAATCAAGGGAGGGACACATCCATCTGAAATAAATTTGACTTGGCCTATATGACCTTTTGCAAAGAGGAGGAATCAGCCATCCTCTAGTGCCTTCGCAGACAGACTGATTTAAAAATCTGAGAAAATCCATCCGGAAAAAAACAATAAGCATAAATTATCATGCTATTATTATTCAATTTTAGGAACTGATGGTCTTGAATAATGCAGAACGTGTGATCATTAGCTATTTAAAAAAAACTAAGAATGATCTATGGAATATGGTAATTGAAGAGAAACTCTGAGGAGGATAATTTTTCCTCCATTCGGCAGCAAAACATAACTTCTGATCAAACTTTATGCACTTCATAATACTAAGTTAAAGGGACAAATAAGTAATGCTCAGAGCGGCTAATTTAATCCCGTCGGCTTTTAGCAAGAAGAAAAAAATGCAAATGAGCATTTAACACAAAGCAGGGATTTTAAATCATATTTTAGTGACCTTATTTCCAGACCTTGAGGGAGTAAATCAAATACCACCAACAGAGATGAACGCACTGCATCTGCCGGCTGCTGGTTTTGTTGTAAATTGCTTCTTAGGTGGTTGAAGGAGGACTCTCATTTCCCTCTCCTCTCTCCACTTCAACATTCTGTTCTTTCCTCTTCCTACTTGAAAATCATTACGGCAGAGGGAACAGGTAAAGTGCACTCCAGCAAGCTCAATGCGGGTCATGGATTGCTCTCATTCTTCATGTTTTCCTGGAAGCCGAGACACGGCCCTAATAGGTAATGTGTTTTTAAAGATGCAGAAAGCAACTTCTTAATGGAGTCGTTTATTCAGAAATGAAAATTCTGTCGTGGCTCTGGTCGTTTTAGACCCATAAGGCTTGAGATATTTTGGGCTGATGTTTATAAATACACTGTAGTAACAAAGAAGGCTTTTAAGCTCTCAAAAGTACCACAACAGTCATTAGGAGTCATTTATGTGACTGATGTGTTGTATTCTGTGCTCTATACAGTAGTACATTAGCTAGATTTCTCCAACGTTAACAGGTTAGTTCATACAAAAATGAAAATTCTGTTATTAATCACTCTCCGTTGTGTCATTACAAAACTTTGTTCATCTGCGAACCCAATTTAAGATATTTTAGATGAAATCTGAGAGCTCTCTGACCCTTCATAGACAGCAATGGTCCTGAGAGATTCAAAATCCAGAAAATGAATCAAAAGGATTCCTTGTGACATTCCATGTGACTTCAGTGGTTCATCTGTAATCATACGAAGCTCCATAAACACATTTTTATAAAGCAAAAATATGCAGCAAAAAAAATATATGTGTGCCTACGTCTTCCGCATCAGGTCAGCGTGCAGGTTTACTATGGGCAATATGATGCTTGCATGTTGTGCTGCTGACTCAATACATCATATTGCCCATAATAAATGCACACCCTGACCAGATGTGGACATTTTTTGCCACACAAAAATGTTCTTGGAACTTCTTATGATTGCAGTTGAACCACTGAAATCACATGGAATGTTTTGACAATGTTTTTGGCTCCTTTTCTAAACTATGTTTTTGGTTACCATTGGAGGGTGAGAGAGCTCACAGATTTCATTTAAAATATCTTAAATTGGGTTCGCAGATGAACAGTTCAGATTTTTGGGTGAACTAGCCCTTTAAATAGGCAAAAAGGTCCACTGGTGATAATGGAATAAAGAATAACTTATGCAGAAGTCATAATCGCAGTGAGGAGACTATTTCAAGATTTTTCAGATTGCACTGATTCCTTTTAAAATGACTTGCTTTTCCAGAACAGCAATACAACTTTTTTTTTTTAAGACTGTATCTTAAATGGCCATTCACACCAAGCACAAAATGTATAATGATAACAAAAAGGATACTAACCCTAAAACCAGCAAACAAAATTTTTTATTTTATTATAAGCAAACCTTCGCAACCCCAAGAAACTTTCATTCACAAAAAAAGTTTCTGTTTTTATTGGAAACTGTTTTATTTTTATTTTAATAGAAACTTCCAATTACATGCAAAAAGGATTAAAATAGCAGTTTTCCCTTTTCCCCCATCAACATGTTCATCATTTAGGGCAGGGGTGCCCAATCCTGTTCCTGGAGATCTACCTTCCTGCAGATTTCAGCTGCAACCTTGACCAAACGCACCTGTCTTTAATTAACAAGTGCTCCTTCAGATCCTACTTAGTTGGTTTAGTTGTTTGATTAGGGTTGGAGCTGAACTCTGCAGGAAGGTAGATCTCCAGGAACAGGGTTGAGCACCCCTGCTTTCATTCATTCATTCATTTTCTTTTCGGCTTAGTCCCTTTATTAATCAGAGGTCGCCACAGCAGAATGAACCGCCAACTTATCCAGCATATGTTTTACGCAGCGGATGCCCTTCCAGCTGCAACCCATCACTGGGCACCCCTGCTTTAGGGAGTCAAAATCTTCATCAAATGATTCCCCAAAAAATAAACTTAATTACATTAAAGATTCATTCCTAAATTGAGCAGTGCTACGTTGTTTATAAATGTGCCACAGAAAGCAGCAGGTCCACTGGGGTAATGGAGTGAAGAATAACTCATGCAGAAGTCATAATCCCAGTGAGGAAACTATTTCAAGATTTTTCAGATTGCACTGATTGCTATCAAAATGACTTGATTTTCCAGAACCCAAATAAAAGTGACTGCATCTTAAATGGCCATTCACACCAAGAACAAAACATATAATGATAACAAAAATGATCATAACCCTAAAACCAGCAAACAAAAAAATGTTAGTTTATTCAAGCAAAACATTTGAGCTCCGCTAAGAACATTTCACTCAACATTTCTGTGTTTATTAGAAAACTTTCATAGAAACTTCCAATAGGGTATATGCACAGCTAGTGTTTTTTCACCTTCCGGTGAATGGTTAATGTGACTTTTTTCAATTTTATACGGTTCCTTTTACAGCATCAATGTTGTAATGTAATTAAAATATAATCTGTTAAAAAGACTTCAGAATTAATTTAGTTGTTCAAGTGTAAAACGAGATGAAAAGCCGTTTACACGCATGTGCCGTCAGTAGCAGCAGGCTAGTGCAGAAACTCCATTGAAAATACTGGGGTAAAATAAATATATATTATTTCACGAATATATATATATATTTTAAAGACATGGCAGAGAAAAACGTAATTTAATGCAGTGCTTCTTGTACATTCTGAGACCCACTTTATATTGTATTTCAACCAGGCAGTGAAGTTCATTTATTTTTAATGAAAACAGACCTTAAACACAGAGATTTTGTAACGGCATACAGTTAACCAGAAGTGCTTTAACTGGGTAACTGAAAATTAAACGTCCTTCTGCATATACCCTATTACTAGCAAAACGTATTAAAATAGCATTTTTTCTTCATCAACATGACATGTCCATCCTTTAGGGGGTCAAAATCTTCATCAAATTATTCACACAAAAAAAAATTATTATTACATTGAAGATTCATTACTAAATTGAGCAGTGCTACTTTGTTTATGAATGTGCCACAGAAAGCAGGAGCTTTGTGTTCAAGATACACAAAAAGAGACACAATGGTGAACTATGACAGACTTTTCATTTGTGGGTGAAGCATCCTGTTAACCTTTTCATAAACGTGCACAACAAGCGTTTTGTGCACATAATGCCTCTAAATGCCACTAGACCCCCAGGGAAATAAGACAACATTCTTTATTGCGCCATCACATGTCAGATCTCACTAGAGACAACTACAGCTAATACTCACCATCAAGCTGCATTTTCAAGCATTTATGATGAACAACATTGGGCCTACTATGTCGGGTTCCTAACGCAGCTCAATAAGCTAAGGCAGCTCGATGATTAGCCATTCTAAAGCTCACATTAGCAAGACTTACTTTAAGAGATACACAGGGAATCATTACATTGGAGTATGACAGGTCGGTCTCATTTCGAAATCTAATTTTGTCTCGGCCACTTCCTCTCATGTCTCATTAGAGATGACATAACTTTATAATGCATTATGTCACAAGACCCATCTAATGAACAGTTGAGCTGATGTTGTGGAAAGCAGTTTACATGCTCTGTATTATAGATTTACATTAGAAGCTTCCACCTGAATAGAGATCAAATAATAAGACGTTTGTAGATTAAATTATTAGATAAAAACATCAAGATATTATTATCATGCATAAAGCTGTTACAACATTCAAGATAATATGTTTGTGTCTATCCACGTAATTCAAGTGATGAATGGAGTCGGTTATTGGGTAGACTGAATTCTATTCACGTTATCATAAAAAAATCTATCCATTGGGTCCATGTGACGTCACACAGTGGTGCGGTCATGTCATGTGCAAATTCCTGAGATGTACAACACTTTCTACGATCAGGTACACTTCATCTTCAAATACATTTTGAATGATAAACATATCCCGATGTGAAGTAGTAGTGATAGTCTTCACTGTAAATGGCCTGAGAGCTTCGCTGTTTGGAGTGGACGGTGAACAAAGCAGATGTAAATATCGCCAATTTTGAAGGTTATTTCTAGACATCAGTTCAGCAGATCACCAGAATGTATTTTCTTTCAATACTGTTGTTTTTGGGTGAGTTTTCTGATCACTAGTAATAGGCTGTATGTCCTAAAGCTCCTGGCCACGGCCGTGAATTCAAGCCTTGAATAAATGTACAGATAAGGCTGAGACAGACGCATCGCAGATTTGATGGAACAAAACACAGTTCGAGGTATCATCAGAAGCATCATAACCAGTATTTGCATATTCTTTAATGAAATATCGATTTCATTTAATCTCATTTAAATGCGCTGTGGTTGTGAGTGTGACCATATCGGACACAAATATGGTGGCGAGCGTAGCAGAAGTGACCTTTTTTGGTCCTCATGGACACTGAAAAAAAACACATTGGGTCAACTTAAGTGACTTCACCTCGTTACATGTAAAAGAATGATACTTTTAAACTTAATTATTTTTTTTTTTTACAGTTTTCCTAATTTAGTTTAGGTGTAACTTGAAGCAATTTCATTGAAGTTTTTACTTTATCGTTCACTGTAAAAAAAAATGCAGGGTTCCACACAATTCATTAATGTTGTCTCAACTAAACATAAAACAATTAAGTTCTCTTAATTAAGTTAAGTTAATTAACAATTAAGTTAAATCTCAAGAAGTTTCAACTCATTTTAAATACCGGTAAGTAGTTTGAACAAGCACTAAAATGTTTTTTTTTTTGAGTGTTGTACAGTTTATGTCGATAATGTCAGGCTTTTTTTATGATTCATACTTTTTTCTTTCAAGGATTCAACAGTATCAATTGAAAATCTTTAACATTTTGTCAGCCTTTTTCTTTTCTTTTAGTGGCAAGATAGCACTTACCGGTACTGTAAAGGGGAAGTCCACACAAAAATTCAGTTTATGACCTTTAGTAAAAAATATTGGAAAGCTGGTATCTTTTGATTGTTCCATAGTAGTAAAAAAATAATATAATGCCAATGGCTACCAGTTTCCAACATAATTCAAAATATCTCCTTTTGTGCTCTTTTGTGTGCAGGGTGAGTAAATGATGACAAAGTTTTAATTTATGGGTGAACTATCCCTTTAAATTTGCCATACTGTAATCACATTTTAGGAACTTTTAGAATGAGATGGTCTGACTATACAGTATATATATAAAAACAACTGCTCACACCTTATTACTTTGTGTATTTCTATTAAGTATACAGTAATACATGAAGATTCTCATCCTGTAAACATACACTACCCAATATTCTGGAGTATGTTAGATGCTGACAGATAGGTAGTTCCCTCGTGCCAAAGCAGATATGTGAAGATATGGATTTTTCTTACTGGGACTTTAATATAGTATTGAACCCCTTCTACCATTTATTAGAGGGCCCACCTTAAAAACGTGTCAAGGACAGATATGGGTCATCTAAAATCCTTGGAGATGAAAAAATAATACATTTCTGACAGCTATCTTGAAATTACCTTTATCGTGAACACAGATTAAATAGAGGTATCGACAAAAGTGTCAGTTCATTGTATACAAAACTGTTCTACAAACATACTACAGTGTTGTGTTGCTAGGATTTTCTAACGAATGCAATGAGCATAATACAGCCTTAATACAAACATGATTTCAACCTTACCATATTTTTACCTCTAGAAGCTCAGCTAGACCTCTTCAGTCAGAAAACGGTATATCCTCAATAAAAAAAAAAACATCAATCGCTGAAATTTCCTGTGGTGAATAATTGAACACGCATTCATGTCCCATTTCTTAGCCTCTCTCTGGTGGCGTAGAGGCAATTTAAGATCTATTTTAAGGATATTGGAAGGCTAAGCAAATAACCAACTGCAATCCTTTGCTATTTTAACCTGCATAGTTCCATTTTAACCCCAACATTAGAGGAAGCAGGTATGAAAATACAGTAAATGACAGGCTTCCTTTATAATCGTCATCAATCATGCTCGTCATCAATCAAAGTAAGCAACTTTCTCTATAAGTTAAATATTTAGATTTTTCAGGTGTTGATAAGGCAGGATAACCTTAAAAGGCACTATCGCAATTACTATGATGTATAAATGTAAAAAAATAAATGGAGAAAAATTCCCATGATGCAAGAACCAGGTCAGTGAATGGCCCAGTTTAAAGGTCTGGAATCAAACAGATGTAGCAGAGTATACCGAGAAAGCCCCAAATCTGTCATGCAGCGGTGGGGAAGGAGAGAGAGAGATCAGGAGGTGGAGAGAAACCAGCCTATACCAGAGTCTGTGTGCGTGAAAACAAATTGGGAGATTTCTGGTGGACCTGGACCCAAGTGGGAGGTTGCATAACTGAGAGCCGGATCATGAGGTGAGCAGAAATAAGCACTGCTGCCAGGAGTCTCCAGGGAAGCTTGTCTGACAGGCAAATCCACAGAGAACAAGCCGAAAGTGGGCTAGCAGGGCCAACGAGAGAAACGCTCCATTCTTGAGTGAGATTAGCCGCCTCTGGCCTCTGAGAGAACAATATACAAATGATATTCTGAATGCTCCAGATCTGCTACCATTAATGGATTGTTTAATTTGACTAGCACTAACATAAAAACCAATGGACTCTTTTTCGCATTTAATTTTTTCGCGTTTTAAGACGCATTTAACTGTCTACAGCATCTTGAATCCTTGAAAGTTAGATTTTTTTTAAACATATGAACAGTTGTATGTATTATATCATCTTTGCATCAAATCACAAAAAAAGAATTAGCTCTTGTGCGAGGTGTTTGTAATGCAGAGTGGGGAGGACAGTAAATTTGGCATTGTTCTCTCTTCTGGCTGCAATTATCAGTCTCACACAATTTTTTTTTCCTTTTTCTGAAAGTCTTGATAACACCATTGTGGAGTTTTTCTTTTATTTCAGCAAATAGGATTGTAAAAAAAAAAGATTTGTTGTACTCTCCCATTCATTGCGCTCTAAGTTTACCCAACTATGACGACTTCCGCTGCTGAGAAACCTGGAAATGTGAAAAGGATCTATTATAACATCAGACCTATACACTGAAAAAAATGATGTCTGCAAAAATGTTGCAAACAATTTAAATGTGTTAAATTTAAACAAAATAAATTTAGTAATGTTCAACTCAATCTGTTTGTTTAAATTCAGCCCAAATAAATAGTTTACAACCACTTAGCTTAAAAAAAATGTAGTAAATCCAAGGAATCATCTTTGAATCATTTTTTTTCACTGTTCCTTAATTAAAATGGAAAATCTCAATAAAGGGACCATGAGGTCAAGAGATGAAATTGGCAGATCACAAACCATTCATTTCTAAGACTCATTTCTAGAACTCATACTAAAATCTAATTCTATCATGATTTACTAAGAGTCCTTGTTCAGGAGTGTTTATTGTGAGAAGGTGTTTGATCTGACTGATTTTATTTTTAATAAAATGATACAGGCATAACCAGTCCTTCTAGATTATCTCACTAATGAAACGCATTTCAACTTTGATCAATGTCTTTTTGATCTGTTCAACACCTGAAGGAATTGTACAATAGCTTCTGGTCCTTTGTGTTCTTTTCAAAGCCTTAAAGCTCCATTCGTTGTAATTGCATTTTGCATTTGTGCACTTCTGTGCCAGGTCTAAGGTCTTAAGAACAACATGAATGACTTGAGTTCTGTTTCTGTTATTGAATCTAAAAATATTTCAAATGTTTTTTGATAACTGAAATAATATTAATACATATTAATTATGTACATATTACATAATAATGTAAACATTACATACTGAAAAAAACCTATACTTACCTATTACTTCAACGGACACCATTCCAATTCACTATAATCTTCTATGTGAAGCTGCTTTGACACAATCTACATTGTAAAAGCGCTATAGAAATAAAGATGAATTGAATTAACAGAAATAATGCCTTATTAACTAAAAGAAATTACATTTTGAATTGAAAAACTTATCTGAAAATAAAGCTATATATAAATCTTAAAAAGTTATTTGATAAGAACAAAAATATTTTTTTATAATTTAAAAATGAATGATAATATTTATATAGAAATTACATAGAAGATATACTAAAGTTCCACTGATGAGCATGAGTAAATAATGACTGAATTTTAAGGGGTTCATGTAAAATATAAACTATGATATCTTATCCAGCACAAGGTGTTTAAATGACAAGCTATTATAATAATTCTTTCTCAATAAGTATTTGGATTTATTTAGAATTGTACAATTGCGCCTGGAAATCCTTTGCACCCACAGTGGTATTTTGGCACATTTGTAATAATGTTAATAACGAACACCAGAGCAGATGACAAGAATCTTTATCTTTAAAAAATGGTTCTTATAGCCTAATTCAAAACCCATAATATTATCATCTCTATAAAACACAAAATGAGACATTTTGCAGAATATCTGAGCAAATCTTTTATAGTGGGGTCAAATATATGAATATTTTTGAAAGATCATGAGAAACTGAAGACTAGCATTAACTGCCCAAATTGTAGCATTGGGATCACATGAATAAATAACATTAAAATACAATTGTTTTATTTTACATTGGAACGCATTCAGCCTTGGTTAAGAATCTTCCTTTAAAAACATTAAAATATATAGAGTCAATCCCCAAATTATTCATACCCAAGCTTTATTTGCGTTTATTTGACCGGAAATGACACAGGTTTCTCCCAAACGATAATCAGAAAATGTACAATGTACATATTTTATATTTTAGTAAAAAATGTGAGGTGTGAATAATTTCAGGCTTGACATTTTTTTTCATTTCCGTGTATAAAAATGGTAGATGATTTATACTGTATAAAAGGGCAAAATAAGCATCATAGCCTACTGTAAAAGCAGTGCAAGTATATATGACTACTATATGGTATTTCTCTAATAATTGTAATTTATATGGTAATTTCTCTAACTGCTAATAATCAAAACTAATAATAATTTTGTAATGGTTTGTGAAGCTTACTATAAATATTTTTCACCATATTAAAATATTAAGTTATACATGAGATGAGAAGAAAACAGACATCAAAAGTGGGTAATGAAGGCTGAATTATCATAAACAAGCCATAAGTATGACCTAAAAATCATCATAGTAGTCAACACTGAAATGCATCAAATAGTTTTCAAACTCGTCCTAAAACAAGAATGGCTATAGTTCAATAGTTTTAGGACAACTGTGATTAAAGGTTTCAAACCGGTTCAAATGTTGATTACTATACATATATACACACACACATCAGCCACAGTACAAAAAGAGCACTTGAGCAACCGCTGCAGCAGTGGCTTTTTGGAAAGCCCTGCTGCGGTACCCATAGGACACGAGCCCTACTTTTTAGGGCGAATCCAGAACAGGAAGTCATTTGTCTGGGCTAATAAAGCCCAGTGAGAAGCCAGCTGGAGGAAAGGGGTACGGTCGTCTCAGCTCACAGTGCCCACCATTGACATTTGGCTCTCACAAAGAAACAAAGGAGTTCATAGCACTGTAAGAGCCACTGAGGCAGGAACAACAAAACACACACCCAGCAGGATTTTCTTAAGGCTGAGAGAAGACTAAGTAAGGAGAACTGGTGCATAAGTGTGCTGGAAAGAGACAGAAGGTCTGGCGGGCCACTGAAGGTGGGCATTCAGGTTTCGATGCCAACACTCTGTGTGTGACAGGTCAGAGGCTGGCAAACAGCTGCGATGGGCTAACAAGCAGAAAGCGGAGGGGCCAAAGGAACAGTCACCCATAGCTTGACGCCACGAGCCTGTGGCCAGCTAAAGCATGGAGCTCTTCCTAATTGGCCTCCTTTTCCACCAGTATCTCTCTGGTTTTCAGTTCCAGCTTCTACTCTGATATGGTTATTACAAAGAGGCTATAGAACGTCGCCAAGTAGAGTGTGACTGACAGAGGGAACAGATAAAAGCAGCAAACGAACAGACAACATCGTAACTGGCTCTCCTCCAGACAGTTTGTTTGTGTATTGGAATCTAATTACAAACTCAGAGACCAAAAACTGTGAATACATAAAGGATGGCGAGAGATCAGTTGGTCTTAAAGAGATAGTTCACCCACGAATTAACATGTGCTGGTAATTTACTCATCCTCAAGCCATTTGAGATAGGAAGACTTAGACCAAGAAGATGACTTTTTTTTTCTTCAGCAGAACATTAAACAAAAAATGCAAACGGTCCTGAGAGTGTTCTTGTTGCATGATGATATATGAGTGACTCAAAGTCACATGAGAGCTGATGGTGTTTGTTCATTACATAAAGGGAAGTGTATGCTGTATTTTCAATCTTATTGGTCTTTGCTTTTTTTAACCTTGATGCTGCAACCTATTTAACAATTGTAAAAAAAAATTGTTTAAACTGATGTGTGAGTTCATATTCATGTACTGTATGCACCATTAAACAACAAGAAGAAGCTCATGATCCAGACTATAATCATCGCACTCAGAACTGTATTGATGGGGCTATACATTAAAGGTAATTATGTTGTAAATAATAGTTAGCTATTTGAACAGATCACTGTTTTCCTTCATAAGACCTCAATATATTGTCAGGAGCATCACTGTTTTGCCTGTGTGTTTTTGAATTTCAATCTGTTCTTCACACAAAAACATCACTTTCAAGGACTTGAAATGCAATGTGATCACATGGATTTTTTTATTTTTATTTCATTGTCATTAAAAGTTAATTTTACAATTCTTCTTTTGACTTGCTAATTCTTATAAACTTTTTATTCACCAAACTATACTGAGAAAATATGACACCACAAACATTAAGTAGCACAATAATATCAAAATGGACTGATTTCTGATCATTTCTTTAAGGATCATTTGACATTGAAGAATTCAGTAATGGCTGCTGAAAAATTTGCTTTGCCATCACAAGAATAAATTATATCTTAAAATAAATGTTAAAAAAAACAAAATTAAAATCATAAAGCTTTTTTTTAATTGCTATAATGCTTCACAACTTTCTTTTACTTTATTTTAGATAAAACAAATGCAACCTTGGTAAGGATATGAGACTTATTGCAAAACATCTGAAAATCATACTGACCCCAAACTTTTGAAAGGCAGTTTTTTGTTTCTCAAACACCTCTACAGGGAACATGAAGCTACAGAAAGTGATTTGCCTATGAAAATGATCAGCGTTCATTAAACACCAGAATCAAGAGCCATGTAATAAATTCATATATAGAACAGACAGCCAAATATTTGCGCTGATCTGAGAGCAATATCCTCATAACACAAGACATGTTGGTTTTAATTTAGTGTGGAAGCTTTCCTGTGAACTGAACCTTAGTTGGAAAGTTGTAATATTGCGAAGACCACCAAAGCACCTAATGCCTCCTGAAATAATGACTCACAATTTCCTTTTTTTCTTTTCTTAGCTCTGTTTCCAAAGCAAACCTGCCTGGTTAAGACTGCAGTCCCCTAGAAAAGCAATAAATCAACTGTACATATTTCAAAACACATCCAGATGATACCAGTGAAAACTCCCCTCAGGACTCGTATTTATTTCAGTGACACACCATTTATTCTATCTGAGAAATAAAATAAATATCTATATAAAAATAAATATTTAAATGATTAACCAGTTCAAACTTAATTAGGCATGAGAGTGTTAAAAAGATATGATTTGCATAAATATTGCTCTCTAATAAAATCATAATACTGAGTTTGAAATCATAAGGATTAACACATACTGTATGCTGATAGTAACATAAACCATCCATCTGCAAGCAAACTAATAGTGACTAGTTTTTAGTTACAAAGATCAATGCTGCTCTCAAGTGAACAAATTGTGAACTTCACAGAACAAAACAGTTACAAAACATTTAAATTATTATAAATAAAAAAGAAACAATATTAAGCAAAATTACTATTTTAAAAAAAAAGAATGATTTCTGAAGAACATGCAACATTAAAGACAGATATAATTAGTGCCAAAAAATCAGCTCTGCTATCATAGGAATAAATTATTTTAGAATAATAAATGAGAAAATGTGACTATTTATAAGATTGTATAAAATAAAATAATGCAACATCCACAGGGACTTTATAATTAGACATTTTATAAATTATCATAAGACTTGGTGTTGGCTTTAAACAAACACATAATTAAGACATGTGCTTGTGTGAGTGTGTGTGTGACAGCTTGTATACGGTTGAGGGATACTACATAGTGCATACTATATGTGGTTACTGGAAGGTTGCCTAAACACATGCAGTTATTCTTCAGTTCTTCAAACACCAGAAACTCACATTGATAATATGTAATATGTGAGATTTTCCACTAAGTGGTCATAATTTATGATAGTAAATTATAGCATATTCGTTGTTTAGACATAAATTGCATTTGACTATCATTATGACCCTATTTACGTTGACCAGTACAGTAGAAACTGCTTTCAAGTGATTAGAGCTCTCTGAATTAGCCAATAATAAGTATGTGTTTTGATTTAAATGTTCAATTGTGGGGGGCGGCGCGGTGGTACAGTGAGTAGCGCTGTCGCCTTACAGCAAAAGGTCGCTGGTTCGAGCCTCGGCTGGGTCAGTTGGCATTTCTGTGTGGAGTTTGCATGTTCTCCCCGTGTTTCCTCCGGTTTCCCCCACAAGTCCAAAGACATGCTCTATAGGTATATTTGGTAAGCTAAATTATCCGTAGTGTATGTGTGTGAATGGGAGTGTATGGGTGTTTCGCAGTGATGGGTTGCAGCTGGAAGGGCATCAACTGCGTAAAACATATGCTGGATAAGTTGGCGGTTCATTCTGCTGTGGCGACCCCAGATTAACAAAGGGACTAAACCGAAAAGAAAATGAATGAATGAATGTTCAACTGTGGTTTATGTTATACTGATAAGATGTCTTCAAAATTTCAAAAAAGAATATTATCATTTAGGGCAATTATTTGCAGAAAATGTCACTGTTAAATATTACATATACAGTAATTATTAAAAAAAAATATTATTATTAAGAATTATTAAACCCCTTTGAATTTTATATATATATAATATATATATATTTCCCAAATGATGTTTAACAGAGCAAGGAAATTTTCACAGTATGTCTGATAATATTTTTTTCTTCTGGAGAAAGTCTTATTTGTTTTATTTCGGCTAGAATAAAAGCAGTTTTTAATTTTTTAAAAAACATTTTAAGGTCAAAATTATTAGCCCCTTTAAGCTATATATTTTTTTCGACAGTCTACAGAACAAACCATCGTTATACAATAACTTGCCTAATTACCCTATCCTGCCTAGTTAACCTAACTAACCTAGTTAAACCTTTAAATGTCACTTTAAGCTGTATAGAAGTGTCTTGAAAAATATCTAGTAAAATATTATTTACTGTCATCATGGCAAAGATAAAATAAATCAGTTATTAGAAATGAGTTATTAAAACTATTATGTTTAGAAATATGTTGAAAATCTCTCCGTTAAACAGAAATTGGGGAACAAAATAAACAGGGGGGCTAATAATTCTGATTGCAACTGTATTTCCTAAATATTCACTATATTGTTTTCAAACCTTAAATATTAGAAAAAATATGTATACGCCAATAGACGTATATAAACATGATAATATTGACAACACAAAAAAGTGCAACAGTCTAACAACCATATAATTGAATATAGTAATTTATTAATTTCTTTAATTTAATATTAACCTCACCTAATGAGACACAGTTGTGGTCTGTATTTATTTTTAATGTATTTGAGGGCCATAAAGGTGTCAGAAAGTTTAATCTGGTGCCATAAAATCAATAGCTGATGCTATTGCTGTGTCGTTAATCTAAGGTAAACACCCCAGGGATTGCAATCCAATAGAAAAATGGCTTTTTCATTTGCATGTTGTTGTTGCTTTTTATGTAACTATTAACTACTATTTCCATCTTCTGTGGGTTATTGATAAAATATGGTAATAGTTTAATACAATTTTTTTGACTTTTGGAAATCACCAAGCAGCCCCAGGGGGTCCCAACCCCACTTTGTGGTTCCCAATAAATAATAAATGCTCTAAATAATAATGTAAAATATGCATTGTATGCATACTTTCTACCAATATTTACTGTAAGATCTAAAAACCATAAATATTTTGTACTAATTTACTGTTCTTTTTTTCAATTTGTATTATTCCTGTTATTTTACTATTAATTACTACTAAATATTTACTATTTTATAAAAACAAAACAAAACAAAAAAACACCTAAAATAACTGTTTCTAATATTTTTACAGCTATATTGTTAGTAAATAATTCCTTCCTTGTTGATGTTTTATTGCAGTGTTAGAGACATTATGGGGTTTAATTAGGTAGTCGTGTAAAAGTGTAGTTCTTGGAGGAAGACTCAATAAGAATCATAGCTGAAAAAGGACAGGATAAATGTTTTAAAATACTACAGGACTTACAGTCTCTCCTCCGCCACTGCCTTTGTGTCTTTAACAAGGTACACAGTGCCAAAGCTTCCCTTCCCAAGTCTCTCCTGAATGATGTATCTGTTCGCTATCAGGGTGCTCAGGTCTGGAGATGTTGCTGATACCGGATGAAAGTTTGTTTGGCCTGGACGCTCACGAAATCTGGGCATTTTTCAGTCGGGACTTTACGCAGTCAACTGAGGAGATAGAAACGCTCTCGTGACGTCATTGCTTTCTCACCTCTTTATTTATTTACGTGTTTTAGTATTTGAAGCTCATGAAATAAAAACATAGAAACAACGTTCATAACGTTCGTTTAGTTCATAAGAATGAACCACAAGTTAGTCGCAGTTAATCACATCCATTTTTAGATGAACATGCGTAGCAAAAACAAAATAACTATAAAAACATGATTACTAATGCAGTTCAGGATTTGATATAATTTAGAGATGCATAGCAAAGCACAACAAAACGTGAAAAAGACGAATTGAATTCTAATTCTAATTAGTTTTCTCTGTTTTATATGAATTATATATTAGTTAATGATTTGTTTATCCTCACCTGTGCGTCGGAAGTTCGCTCGACAACATGTGCTCACTTCCCGTGTGTTACGTCGTTGTCATGAGAACAGTGCAGTCACATTATTCTCCTTAAGATGGTGCTAATGTGCAATGCTGACTGTAAGCTACATTTTGGGCATGGCACTGTTGTGTTGGTCTGAGTTAGTTTTGTAGGTTAGTTTTGTAACTGTTTGGTCAAGGGTCATAAGAGATGATGGTAATGAACACTGTGTGAACACTTGTTTAAAACATAGCTTCAGTATTTAAACAAAACTGTAATTCAGTATCTAAAAATAAGTTCTAGAACCTAATGTATTGTAATATTCATTCATTCATTTTCTTTTCGGCTTAGTCCCTTTATTAATCTGGGGTCGCCACAGCGGGATGAACCGCCAACTTACCCAGCATATGTTTTACACAGCGGATGCCCTTCCAGCTGCAACCCATCACTGGGAAACATTCATACACACTCATTCACTACGGACAATTTTAGCTTACCCAATTCACCTATACCGCATGTCTTTGGACTTGTGGGGGAAACCGGAGCACTCGGCGGAAACCCACGTGAACACGGGGAGAACATGCAAACTCCACACAGAAATACCAACTGACCCAGCTGAGGCTCGAACCAGCGACCTTCTTGCTGTGAGGCGAACGTGCTACCCACTGCGCCACCGCGTCGCCCTGTATTGTAATAGTATTTACAAAATGCTAGTCACATTATGAATATGCACTACCTAATTGAATGAATCCCCATAGAAGAAAATGCTGAATTAATTTATACATTAATAAATAAAAGTTGCTGTAACAAAACGTTAGCCTACTTATTGTGTATCCCTTATGTGCTGTTTTCATCCACTCTGGGGTGATTTTGAGTCTTAATTTGTCTATAACCTTTTCTGTGTTTCAGCTAGCAGAATGATTTTTTGGTGACAAATCTTATTTTGACATATTTTGACAAAATGCTTTGATTTTTTTTCATAACTCAATGATACACTCTGGGCAAATTTGCTACCCTTTTGATATGCTATGGATGAAAACATCCACTAAATTAAACTGCTGTAAAAATGCATCAGATAAATATTTATTTATTTTTGCATAAATCTGTTAGTCAACCTCAGTCCTGATCAAAAATTGCTTAGAAAATTACAGGATTTTAACTCTTTAATTGCCAAGTTCACATATGATGTCACTGATTTGGTGAAGAAAACACACAAAATGACCTATTTTTAATATAAAAAGTGGACTGGATTTTTTTTTTTTACCTTTTATCAAAGTCTTGGACATGTGAAACAACATTGCCTTTGATGCATTGTTTTTGATTAATTCAAATTTTTTTCTCCCTAATTTACTGTTGGTGGCTATTTTTGCCCCATTGACTTCCATTATAACCACAATTTTTTGATTACAAAACCATGACACCATTTAATTATGCATTTTAGATTGTCGTGGTTTTCCCTGTTGGGAAGAGGTAAAATTTGTAATTTTTTACTGTTGATCATCAGTTGGCACCATTAACCCTTTAGATGGGCCTGTGCAAAAAAAGGCTTAGTTTCTGGATTTTATATGGAGTATAACAGCAAATTAAAGAGTGTGTATGTGTGTCTGTGAGTGTGTGAGAGTGTAAGAGTGACCTTTGTGCACTTACCTTTATGTGTCTGAGAAAATCATTCATTCATTCATTCATTTTCTTTTCGGCTTAGTCCCTTTATTAATCTGGGGTCGCCACAGTGGAATGAACCACCAACTTATCCAGCATATGTTTTACGCAGCGGTCGCCACAGTGGAATGAACCACCAACTTATCCAGCATATGTTTTACGCAGCGGATGCCCTTCCAGCTGCAACCCATCACTGGGAAACATCCATACACACTCATTCACTACGGACAATTTAGCTTACCCAATTCACCTATACCGCATGTCTTTGAATTTGTGGGGGAAACCGGAGCACCCGGAGGAAACCCACGCCAACACGGGGAGAACATGCAAACTCCACACAGAAATGCCAACTGACCCAGCCGAGGCTCGAACCAGCGACCTTCTTGCTGTGAGGCGATTGTGCTACCCACTGCGCCACCGTGAGGCCCGTGTCTGAGAAAATCAAAATATTCAATTCAATTCATCTTTATTTCTATAGCGCTTTTACAATGTAGATTGTGTCAAAGCAGCTTCACATAGAAGATTATAGTGAATTGAAATGGTGTCAGTTCAGTTTTTAGAGTTTAAGTTCAGTTCAGTTCAGTGTGGTTTAATTTTCACTGCTGAGAGTCCAAACGCTGAAGAGCAAATCCATCGATGCGCAGCTCTACAAGTCCCGAACCATGCAAGCCAGTGGCGACAGCGGCGAGGAACGAACTTCACCAATTTGCGAAAGTGAAGGAAAAAAAACCTAGAGAGAAACCAGGCTCAGTTGGGCACGACCATTTCTCCTATGGCCAAACGTCTTGTGCAGACCTGCAGTCTAGGCGTCGGAGGCTGGAGAACGCTGGACGTCTCAGTGCATCTCAAATATGCATCTCAGCTCTCAGAACTACATGTAAATAAAAACAAAGACTGTGTATTTATGCACCATCAAATGTGGTTATAATGGAAGTCGATGGGGCAAAAACAGCCACCAACAGTAAATTAGGGAGAAAAAAAATTAAAATCTAACAATGCATCAATGCCAATGTTGTTACTAATCATTCACATATCCAAGACTGTGATAAAAGGTGCGTCATTTTACCCGGACTCTGTTTTAATAATTCTCAGGGATTTTAACAAAGCAAAACTATCCCGCGAACTGCCAAAATATAGACAGCATGTTACATGTCCCACAAGAGACAGTAACATATTGGATCACTGCTATACCACAATAAAGGATGCATACCGCTCTGTCCAA
>CAIGQV010001633.1:21477263-21488362 GCA_903798115.1 Danio jaintianensis | reverse complement strand
ATGTTAAAAATATAAGTAAGAAGGTTAAGCCAAGTCTAAACTGTTTTCGTTTTATTAGAAGATTTTTAACATATCAAGCTGCAAAATTATACATGCACACAATGATATTTTCGCACTTGACATATTGCATTACATCGTGGTCACAAGCTTCTTTAACTATATTGAAGCCTATTGACTCATTATATAAACAAGCAGTTAAAATTATGGACTTAAAGCCTATGCGATGGCATCATTGTGAGGTTTTATGTAAACATAACCTTTTTAGTTTTGATAGTTTTATCAAATTTAATTATTTTAAATTGGTTTTTAAATGTTTAAATAATCATGTTCCAATGGTGTTTTCAGATCTAATCAGTAGGCATCAAACCTCTCACAGAGTCACACGGTGACTGTCTAGTGTCAAAGTGTAAGACCTCATTTGGTCAATCTGTTTTCTCTGTTAAGGGAGCCAAATTGTGGAGTGATTTACCTGTTAGCCTAAAATTAGAAGGTAATATAAATATTTTTAGTAGCGTTCTTAAAAAATGGTTAAAAACAAAACAGCAGTGTTTGCACAAATAGTCTACTATTAGTTTGTTTGATCATGCCGCCTTTGCTTTTGCCTTCAGTACTTTTATGTAAAGAGTTATAATGTTGTGTATATGTATCTATTTCATCTTTATTTTGTTAAGCCTCCTGTGGACAGGTGTTGAGAATTAGCAAGTTTGTTAAAACACTTAAACAAATGCATTTGGTTGTCCAGTGTAATTGTGACGTCCATGTCAAATAAATAATAAAAAAAAAACTATTCCAGCATATGTTTTATGCAGCCGCAACCCAGTACTGGGAAACACCCATACACTCACATTCTCACACACACACACACACACACACTCATACACTACAGCCAATTTAGTTTATACAATTCACCTATACCGCATGTCTTGTGGACTGTGGGGGAAATCGGAGCACTGGGAGGAAACCCACGCAAACGCGGGGAGAACATGCAAACTCCACACAGAAATGCCAACTGGCCCAGCCGGGACTCGAACCAGCAACCTTCTTGCTGTAAGCTGACAGTGCTAACCACTAAGCCACCCTGCCCCATTTATTTTTTGTGATAATAGTAATATAGCTTTTCTTTTCATTCACAAGTTCATTATGAATAATGAATTTACAGGAGTAGCATGAAAGTTTGAGGGAGCCGTAGGTGAAGACATGGTTGCTGGATGAATCCAAACGTCAAAAAGGCAAGCAAAGGTCATAACACAAGGCAAGAGCAATGAAGGTTCCAGGGCCCAGTGGACAGGTTTCAAGAGGGACACATGAAAGGAGGGAGAAATGCGGTAGTTAGCAGGAAGCTCTAAACGGTATGTAACCTCATTAATACGTCTTAGGATCTTAAAAGGACCAACATACCTTGGAGTGAGCTTCCTGCACAGTAGGCGAAGACGGAGATCTCGGGTGGCAAGCCAAATTCTCTGGCCTGGTTGATAATTGGGGTGAGGACATCTCCTGCGATCTGCCTGAATCCGTTGGGTACGGATTGCTCTTTGTAACCTCACATGAGCACTGTCCCACACCCGTTCGCTTCGTTTGATCCAGTCGTCAACGGATGGGACCATGGATGGTTCTCTGGACCATGGAAACATGGGGGGTTGATAGCCTAACACACACTGGAAAGGGGTGAGACCGGTGGACGAGGGAATTCTGTGCATATTCTGCCCAGGGGAGGAATTCGCTCCATTTATCCTGTTCTCTGCTGCAATATGTCCTGAGGTAACGACCTATTTCTTGATTCACTCTTTCTACTTGACCGTTTGACTCTGGGTGGTAGCCTGAGGTTAAACTAACGTTAATGTCTAGGTGGTTGCAAAAAGCTTTCCATACCTTTGAAGTAAATTGGGCACCTCGGTCAGATACTATGTCTTCAGGAATTCCATAAGTTCGAAAGATGTGGTGAAAGATCTCGTTGGCGGTTTCCATAGCAGTGGGTAGTCCTTTTAAAGGAATTAGTCTGCAAGCCTTCGAAAACCGATCTACAATTACTAGTATGGTTGAGAAGCCATTGGAGAGGGGCAAGTCAGTAATAAAATCCATCGATAGATGTGACCATGGACGATGTGGAATAGGTAGAGGTTGTAGTAGGCCGGTGGGAAGTTCCCGGGGTGTCTTGGTTTGTGCGCATACAGTACATGACCTCACAAAGTTGATTATGTGCTTGTTCATGAAGGGCGCCCAAAGAGGTATGCACCCACAATAATGTGCGGTTTCTGAGAGTTTGGGGAACATATTGACGGTTAGCTGGACATTCGGGTGGTGCAGGTTCATTTTGTTGTGCTTTCTGTATCTCCTCCATGAGATCCCAACTTATCTGAGCTATAACCACAGTAAACGGAAGGATGGGAACGTCAATGGATGGTTGGACTCAGTGTTGTATCTACAAGAGAGGGCGTCTGCCTTGAGATTTTTGCTTCCTGGCCTGTATGTGACTGAGAAATTGAATCGTGTAAAAAATAATGACCAACGGGTCTGCAGGGGATTAATTCTTTTGGCTTCATTGATGTATTCCAGATTTTTGTGATCAGTGATAACTTGAAATGGGTGAATGGCTCCCTCGAGCCAGTGTCACAACTCCTCTAATGCCGCTTTCATTGAGAGAAGTTCCTTGTTTCCCACATCATAATTCTTCTCCGCATTTGTTAGTTTGCGTGGGAAAAAGGTGCATGGATGTAATTTGCCTGGGTTGCCATGTCTTTGTGAGAGTACTGCCCCTATACAGTCAGAAGCATCCACTTCGACAATAAAGGGTAGTTCAGGGTCGGGATGCTTTAGAATTAGTGCTGTGGTAAAACTAGTTTTCAAATTTTCCAGAGCTTTAACGGCTGAGGGGTTCCACATAAGCTTACTGGTTTTGCCATTTAGGAGAGAGGTCAGAGGAGCTGCGATGGTACTGTAATTACGGATAAAGCCGCGATAGAAATTGGCAAATCCCAGAAACCATTGAAGTTCCTTTATCGTTTTGGGAAGAGGTCAATTGGTGACTGCTTGAACCTTGGATTGATCCATTTCAACTCCTTGATGACTGACTATGTATCCAAGGAAAGAGGTTCTTGATATGTGAAATTCGCATTTTTCAAGCTTGGCATAGAGTTGGTGATTTTGTAGACATGTGAGGACTGTTTTGACATCTTTAATGTGTTGTTCAAGATTGGGAGAGTAGATTAAGATGTCGTCAATATAGGCGATGATGCATTTATTCAGTAGGTCCTGGAATATTTTGTTGATGAAAGATTGAAATACTGCTGGTGAATTGGCTAGTCTATATGGCATCACAAGATATTCATAGTGCCCCCTAATGGTTAAGAAGGCAGTTTTCCACTCGTCTCCCTCTCGAATACGAATCAAGTTGTACGCACTTCTGAGGTCGAGCTTGGAGTATATGCGGGCTTCCTTTAGTTGTTCCAAGGCGGTTGGAACTAAGGGTAATGGATATAGATACTTAACCGTAACGCTGTTTAGTCCTCGATAATCTATGTATGGGCGCAGTACGCCATCTTTTTTTTCCACAAAGAAGAATCCAGCAGCTGCTGGTGATGTGGAGGGTCGAATATGACCAGCTGCTAGAGCCTCTTCGATGTAGTTCTCCATGGCTTGGGTCAATCAGAATACAGAAGTATTCTGTGAGGGAGCCGTAGGTGAAGACATGGTTGCTGGATGAATCCAAATGCTCAAGGTTTATTAAACTAACAGCGCACATATTCACACAGACAGAATCGTAGTCGTAACCAGGCAAAGTTCAGTACACAAATAGACAGTCCAATAAGGCAAACGAAGTGATGTCCAAAATACAATGAGCAGTAACCGTTTCGTTCCCCAGTGGGAGGGGAACTTCAATGCTATGTGGAAAACCTCCACTATGGGGAAATGTATGGAAAACACCACAGTGGTTGAACCTTGCTATGGCGCTGGTAAGAGGTTTGTCAGGCTCCAGCGTGAGCGCGCCATCATCTTGTGACGCACCAGTGACGCAGCCCTCCAACGTGTCCCCTGGCCCTAACTTACCTTACTTACCTGTGAAGCGCTTAAAGGTTTATTTATAATTTTTGGGGGAAGTCGTAAAATATACACCTAGTTAAATTCTAGGAATTTTTGTATACAAGAGTACGTTGGGACAACAGCGTGCCTATCCGGAAGGGGAAGGACGCTGCGGAGGCTACCTGCTGCCCAGATGGGGAGACCTGGTGGCAGAAGACATATCGACTATCCCTGGCAAGGGGGAGTACAGATATGAGGGATGGTTAGCTGGGAGGGAAGACACGGTCCCGCCTGGAAGGGCGGACTACACCGTGGCTAAGTGAAGCATATGGGATCGCCAACGGGGATCGAACGGCATGCCATTCGGGCTGACCGTATGGCATGCCAACAACATAATGGGCCAGGCACTCGACTCCTCCGCTGAGTCAGGTGCTGGGAACCTCGGAGGAACTCTGTAGGGTTCGCCAAATGAGGAACTCAACTAAACAGAGTAAGAAAGGCACACGTATCTCCCTGTTAGAGAGAAAGGCGCAGCAAGCGTGTTTCAACACCAAACAAAGTTTCCTCATTCCCAGCACACGTGAGGAAATCGGCTCCACTCAAAAATGATAAAATCTCGCGAATGTATTAGGTGCCGCAGCTCTACAGATATCTGTTAGAGAGGCGCCGCGTGCTAACGCTCAAGAGGAGGCGACACTCCTAGTCGAATGCGCTTTCACTAACGAGGGACGCGGCTCGCCCTGGCACTGATAAGTGAGGGAGAGTCCAGTGGGCCAACCTCTGTTTGGATTCGGCTCTTCCCGTCTGCCAAAAAGGAAAGGAATAGAAAAGGAGTCATAAGCTCTAATTGCGGTCACATAAGTGCAGTGCGCGAACAGGGAACAGCAAATGAAGGGGCTGGGTCTGCCTCCTCCGTGGGCAGTGCTTGCAAGTTCACTACGTGGTCTGACAAATGCACTGTAGGAACCTCGGGCACCTAGGTGGGCCGAGGTCTCAGGAAAATGTGAGAGTAGGCAGGCTCGAATTGCTGGCACAATTCGCTGATTGCCTCCAGATACCCGACCCTCTTGACCGATGCCAACGTGACCAGCAGAGCTGTATACATGGACAGAAATCCTAAAGATACTGAGTCGAGTGGATCGAGCAGACCTCACCTACAGAGAGATCTCCAAGACGGCATGACAGGGGGATAGGATGGATTTAACCATTTAGCGTCTCGCGCCTTTGCTGGATTGGATGATGAGGCAATGCTTTCATTCGTCCTAGGAGCTGGGATGATTGTAACGTCAACCTCTCAGTGCAGAGGGGACAGCCTCTGCTCCAGACAACTGAAGGAGGATAGCATCACACTGATCTGGCATGTCACCACACAGCGAATAGACTCCACTTCAGGGTGTAGGCATGCCTCATAGAGGGTACTCTAGCCTGAGTGATGGTGTTAAGCACCGAAGCCGGTAGGTCACCTAAATTCTCTGCGCTCCATCTTATGAGGAGAGAAAGTTCTGATATCCAGGTCCGGCTGAGCCAGAAAGGTGCAACTAACAAGACCTGCTCCTCGTCCTCCCTGACCTTGCACAGAGTCTGTGCGAGTAGGCTCACTGGGGGAAATGCGTACTTGCGCACGCCCCTGGGCCAGCAAAACTAAACTGGGGTGGAGCCTCCATTCTGCCAGATGTGAGGCTACTGTGAGAGCACATAGGCTGCACGGTTGAGCTCACATGGGGATGTGAATGGTACACAGCAATTTCAGCCCCGTATGACTCCAGAGGACACACGGCGAGAGTGTATACCCCCCATGTGGTTGATATACACCACCGTCGCCTTGCTGTCCGTCCTGACCAGCATGTGCGATCTTAGCTGCGCAACAGACATGTCATCGCAGTGACGGCATGCACTGCCCGCAAGCACCGCATTAACATGCTGAACCCCCAGACATCAACACAGTGCTCGTACCCATCATCCGGGGACAGGGAACCACCGCATCCAAAAATGCATCCAAAAATGTCGGAATGTCATCTTTAAAAAATGCTCTGCACAACCGTGTTGCTCTTTTAGGAGAATTTGCTTTATACTCACCGCTCTTGAAGTACCGGTCCGGTGAAACACCCAGGGACGGGAGAAGCCCAGCTTGACCGTCGCTGTTCGCGCTGTCGCTCGCACTGGAACAGGGAGAAAACAGCCTCTCTGAAGACGGAAGCTAGCTAGCGCTCTCTCTCTCTCTCTCTCTCTCTCTCTCTCTCTCTCTCTCTCTCTCTCACTCTCTCCCTCGGGCTGCTTTATTCTCTACTACTATTACTACTACTACTACTACACTACTATTCATTGGCATTTCATTGGCCCGTTTTATTTCTCTTCAGATCATTGGCTTTCTGGCGAAATCCCCATAGTGGAAGTTTTCCACATAGCATTGGAGTTCCCCTCCCGCTGGGGAACTGAGAAAAACTGCAATTAGTATTCCATAAATAGCTGGCAAGGACATTGTTTGTAATGCCTGCTGAATTAGCAAATGAAATGTTTGGGCACATATATATATAGATTGGTCACATCACAATCACCACCTTTTTTGTTTGATATCGCAGAACTTCCACAACTCTGAACTGCAGCAACATGCTCGTGGAAGAGCACTTGGAAGACATATTTTTTTCATGGATGTTATCTTGTAGTTATTGTTTTTTTTTTTCTTCGAGTATTTGTGGTAGCATAAGAAATATGAAATGTATAGTAATTGTATGAGCATGATTTCACTTTACTTACCTTACCGTACAAAAATAAATGTACTGTATAAATACAAATGTTCATACATATTTTCTATGTACAATTGACTATGTATTGAATGGAATAGAACTATGTTCTATTGTTTGTTTGTTTTTTTGTTTTTGTTTTCAAAATTGAAAAGGTTATTGACTCATATTTTTTATAAACCGTAAGTTCCATGGTTGACATTTTGACCAGTGATGCTCACACGGTGACAAATACACTTTATGTTTAGGTGGCCTTGGCCAAATTACTGACACTATAACTAGATTTTGTAGCATGAATGAAATGTTTTGGGTGATTAACTACATTTTGCAGACATGCAATGAAGTTCCATCTGACAGACAGACAGATAGACAGACAGACAGACAGACAGACAGACAGACAGACAGACAGACAGACAGACAGACAGACAGACAATCAGATAGATAGATTCTAGTTGTAGAAAACTTACTAGAGTAATTAATGTAGTTATTTGTTTATTGTGCTGTAGTGGAATTAACAAATGACAGCATGATTGTAGATTTACTATTAAACACTGTAGTATTTTACTTTTTTCATATGGGCAGCTAAGAAAACACAAAGGGAAATGAATGTGGTCTATGGATTGTGAAAACTGTGGTTGTCGGTGTATTAGCAAACAGAGACACAGAACACCAGCAAACATCACATTTAGATCTGAATTTACAACCAAATGTATGAAAGCAGAAGCTGGTTGGTTGACCAAGCAACATCTTCTATTTAATTTGGTTAAGACATACTGTTTAAGACACCAGCATATACAACACAATACATAAAGATGCTTTTACAAACACTGTAGAGTTGGAGTCAGAATTATAACCCCCCTTAGTTATTAGCCCCCTGTATATTTTTGCCAATTTCTGTTTAACAGGAAGTAGATTTTGTCAACACATTTCTAATCCTAATAGTTTTAATAACTAATTTCTAATAACTGATTTCTTTTATCTTTGCCATGACGACAGTACATAATATTTTACTAGATATTTTTCAAGATACTAGTTTTCAGCTTAGAACCTTAACTAGGTTAATTAGGCAAGTTGGTAATTAGGCAAGTCATTGTATAACGATGGTTTGTTCTGTAGACAATCGGCCAAAAAAAAAATTGCTTAAGGTCGCTAATAATATTAACCTTAAAATGGTTTTCAAAAAATAAAAACTGCTTTTATTTTAGTCGAAATCAAACAAATCAGACTTTTGCCAGAAGAAAAAATATTCTAGAAAATACTGTGAAAAATTCCTTGCTCTGTTAAACATGAGATATTTCATTATTGAAAATTCACAGGAGGGCTAATAATTTGACTTTAACTGTATATTTATTATTTTTGCATGTTTAGGTTTTGCAGACATACTTACAGTTGCTTGACAGATGTTGTCATCTGAAACTCTGGTTTCTTCTCTTACTTCCCTTAGGTTTTTTTGAGTTTTTGCTTTCCTTCTACAAAAAAAGTAAAATTGACGCACAATTAGCAAAAGCACTATTTTGGATCATTTTAGAATAGGGGCTGAAATAGCTTAAACATTTTAAATTATTAAATAGATGCATTAACTGATCTAAAACAGTTTAGCGGTTTCTCTGTAGGGTATAGAATCAGCCATACACAAGCCATCACCATTTGTTTTCACCATAACCATCACCACCAACAGCAAAACTCTTCTGGCAGCTATGACGAATTCACACATGGTTTCAAAGCTGATTTTAAGACTATGTCTTCATCTTGAGTGTTTTAACAGATCTTTTTACTTTATGAATGCTGAAATGTCTTCTGTTATTTTATTTAGACTGACTGAGAAATTTATTATGAGTGCAAGTATTATTAAAAACTTCCTACCTTCTTATAAGAATCACAGCTACAATGATGATGAACACAAGCGAGACTGAAGACACTACAATAATCAGAAGAGTTGAGGACTCAGAAACATCTGTTGAAGAAAACAAAAAGTCTGTGCATGCAACATAGCTGCCATTTAGCAAATATGAATTTGATATAGATATGAAAAGGTTAACATATTATAAGTTCTACCAACTTTCTTCAGTGTTTGTAAATTTCCTCAAAGAACAAGAGTAATTTTCAGAGTCTTCAGCAGGGACGCTGTTTAAGATGAGGACTGGGTTTGTCTGTTTCATCAGTTCACCATTCTTAAACCACTGAACCTCTGATAAACCACCAGGACAGTCCAGTGAACAAGTCAAATTCACAGAGTCTCCAGTTATTGCTCTTCCACTTATTTTTGAGCTGGATTTGGAGACTTTTAAATCTGTCACAAAGAAACCCCATAAAAAATAGAGAGATTGGTGTATAAAAAACAAACAAAATATTTACAACAAAAGCATTATTAATAAACTGCTTTTATTCTAGCCGAAACATCATTTTGGAAATATTTGGGGGGGGGAAAAAGAAGACATATATATACAGAAGTCAGAATTATTAGCCCCCCATTGACCATTTTTTAAAAATAATTCCCAAATGATGTTTAACAGAGCAAGTAATTTTTCACAGTATTTCCTATAATATTTTTTCTTCTGGAGAAAGTCTGATTTGTTTTATTTTGGCTAGAATAAAAGCAGTTTTAATTTTTTTTAAACCATTTTAAGGTCAATATTATTAGCCCCCTTAAGATATATTTTTTTGATTGTCTACAGAACAAACCACTGTTATACAATGATTTGTCTAATTGCCCTAACTTGCCTAATTAACCTAGTTACATTTTTAAATGTCACTTTAAGCTGAATACTAGTGTCTTGAAAAATATGTAGTAAAATATTATGTACTGTAAAAAATCTTCTTTCTGTTAAACAGAAATTGGGGAAAAATATACAGGGGGGCTAATAATTCTGACTTCAACTGTATATATATAATTAATACAATAATTTTATTAATTTATTTATTTTCTATTATTTACCATGTACTGTAATCTTCACTCCAGGATCACCTGTCCACATGCCGCGTGAAGAATTAGTAATAAATCTGAACTTATATTCTCCAGAATCTGTTAGTTTAATGTCATTAATCAAAAGAGAACAATCTGAAGTTTTATCTCCAATGTATTGAAAATTGATTGAATTATTGTTGGCCTCACTGTCATAGACATATGGCCCAGACTCACACTTGCCAGTGTTTGAGTTCATTGAACACCATTTCACTTGCTTTACATGGTCATTTACTTGTGTAAATGTAAAATTACAGGCAACAATGACATTGGATCCTCTCGCAGCACAGATCGGCAGACAATAATTCACACCCCAGCCATCACTGGAAACACCTGCAGCACCTGCAACTTTATTTCAATAATGATTTAATTAATAATAGTGTGAGTTACTATATGTAAATTCAAAGAAATTGTAAATATATCTCAAGATGAATATTTTAAGGGGCTTCAGGATTACCTAAAAAGTTTTTCTATCAATAATTCATTAATGTACGGAAACAATCTAGCCTTAATCAACATTTATGTGCTAAAATAAAGATGTTTACTGATACTTAGTAAAACATTCAATATCCTTATTTGATTTGTGAAATGTAAATTACACAGAAATATTTTGCATTTATTTATTAATAGCACATTTCTGATTACTTCCAGGATTAAAAGAAAAATTCAAGATTTATTAAATGGTCTCAGACATTTTTATCCAGACCCATTTGAGTAATATTTTACAATAATGTTCCATCCGTTAATGATAGTTAATGTATTTACTAAGACCAAACAATGTACAATACATTTACTACAATATTTATTCATATTTGTTAATATTAGTAAATGAAAATACAGCCTTTTATTGTTAGTTCTTGATAACTCACAGCGCCACTAACTGCTAACAAGCATAATTTTGGATTTTAATAATGCATTAAAATGTTTAATTATGATTAACAAATGTAGTACTAATATATATAAAAATATTTCTTACCGGGCAGGATAAAAAAAAGAAACTGTAGCATTTTGATCCAATGGTTCAGTTATTTTGCTTGCAGAAGATGTTTTTATGTCACTGTAGAGTCTATGACAAAAGACAAGAAGAGAAAAGCAGTAAAAGAAGAAGTGGCCGAGAGACAAGTGCTAACATTTCTATTTCCTCTTCACCCTTAAAGCCTTTACTGGCGTCTGTGGTTCTGTGCAAGAGAGCATAATCGGAATCTACATTTCACAACATGTTCTTACTTCTGAAAAAGTTTCATTTGATTTTTAAAACTTTTCAATGAAAACAAATATTTTTCTTTTTTAAATGTTCACTGAAAGAGTTTGGGAAACTAAAATCTACTATGGGGGCGACGCGGTGGCGCAGTGGGTAGCACGTTCGCCTCACAGCAAGA
>CAIGQV010001633.1:21445557-21476863 GCA_903798115.1 Danio jaintianensis | reverse complement strand
GAGAAGAGCAGAGGGGAGAGGACACACCCCTGGGGGGCGCCAGTGCTGATTGTGCGGGTACTGGATGAGAATTTTCCCAGCTTCACCAGCTGCTGCCTGTCCGTTAGGAAGCTGTTGATCCACTGACAGACAGAGTTGGGCACGGATAGCTGAGTTAATTTGGGCAGGAGAAGTTTTGGAATGATAGTGTTAAAAGCCGAGCTGAAGTCAACAAACAGTTGGGATACACGTGTATAACGTGTATAATATTTTGAGATACAGCTTTTATAAATGTACTGGTTTTTTATTTTATGCAATACACAAATTCTGTCAGATTTTGTCTAAAATGTGAATATTCCTGTTGACAGAAAAAAATTTTCCATGACATGGATTAAGAACTTTTTTCAGAGTTTAACATTGCTGTAAATTTTAAATAGATTTGTTTAACAAATTGTGTGTGCCATTTTGTTATCAGTGGAACATGTAATAAAATGATATTTGGCAAAAATGCATTGTGTATGTATTTCATTATAAATTATGTATTTTACATTTTATGAATGAGTAATTTTCATTAATAAATATGAGTAAATGGTGGTTGATTTGCTTAAATTATAAAAGCACATTCCACTAATAATACTAAAAACATCATCTATCACTCAAAAAAGTAGTAATTTTCACATGATTTATTCAAGTAGTTTTTGCTAAAAAAATCAAATCTTGAAAACTACTTAAAAAAATATACGTGCAATAGTGTTACCACAATTTTTTTAAGTAAATAGGACATAAGATTGTTTTACAGTGTGGTTTAAGATGCCTTTCTGCCTTTATCTTAACATAAAAAACAGGAAACATGTTCTGCATCAATAGATATAATATCTGTGTGTCCAGACATCAATTTATTGCAGAGGTCTCACATCACTCTCAAACTTACAGTATATTTGCTATATTGATAAAATTGACATATGATGAAATGTGTCTCATCTCAATAACTACAGCTCAGACTAAAAAATTACAGTTACTGACAGTATAAATATTGACCACAGCAAACGATTGCTCATATATAGGGTTTAATGTTGACATATCTGTCACTCCTTCAATGTATCTTGTAGGTTTGAGTAAACTGCTGATTCTTGAGTTTCAGCCTGAAAGCAAACAGAAAACACAAAACCACTAAACATCACTGAATCTATTATAAAAACATCTAATTTTAATGTCATCTTTACACTGCTAACAAGACTAGATCATTACAACATAACCAGCGTGCTTTTTTCTGAAGAAGCTGATTGACCAGCAAAACCTGCTAGTGACATTTTGTACATTTTAGGTAAAACATTAGTAGTAGCAGCAGTAGTAGGAGTAGTATTCATTCATTCATTTTCTTTTCGGCTTAGTCCCTTTATTAATCTGGGGTCGCCACAGCGGAATGCACCGCCAACTTATCCAGCATATGTTTTACGCAGCGGATGCCCTTCCAGCTGCAACCCATCACTGGGAAACATCCATACACACACTCATTCACACACATACACTACGGACAATTTTTTTATCCTACCCAATTCACCTATACCACATGTTTTTTTTTTGGACTTGTGGGGGAAACCGGAGCACCCGGAGGAAACCCACGCGAACACGGGGAGAACATGCAAACTCCACACAGAAATGCCAACTGACCCAGCCGAGGCTCGAACCAGCGACCTTCTTGCTGTGAGGCGAACGTGCTACCCACTGCGCCACCGTGACGCCCAGGAGTAGTATTAATAGTAGTATTATTTCTACATAGGATTTAAATCTGTATTTACTGTTATTTGTAAAGAGGCATAATGAGAATCCATGTTTTCTTCTCTTTCTTTCGCTGCTTTCCTTCTAGAATTAAAAGACACACATGAACTGTTAATAACAGAATTCTGACAAAACATCACAAATATCTGATGAAAAGGAAAGGGACTCCATTCTGGGAAAAAACATTTTTAAAAATGGATACAATTTAGTTTCTCATCCACTTATCCTCAAAATGACAAAGTTCTTCTGACGGCAAATTAATCCATGCACTTTCAAAACTCATTTTCAAGAGAGTGTCTTCATTTGTACTATTAATGTCCAGAGCTAATATGCACGCTCTAAATTGTTGATTGAGAGAGTTAGAATACATTGGTGTGCAGGTAGCAAAAAAAAAATCTTCCTACTTTATAAGAATCACAGCTGCAATGATGATGAACACAAGCGAGACTGAAGACACTACAGTAATCAGAAGAGTTGTGGACTCAGAAACATCTGTTGAAGAAAACAAAAGGTCTGTGCATGCAACATAGCTGCCATTTAGCAAATATGAATCTGATATAGATATGAAAAGGTTAACATATTATAAGTTCTACCAACTTTCTTCAGATAAAGTGTTTGTAAATTTCCTCAAAGAACAAGAGTAATTTTCAGAGTCTTCAGCAGGGACGCTGTTTAAGATGAGGACTGGGTTTGTCTGTTTCATCAGTTCACCATTCTTAAACCACTGAACCTCTGATAAACCACCAGGACAGTCCAGTGAACAAGTCAAATTCACAGAGTCTCCAGTTATTGCTCTTCCATTATTGAGCTGGATTTGGAGACTTTTAAATCTGTCACAAAAAAACCCCATAAAAAATAGAGAGATTGGTGTATAAAAACAAACAAAATATTTACAACAAAAGCATTATGAATAAACTGCTTTTATTCTAGCCGAAACATCATTTTGGAAATATTTGAAAAAAAAAAGAA
Source organism: Danio jaintianensis (assembly GCA_903798115.1). Lineage (NCBI taxonomy): Eukaryota > Metazoa > Chordata > Actinopteri > Cypriniformes > Danionidae > Danio > Danio jaintianensis. The sequence goes on along the minus strand of CAIGQV010001633.1, from coordinate 21,474,136 downwards.
AAAAAAAAAAGGTATACTGTATATATATATATATATATATAACATCCTGATTATGTACGTAACCCACGTTCCCCATATAGGGAACGGAGACGTGTGTCTTGTAAAGACATATGGGAGTTCGCTAGACGACCAATCACTCTGAAGAATAAGAAAATGGGCCAATGAAATGCCAAATGAATTGGCAGAGCTCAGCTCCACAGCTGTCAATGATTTGTCATTAACAGAGTATATCAGCTGGCGGCTGAGAAGCGACCATTTAGATTTTTGCCTGCTGAAGAGCCGATCACTCAGCTAACAGCTGGAGACTCAGCTGCTGTGGCAGTGGAGACACACGTCTCCGTTTTCTATTCTGGGACCTTGGGTTATGTACGTAACCAGGACGTTCCCCTTCATGGGAACTCCGACATGTGTCTTGTAAAGACATATGGGAGTGTGTATGGAAAATGCCACAGCAGCTAAGCAGCTATAAGATTTTATAATACGTTGGGAAAGCCTGCCAGTCCCTGAAGGGGAAGGACGCTGCGGAGGCCAGCTGCTACCCAAGAGGGAAGACTTGATGGCAATAAGAACATATGGACTAGCCCTATGGACGGGAAGTGCTACATTTGGTAAGTTGGTTAGTGGGTAAGGAAGACACGAGTCTGTCTGGACAGGGAGAACACTCCGTGGCTGAAATAAGCATATGGGATCGCCATCGGGGACCGCGCATAGCTGGCACAGAAACCCCAGCATGTGGGTAGACCAAGGTGGCATACCAGACATCATACTGAGCCAGGCACCCGGCTCCTCCACTGAGTCCGGTGCTGGGGGCCTCGGAGAAGTTCTCTAGGGTTCGCCAAATGGGGAACTTACTAGCAGAACAGAAAAAGCGTGTGTATTAGGGAGCATGGCGCAGCAAGGGTTTTTGACACAGAGCTTAGTTTCCTCCTGATTGACCAGGATTACCCAGTAATCAGGATGAAACGGCTCCATTCGAAAATTATAAAATCTCACGAATATGTTAGGTGTCGCCCAGCCCGCAGCTCTACAGAATCTGTTAAGAGGCGCCGCATACTCGCGCCGAAAAGGAGGCACCGCTCTTTTAAGTGTGCTCTCTCTCCCAGGGGACACGGCTCGCACTGGCACAGCGAAGCGAGGGCGATGGCATAAACTATCAAGTAGACCAACCTCTGCTTTGATACAGCACTTCCCTTCAGCCGATCATAACAAAAAAGAGCTACTTGGAGACATATGCTCTACGTGTGGTCACATTAAGCGCAGTGTGCGGACACAGCAATGAAAGGCCGGGTCTGCCTCCTCCGCAAGCAGCACTTGCAGGATTCCTGGCACGATTCTCTGACCAAAAAGTCACCTAAGTCCTCCACTTTCTGTCTAGAAACCATCTATGAAGGTTCCAGAACCGTGCACGGGTGCCAGAGGCTGCCCGTTCTAGAGAAAGGAAGTGCTCCCTCCGGGGAATTTGTCAGCGAGGGCCATCACGAGGAGTGTGAGTCCGGAAACTCGGGTCCAGTTGGGCCATGGAGGTGCAACGAGCAAGACCCGCTCCTCGTCTCCCCGACATTGCACAGAGTCTGTGTGAGCAGGTTCACTGGGGAAAAAACGCATATTGCATAAGCTCGAGGCCACCTGAGAGCCAGCACATTCGTGCAGAGCAGGGAAAGCAGCTAGCGAAGGGCTAGAGCTATCGCAGCCATGCTGACCATCCTAACCAACACGTGTTACTCCTCCCGTACCGGTAGGGACTGGCAGAGAGCGAGAAACACTGCCAACAGCTCCAGGCAATTGAAATGCCAATGCAACTGAAGTTTGGTTTACGAACCTGCAGCTGCATGCTTGATACACACAACCCATACTGGAAGTATCTGTCAGAATGACAGCATAACTGGACACTTGTTCTAAGGGCACCCAGGCCCGTAGAAGGCAAGGCCCATCCAGGGACTGAAGGTGCGGCGACACAGCATGGTAATGGACACTTGGTGTATCTCCGTGCGCCATACCCGTCTGGGGACCCGATCGCGAAGCCAACGCTGAAGTGCTTATATGAACAATTTAAGCGGCGTGATAGCGGCTACAAATGTCATATGCCCCAGGAGCCTCTGTAAAACTTCAGTGAGACCACTGTAAATGCTGAATTGATCGGACAGGGCAGCACTAGCCTGGCGCGCTCTTACTAAAGCGCACCGTGATGGAGACCGAGTCCAGCTCCAACCCGAGATAAGAGAAACTCTGCCCGAGGGAGAGCTGGAGTGAGCGTCCTTCAGGTCTATAGCTGCAACCAATCCCACGGACGGACGCACTGAGGGGGTGCATTTCTGCATGAGCATCTTGATCGGCATCCTGAACAGATGACAGATCAAAATTCGCAGATAGGATTGGTATAGCCCACCACTCTCTGGGTATGATGAAGTGGGGGCATAAACCCGCTCTCCATCTCGGCTGGAGGGACCAGCTTGATTGTATCCTTCGCCAGTAGGATAACAATCTTCTCACGCAAGACAGGGGTGACATGGCGATGACCGCTTAAATACACACCTGTGAACTCAGGAGGCCGACGGCGAATTGAAATGCATGTGGGCTGTGGGTGTGGGCTCTGGCAGTGAGAGACACAGATAACCCACCCACCATGGACGGGGCTCTCAGCTTACCCTTCCAGGTGGCGGTGCCCACCACCTGAGGAATACCTGAGGCCGCTTCTCCATCAAGGGAGGTGAAGGTGGAAGCTTACGAGGACCAGGCGGAGAAAAAAGCCCTCTATGCCCGCGTGTGCTCGCTGTGCGCCCCTGGGAAGAAGGGGATGGGAGCTGGAAGATTCATCTTATATCAGCCCGCACGTCACACCCTCTAGTCGGTTTGGCGGTGAGACTGGGGGACAAGCCATCTCCAGCCACACTGCTGAAGCAGCCCACAAAGCGCAGCCATCATGTCTCATCATGACTCGAGAACTGTGACCAAGCATTGCACCCTGTAGGATGGTAGCAAGCCCGGTCTGTCATCTGAGCATGACATCTCGCCCTCTGATGACACGATGGGCGTCTGATCTCCGGTGTCATCAAGCGGAGGCGTGGGCATCCCAGGGGATGAACCGACACAACCAATTGAAGCTTGGATGGGCACGCTGTGGAGGAGTGGGGGGTCCGCGGGCCCGGAGGCGACGGATAAACCCCCCCTGTGATCCTCAGATCTGCCCACGTGCTAACCATTTTCATGGGGAGCAACGGGGGTGGCTTGGAAGCTGCGATCTCAGCTGTGCAACAGCCATGCCCTCACAGTGAAAGCATGAGCTGCCTGCGAGCACCGTATTGACATGCTGGACCCCCACAGTCAGAACAGCGTCTTGAAAAAGACGCATTGCTCGACCGTGTTGCTCTCTTAGGATCTGCTGTTTTAGTGAAAACTGCTCTTTCAGCTACCAATGAAACGCCCAGGGGACGGGAAAGGAGCCCAGTTTGACCACCGCTGTACATGTCGTCGCACACACTGGTAGGAATACTGCTTTCTTGATGAAATCAGCTTAGCAGAGGTACTCTTCAGTCTGATATACTCTGTTAATGACTAATCGCTGACAGCTGTGGAGGTGAGCTCTGCCAAGTCATTTGGCATTTCATTGGCCTGTTTTCTTACTCTTCAGTTATTGGTCGTCTGGCGAACTCCCATATGTCTTTACGAGACACACGTCGGAGTTCCCGAACTGTATATATCTGGAGAAAGTCTTATTTCTTTTATTTCGGCAAGAATAAAAGCAGTTTTAATTTTTTTTAAACCATTTTAAGGTCAATAATATTAGCCCCCTTAAGCTATATATTTTTTTGATTGTCTACAGAACAAACCATCCTTATACAATGATTTGTCTAATTACCCTTACTTGCCTAATTAACCTAATTAATCTAGTTAAGCATTTAAGCTGAATACTAGAATCTTGAAAAATATCTAGTAAAATATTATGTACTGTCATCATAGCAAAGATAAAAGAAATCAGTTGTTAGAAATTAGTTATTAAAACTATTATGTTTAGAAATGTGGTGAAAAAATCTTCTTTCCGTTAAACAGAAATTGGGGAAAAATATACAGGGGGGCTAATAATTCTGACTTCAACTGTATATATATAATTGTATTAATTTATTTATTTTCTATTATTTACCATGTACTGCAATGTTCACTCCAGGATCACCTATCCACATGCCGTGTGAAGAATTAGTAATAAATCTGAACCGATATTCTCCAGAATCTGTTAGTTTAATGTCATTAATCAAAAGAGAACAATCTGAAGTTTTATCTCCAATGTATTGAAAACTGATTGAACTATTGTTGGCCTCACTGTCATAGACATATGACCCAGACTCACACTTGCCAGTGTTTGAGTTCATTGAACACCATTTCACTTGCTTTACATGGTCATTTACTTGTGGAAATGTAAAATTACAGGCAACAATGACATTGGATCCTCTCGCAGCACAGATCGGCAGACAATAATTCACACCCCAGCCATCACTGGAAACACCTGCAGCACCTGCAACTTTATTTCAATAATGATTTAATTAATAATAGTGTGAGTTACTATATGTAAATTCAAAGAAATTGTAAATATATCTCAAGATGAATATTTTAAGGGGCTTGAGGATTACCTAAAAAGTTTTTCTATCAATAATTCATTAATGTACGAAAACAATCTAGCCTTAATCAACATTTATGTGCTAAAATAAAGATGTTTACTGATACTTAGTAAAACATTCAATATCCTTATTTGATTTGTGAAATGTAAATTACACAGAAATATTTTGCATTTATTTATTAATAGCACATTTCTGATTTCTTCCAGGATTAAAAGAGAAATTCAAGATTTATTAAATGGTCTCAGACATTTTTATCCAGACTTATTTGAGTAATATTTTACAATAATGTTCCATCCGTTAATGATAGTTAATGTATTTACTAAGACCAAACAATGTACAATACATTTACTACAATATTTATTCATATTTGTTAATATTAGTAAATGAAAATACAGCCTTTTATTGTTAGTTCTTGATAACTCACAGCGCCACTAACTGCTAACAAGCATAATTTTGGATTTTAATAATGCATTAAAATGTTTAATTATGATTAACAAATGTAGTACAAGTGTTGATCATTCTTAGTTCATGTTAGCAAATTCATCAACTAACATCAATAATGGAGCATTATTGGAAAGGGTTACCATTATTTCTTCTATTGCTTAATAAGTCATTGTGGATTTTTTTTAAATATGTCACATTAAATAATTTATAAATCATATTAAAGTTTTCAAACATTAAATTAGTTCAAAACAGTAAATTAGTTCATAAAATGAGGAATAAGAAACAGATAAATACTACTTTAGAAAAATATTTCTTACCGGGCAGGATAAAAAAAAGAAACTGTAGCATTTTGATCCAATGGTTCAGTTATTTTGCTTGCAGAAGATGTTTTTATGTCACTGTAGAGTCTATGACAAAAGACAAGAAGAGAAAAGCAGTAAAAGAAGAAGTGGCCGAGAGACAAATGCAAACATTTCTATTTCCTCTTCCCCCTTAAAGCCTTTACTGGCATCTGTGGTTCTGTGCAAGAGATTTTAATATACATAAAATCTACACTTCACAAAATATTCTTACTTTGGAAAAAGGTTAATGTTTTTTTTTTTTTTTATGTTCTTAACACAAAGAAAAATGGTTATTTTTAGAACTATTCACTGAAAGTTTTTTGCAGAATTAAAAATAATTCTGTGACATTGCTATAAATTAATTATTTAATCTTACATTTTTTCATTTTTACAAATATTTTTATATTGAAATACTTAAAAATACTTAAATATTTTATTTTGCCATCAGTTTTCTTTTTTAATCACTAAAATGTCTGGTCCTTTCCAGGATTAAATGAAAAGTTCACAAAATTTCAAAGTGGTCTTAAACTATTATTACTTATCTCGAGGCGATGTGGTGGCGCAGTGGGTAGCGCTGTCGCCTCACAGCAAGAAGGTCACTGGTTTGAGCCTCGGCTGGGTCAGTTGGTGTTTTTGTGTGGAGTTTGTATGTTCCCCCGTGTTCGCATGGGTTTCCTCCGGGTGTTCCGGTTTCCCCCACAAGTCCAAAGACATGATGCGCTATAGGTGAATTGGGTAAGCTAAATTGTCCGTAGTGTATGTATGTGAATGGGAGTGTATGGGTGTTTCCCAGTGATGGGTTGCAGCTGGAAGGGCATCCGCTGCGTAAAACATATGCTGGATAAGTTGGCGGTTCATTCCGCTGTGGCAACCCCAGATTAATAAAGGGACTAAGCCGAAAAGAAAATGAATAAATGAATTACTTATCTCTGTTTTCTGTTTAATTCATTACTTATATAGATATTCTATTTAAACTATGTTTGAGGGAGTAGTGGTGTGGTAACACAAAATTTTTTTTTTAAAAAGTAAGAATTTTAATTCTTAACATTAATGATTGAAAATGTATCTGAACATTATTTAAACATATATTATTCATATATGGCGGTTCATTCCGCTGTGGCGACCCCAGATTAATAAAGGGACTAAGCCGAAAAGAAAATGAATGAATGAATGAATTATTCATATATTATACAAATAAATAAGAAAAACACTTTTGCTTTAATTAATTTTTTCCAATAAGCACAATGGTTTGGGTCTGTGTGGACATTTTTACATTTAATTACATTTTTGATAATATTCTTTCAAGGGTAAGAAGAAAGTCATGACTTCTGAAATATGTTAGATAACATTTCGTTTTATTTAGTCAATTTTTGCAGCTGACTGTCCATTGTTTGTTTAGAATGTTCAGGTGACCCGTGACCTGTGATGAACTATGAGCAGACCTGCATCCTTTATCATTTGGCTGAGTTCTATATAGCTCTATAGAGGCTGAAGAGATGTAGACATTTTACACATTTTACTGTCTTTACTCTGCTGACAAGACTAGGTTATTACCAGCATGTTTTTTTCTGAGGAAATTCATTGACCAAACTTATGTTTTGTATGGACCCTTTTCACAAGAAACAGTCATCAGCATCTTAAATCAGTTTTTGAAATGTTGATTTGAAAAAAAAAAAACATAAATTAGAAATTGGGGAAAAATATACAGGGGGGCTAATAATTCTGACTTCAACTGTATATATATAATTTTATTAATTTATTTATTTTCTATTATTTACCATGTACTGTAATCTTCACTCCAGGATCACCTGTCCTCATGCCTTTTGAAGAATTAGTAATAAATCTGAACCGATATTCTCCAGAATCCGTAATGTCATTAATCAAAAGAGAACAATCTGAAGTTTTATCTCCAATGTATTGAAAATTGATTGAATTATTGTTGGCTTCACTGTCATAAACATATGGCCCAGACTCACACTTGCCAGTGTTTGAGTTCATTGAACACCATTTCACTTGCTTTACATGGTCATTTACTTGTGGAAATGTAAATGTACAGGCAACATTGACATTGGATCCTCACACAGCACAGATCAGCAGAGGATATTTCACACCCCAGCCATCACTGGAAACACCTGCAGCACAGAACACTTCATTTCATTAATGATGTAATTAACAATAATGTATGTTGCTATACGCAAAATTAAAAGAAATAGTTAAAATATCTCAAGATTAATATTTTAAGGGGCTTCGGGATTACCTAAAAAGTTTTTTATAATAATAAATCATTAATGTATGAAAATAATCTAGCCTTAATCAACATAAAAATACTAAAATAAAGATGTTTACTGATACTTAGTCAATATCCTTATTTGATTTGTGAAATCTACACAGAACCATAAATATTTTGTATTAATTTATGGCACTCATTTCTTTTTTAGCTTCTAAATCTTTCTGATTACTACTTCAAGATTTATTAAATGATCTCAGACATTTTTATTCAGACCCAATTTTGGTCACATTTTACAATAATGGTCCATCAGTTAATGTTATGTATTCACTAACAATAACAAAAAATGAACAATACATTAATTACAATATTTATTCCTCTTTGTCAATATTTAATGAGTATTAATAATATTAATGAGTCATTGTGGATTTGTTAAATATGTCACATTAAATAATTTATAGGTTGGTGAATTTCAAACATTTAGTTTTAAAGGCTTTTAAAGGGGCACAATTTATTGCAATCTGAATCAACTACATTAGAAAAAAATTACTTACCGGGCAGGAGGAAAACAAGAATTTGTAGCATTTAGATTTTTTTGGGCGGGGGGGGGGTTTGCCACTACAGAGTGTCAGACAAAAGCAGTAAAAGAAGAAGTGGCCGAGACACAAAATGCAAACATTTCTATTTTTTCTTCACACTTAAAGCCTTTACTGGCATCTGTGGTTCTGTGCAAGAGATTTTAATATACATGGAATCTACACTTCACAAAATATTCTTACTTTGGAAAAAGGTTCATGGTTTTTTTTTTAAAATGTTCTTAACACAAAGAAAAAAATTTATGACATGCGCTATAGGTGAATTGGGAAAGCTAAATTGTCAGTAGTGTATGTGTGTGAATGAGTGTGTATGGATGTTTCCCAGTGATGGGTTGCAGCTGGAAGGGCATCCGCTGCGTAAAACATGCTGGATAAGTAGGCAGTTCATTCTGCTGTGGCGACCCCAGATTAATAAAGGGACTAAGCCGAAAAGAAAATGAATGAATGAATGAATGAATGAAACAAAAGTGATTAACGGAGTGCTATTGAGAGTTGATGATAAACAACAGCTGTTAACAAGCAGAATCACTCTTTGGGCCTAGCGAGGGCTTCCTGTGGGCTTGGTAAGGGCCGCTCATGTGCTATAGTATCTGGATGTAGACTTGGATATGCAAGCTGAGACTGCATATAATGTCAAAATGCATGCAATATCAGACACAATGCACTTAATGAAGCTAGTGACGTCACTGTGAGGGGTAGGGTTAGGGGCGGGGTTAGGTGTGTGCATTAAAAGCATTGCATGCAGCTCAATCTGCATCCAGACCGCTCTCCACGGGGCCTTTATGCTAGCCCTAAATGGGCCTGTTAAGGACCACCACAGGCTTGTTGGCAGGGAGAATAATCATTCCATTCCATCTAATGAAATTGTACATAGAAAAATCAGAAACAGGCTGACCTCAAGATATGGACGCTTTATAAATGTAGCAAATATGTACAGTGGTCAAGCATTAAAAGTGTCCAAGATGACACTTGAAGTCATTGTACTGTTTGACTGCATGTCACTGATGAGAAGATAAGGGATGCCTACTGTATGATGACTGAAATCATCAAATGGCCTTAATAACTAATGCACTACAGACTGTTACGTCTCCAAAACGTACACAAATTGCATGGATTCTATCAGTGCCGCAGGAGTTTGGTTTGCGGCGCTACCTGCTGGACCCCTGTAGCTTGTTAGTCAAAATGTTATTTTTCAAGCACTAACACATGCTGTTCATTTATGTCCAAGAATTTTCAAAGTGTTTTTGAACTTTTGGATTAATATTTATTTCTTTTAGATGTTTAATTAATTTATCAGTTATTTAAACTGATTAAATTTTTATTTAGGCTGCACGGTGGCGCAGTGGGTAGCACGTTCGCCTCAGAGCAAGAAGGTCGCTGGTTCGAGCCTCGGCTGGGTCAGTTGGCGTTTCTGTGTGGAGTTTGCATGTTCTCCCCGTGTTCGCGTGGGTTTCCTCCGGGTGCTCCGGTTTCCCCCACAAGTCCAAAGACATGCAGTAGTGTATGAGTGTGTATGGATGTTTCCCAGTGATGGTTTGCAGCTGAAAGGGCATCCGCTGCGTAAAACGTATGCTGGATAAGTTGGCGGTTCATTCCGCTGTGGCGACCCCAGATTAATAAAGGGACTAAGCCGAAAAGAAAATGAATGAATGAATGAAATTTTTATTTAAATATACTGATATATTTATTTAAAAATAATTTTGGGGGGCAGTAGTGCTGTGGTTCCACATAATAAAAAAAAAAGACTAAGTGTGAATTTAATTTCTCATTGAACGTTCATCTAAATGTAAAAATATAAACCTTTTATTTTCCATCTACAAATATTAGCCTGTTCCAAATATGCAATATAAGAAAACCCTTTTTTTAACAGAAGTGCTGTAAATTTGTTCTGTATATTCTGACATTACATTACATTTTAATTGTAGAGGCTTAAGGCCTGCAAAAATGCAACATTTGCTCTTGTTTGTATTATAAACAACAACACTTTCCGTTTCCACAAAATTACATTTATTAACAATTAATTAAAAAAAATAAGTTATTTACATTTGCAAACCTTCCATTACCATTATGCAATATACCACACAGACGTACATATCATATACTGAAGTCAAAAATATTAGCTTTGTTATTTATTTATTTTTAATTGCCATTAAAACTGCATAAAACATTATATACTATTAGCTATTATATTACATAAAATATTTCACAAGCTATTGACGCACAGTTCACAAATCTGTTACATTAAAATCCATATCTGATAAACAACACTGTTTAAATGACATCACAACATTCTGCAAAATATTATAGCAATGGTTAAAAAAATAAAAAAACAGGAAACATGTTCTGCATCAATGGTGTCAAAGTCTGTCCTGGCTCTCCCCTCTCAAAATCACACCCTGTGTTTCACCCGATCCCGCTCCAGCGGTTCTCCTACTCCAGCGTCTCCTTGATTCCCTCTCCAGAGTTCCCCGAACGGTCAGTGCTGTCTCCAGAGTTCCCCGAACGGCCATTGCCGTCTCCAGAGTTCCCCCAACAACCGGTGCAGTCTCCAGAGTTCCCCCAACAGCCGGAGCCGTCTCCAGAGTTTCCTCGAATTGCCGGAGCCATCTCCAGAGTTCCCCGAACAGCCGGAGCCGTCTCCCGAGTCCCTCAATTTTCCCCAATGGCCGGAGCCGTCCCTCGAGGTGCCTCTCACGGCCGGAGCCGTCTTCTGAGTCCCCCTCACGGCCAGAGCCGTCTCCAGAGTTTCCTTGAATTGCCGGAGCCATCTCCAGAGTCCCCCGAACAGCCGGAGCGATCTCCCGAGTTTCCCTTAATGGCCGGAGCCGTCTCCCAAGTTTCCCTGAACGGCCGTAGCCGTCTCCCGAGTTTCCCCGAACGGCCGGAGCCATCTCCTGAGTTTCCCCAAACGGCCGGAGCCGTCTCCCGAGTTTCCCCAAACGGCCGGAGCTGTCTCCCGAGTTTCCCCAATGGCCGGAGCCATCCCTCGAGTTTCCCAATGGCCGGAGCCGTCTTCTTAGTTACCCTAACAGCCGGAGCCGTCTTCTGAGTTCCCCTCATGGCCGGAGCCGTCTTCTGAGTCCCCTCACAGCCGGAGCCATCTTCTGAGTTCCCCTCACGGCCAGAGCCGTCTTCTGAGTTCCCCTAATGTATCCCCCATTGTATACCCCCTCCTCCCGACCTCCTGGCTCATATAAGGTATTCATGGAAGACCCCGGCGCCGGGTTAGGGCGTCAGGAGCCGCCCCTGGGGGAGGGGGTAATGTCACAGTCTGTCCTGTCTCTCCCCTCTCAAAATCACACTCTGTGTTTCACCCGATCCCGCTCCAGCGGTTCTCCTACTCCAGCGTCTCCTTGATTCTCTTCAGCGTTTCTCCTGTTCCACCGTCCTAGTGTTTACAGTGTTCGTCGTCTCCCTGGATTCCCTCTTTGTGTGTCGTGTGTCGTGTGTCTGCAATGGACTTCCTTGATCTCTACGAACTCAGTTAAGCTTCCTTATTGACTTTGTTAATAAAGTATTGTTTATATATTTACCTCCTGTGTCCAGTCCTCAGTGTGTCGTGACAAATAGTTTGTAATATTTGTGTCCAGACTTAAATTTAGAGCAGAGTTCTCACTCTCCAAATTTATAAAATTGACATACAATGAAATGTGTCTCATTATCTCCAAAACTACAGCTCATACTAAAGAATTACAGTTACTAACAGTATAAATATTGACCACGGCAAACGATTGCTCATATATAGGGTTTAATGTTGACATATCTGTCACTCCTTCAATGTATCCTGTAGGTTTGAGTAAATTGCTGATGCTTGAGTTTCAGCCTGAAAGCAAACAGAAGACAGAGAAGAATAGTAAGCATCACTGAATCTACTATATAAACATCTGATTTTACTGTCAACTTTACACTGCTGACAAGACTAAACTATTCCAATATAACCAGCACGCTTTTTTGACCAGTGATGCCTGTTAGCTACTTTTTGCACATTTCAGGTAAAAGATTATTATTATTATTATTTGTAGTAGTAGTAGGGGGAGGAGGAGGAGGAGTATTAGTAATAGCAGTAGCAGTAGCAGTAGTAATAGTATTAGTAGTAGTATTTCTACATTGGTTTTAAATGTATATGTATAGTTATTTGTAGAGAAGCATAATGAGAATCCCTGGTTTCTTCTCTTTCTTTCGCTGCTTTCCTTCTAGAAATACTTGATGATGAAAGATTACAAATTTCTTTAAATATATAAATTACATTGTAAAATACCTGAACCTGTCTCCAAAGTAATGCAAATTGTCAGTTGTGTCTATTGTCTAACAAATGGCTAGTTAACACTCATTTTGGTCAAGTGGCAGGACGGGTTCTGGCTCCAGTACTTAATTTGCACACTTTGTTTTCATGCTAAAATGTAACATGAATGGGTACTTATATGCTGATGAGATCGGGGCTGGAGATGCAATTTACCCCGCTGACAACAACACTTCATTTGCATGCTTTGTTGAGGTTTGCCCCCTCCTATTATGTATCACTGGCTGTAAAAATGTATATATTGAGTGCCTAGCTGCACTAGAATGAGAGATCTTTCGATGAACGCCACAGCTATGCCGAGTTCTTATTAAAGAATTCTGTTTTGAAGATACCCGAAAGCCTCCCTGGTTTTGTCTCGTCTTAGAAATTCACAACAATGACAAGGAAAGGGACTCCATTCTGAGAAAATTTTAAAAAATAAATAAATACAATTTAGTTTTTCATTCCACTTCATTCATTCATTTTCTTTTCGGCTTAGTCCCTTTATTAATCTGGGGTCGCCACAGCGGAATGAACCGCCAACTTATCCAGCATATGTTTTACGCAGCGGATGCCCTTCCAGCCACAACCCATCTCTGGGAAACATCCATACACACCCATTCACACTCATACACTACTGACAATTTAGCTTACCCAGTTTACCTATACCGCATGTCTTTGGACTTGTGGGGGAAACCGGAGCACCCGGAGGAAACCCACGCCAACACGGGGAGAACATGCAAACTCCACACAGAAATGCCAACTGACTCAGCCGAGGCTCGAACCAGCGACCTTCTTGCTGTGAGGCGAACGTGCTACCCACTGCGCCACCGTGAGGCCCCTTCATTCCACTTATCTTTTACAATTAAAATTTACCATATTCTTCTGACAGCAAATTCATCCATGGACTTTCAAAACTCATTTTCAATAGAACATCTTCATTTGTACTATTACCTAATATGCAAGCTCTAGATTTTGTGGCATCAGTTAAGGTTGATTGAAGGAGTTAGAGTACATTGGTGTGCAGGCAACAATAAATCTTCTTACCTTCGTATTAGCATCACAGCTGTAATGATGATGAACACAAGCGATACTGAAGACACTACAATAATCAGAATAGTTGAGTTACTCAGAAACATCTGTTGAAGACAACAAAAGTCTGAGCATGACATTTACAAATATTTATCTGATATGAAAATGTTCATATGTTTTCCAGTTCCAACCTTCGATGTAAATGCTAAACTGTTCAGATAAAGTGTTTATAAAGTTCGTCAAAGAACAAGCGTAATTTCCAGAGTCTTCAGCAGTGATGCTGTTGAAGATGAGGATTGAATTTGTCTGCTTCATCAGTTTACCATTCTTAAACCACTGAACCTCTGATAAACCACCAGTACAGTCCAGTGAACAAGTCAAATTCACAGAGTCTCCAGGTATTGTGCTTTCATTTATTATTGAGCTGGACATGGAGACTTTCACTGTCACAAAAAAACAACAAAAAAGCAACCCCATAATCAAATAGAACAATTCCTGCTGTAAAAACAAACTAAATATTGACAGCAAATGTATTATGAATATTTATTTTTTTGAATATTTACCAGATACTGAAATGGTCACTCCAGGATTACCTGTCCACATGCCATATGGAGGATTAGAAATAATTTTGAATTTATATTCTCCAGAATCTTCCCAGTGATCGATTGCAGCTGGAAGGGCATCCGCTGCGTAAAACATATGCTGGATAAGTTGGCGGTTCATTCCGCTGTGGCGACCCCAGATTAATAAAGGGACTAAGCCGAAAAGAAAATGAATGAATGAATGAATTCTCCAGAATCCAGTAATTTAATATTATTAATCAAAAGAGAACAATCTGAAGTTTTATCTCCAATGTGTTGAAAATTGATTGAATTATTGATAGCTTCACTGTCATAGACATATGGGCCAAACAGACACCTGCCAGTGTTTGAGTTCATTGAACACCACTTCACTCGCTTTACATGGTCATTTTCACATAGAAATGTAAATATACAGGCAACATTGACATTGGATCCTCTCACTGCACAGATCGTCGGAGGATAACTCACACGCCAGTGATCACTGAGAACACCTGCAGCACAGAACACTTCATTTCATTAACAATTTAATTAATAATAATGTATGTTACTACAAAGATTAAGAGAAATACTTGAAACATCTCAAAAGGAATACATGAAGGTGCATCAGGATGACCCAAAAACATGAATAATAATTAATGTATTAAAATAGTCTAACCTTAATTAACATTAAAATGATAAAATAAACATGGAAATAACAGTATACACTGGTATTTCTTAGCATATAAAACATTCAATATACTTGTTTAATTTGTTAAATGTAAATAATAGAACCATAAATATTTCATATCTATTTATGGGAACAATTTTCTTTTTAAGATCAAAACTTTCAGAATGTTTCTAGGATTAAATGAAAAATGTGGTCACACTAACAAGAACAGACCATGAACAATACATTTGATACAATATTTATTTCATTGTTAGTCTTTCAGTGCCACTAATTGTTAACAAGCATAATTTTGGATTTTAATAATGCATTAGAAAATGTTGAATTATGATTAATAAATGCTCTACAAGTGTTGAACATTAATAATTGAGCTTTTACTTCTGGATGTTACTCTTATTTATACTATTGCTTAATAAGTCATTGTGTAAAGGATTTCTTAAACATGTTACATTAATATTATTTTTGTTTAGATCGGTGGTTTTCAAATATTTTGTTTCGAAGGCTTTTAAAGGGCCACAATTTATTGCAATCTGAAATCGAGTACGTTAGTTAATAAACAGAGGTATAAGCAACAGATAAAAACTCATTCATTCATTAATTTTCTTTTCGGCTTAGTCCCTTTATTAATCTGGGGTCTCCACAGCGGAATGAACCGCCAACTTATCCAGCATATGTTTTACGCAGCGGATGGCCTTCCAGCTGCAACCCATCACTGGGAAACATCCATACACACTCTTTCACACACATACACTACTGACAATTTAGCTCACCCAATTCACCTATAGCACATGATTTTGGACTTGTGGGGGAAACCGGAGCGCCCGGAGGAATGTAGCAAATATGTACAGTGTGGAAACATTAAAAGTGTCCAAGGAGATGAAAAGTCATTGTTTGACTGCATGTCACTAATGAGAAGATGAAGGATGCCTACTGTATGATGACTGAAATCACCAAATGGACTGTTACTTCTTCAAAAACATGAACAAATTGCATGGATTCTATCGGTGCTGCAGAAGTTTGGTTTGCGGCGCCACCTGTTGGACACTTGTAGCTTGTTAGTCAAGGTTCAATGTGCATAACCTGAGCGTTAACATATATCGTCACAGCTAGATTTTTGCCTTGAATTTACAAAATATAGGAATAAAAATAAATAAATAAATAAACAAATAAATAAATAAATAAATAAATACAGTATATACGTAGCTACACAGTTGCTCTGAATGTACACCTTGTATGTTCATGAGCGAATAACTCAATAATTTTTTTCTTAAGCATGTTCAGTGATCCTAATCCTGGTAAATGTAATCTATAGTTGAAAAATAGAATTATCCAGCAAAATATATTTGTATAACAACACAAATAAAATTAATCTGTTCCTCTGGATTGATTTATGCAGAACTGTTAAACGTATGTACAGTATTTACATGTAAATGTAATCCCTTACTTCGCCTTTTTTAGCAGAAAAGTAATTTATTTATTTAGTTACTTTGCAAATAATTATACCTAACACTGATGGCTAAAAATAAAAATATAAAGATGATCAATACAGTTAAATACTCTCACACTGATAAGCTGGACCCAAAATGTGTCATATTATCTTTATTAATTTTGTAAGATTAAAAATGCTATTACAATATGAAGAATGATTAACCACACTTGAGTGCTCACATATTGGGTTTAATGTTAAAATATCTGTATTACACTTCATCCTTTTGTCGCTGATTCAGTGTCTCCTGTAGAATTTCTATTGATAAAACTGACATATGATGAAATGTGTCTCATTATCTCCAAAACTACAGCCCTGACTAAAAAAATGCAGTTACTGACAAAAAAAAATGACCACAGCGATTGATTGCTCACATCTTGGGTTCAATATTGACATCTGTATTTTTCATCCTTTTGACACTCATTGAGTGTATTGTAGGCTGGAGTAAACTGCTGATGCTTGAGTTTCAGCCTAAACATCACTGAATTTACTATAAAAACATCTACATATCTACATATAAAAACATTTTATTTGACACTACAAGACTAGATTGTTCCAACATAACCAGCATGCTTTTTTTCTGAAGCTCATTGACCTGCAAAGCCTGCTAGCTACATTTTGTACTTTTTAGAGAGTAAAATTGTAACTTGTTTTAGGTTTTACAAATATATTTACAGTTATTTGTAGAGTGGCGTAATTAGAATCAGGAATTCTCTCTCCATTCTCTCTTCCTCTTCACGTCTCTCTCCCACGTTTTCTAGAACGTTTGCTTTCCTTCTAGAGTTAAAAGACACACATACATTAGAAATAGCACAAATTAGGCAAAAAAATGATAAAGAATGGGGTTTTATTCTATAAAATGGTGCATCTGATCAATCTAAATGCTGCATCAGTTTAGCAATTTCACTACATGCAATCAAATGTTTCACAACTCAAATTTGTTTCGCAACCACTTGTCTTTACCAACATAACAAAACTCTTTCAAACTTTCAAACAGACTGAGAAATATAATGTACAAGTAAAAAAAGTAATTCCTACCTTATTATGAGCATCAATGAAAACAATGCAATGATGAAAACAAGCGACACTGAAGACACTGCAGTGATCAGAAGAGTTGAGGACTCAGACACATCTGTTGAGGAGAACAAAAAGTCTGCATTAAGTAAGTGTATGACATTTTTAAAACAGGAAAATGATCTATATGAACATATATATGGTCACCATTTTTACCAACCTTCGATGTAAATGCTAAATTCTTCAGATAAAGTGTTTGTAAAGTTCCTCAAAGGACAAGAGTATTTTCCAGAGTCTTTAGCAGTGACACTGTTGAAGATGAAGATTGGGTTTGTCTGTTTCATCAGTTCACCGTTCTTAAACCACTGAACCTCTGATAAATCATCAGTACAGTCCAGTGAACAAGTCAAATTCACAGAGTCTCCAGTTATTGTGCTTCCATTTATTCTTGACCTGGACATGGAGACTTTTAAATCTGTCAGAAAAAACACCCCGTATATGAAAGCCTTTTAGGGATTCTTTTAGTAAAAACAAACAAAACAGCAAACAACAAAACCATCAAAAATGACTGTACTGAGTGAACCATATATATATTTACCATGTACTGAAACGTGCACCCCAGAATATCCTGTCCAATGATCATCACTTGCTACGATTCTGAATTTATACTCTCCAGAATGTGTCAGATTTATATCACTGATCAACAGAGAACAATGTAAAGTTTTATCCCCAATGTATTGAATGTTGTTTTGATTATTGTTGGCTTCACTATCAAAACATAAGGCCCATCCACGCAGTTGTCATAGTTTGAGTTCATTGAACACCACTGCGCGTCACGGTGGCGCAGTGGGTAGCACGTTCGCCTCACAGCAAGAAGGTCGCTGGTTTGAGCCTCGGCTGGGTCAGTTGGCGTTTCTGTGTGGAGTTTGCATGTTCTCCCCGTGTTCGCGTGGGTTTCCTCCGGGTGCTCCGGTTTCCCCCACAAGTCCAAAAACATGTGGTATAGGTGAATTGGGTAGGCTAAATTGTCCGTAGTGTATGTGTGTGAATGAGTGTGTGTGGATGTTTCCCAGTGATGGGTTGCAGCTGGAAGGGCATCCGCTGCGTAAAACATATGCTGGATAAGTTGGCGGTTCATTCCGCTGTGGCGACCCTGGATTAATAAAGGGACTAAGCCGAATAGAAAATGAATGAATGAATGAACACCACTGCACTTGCTTTATTTGCCGTGCTCCCCAAATTCACCTTGGTGGAAATGAAAATGAACAGGCAATAGTGACATTGGATCCTCTCGCAGTGCAGATCAGAGGGGAATAATTCACATTCCAGTCATCACTGAGAACACCTGCAGCACAGAACACTTCATTTCATTATAGGGTATGTTACTATACTTAAATTAAAGGGATGGCTCACACAATAATAAACAATACTGATAACATTTACTCAACTTGGATTTGTTTCAATCCTGTTGGAGTTTCTTTTTTCTGTTGAACACAAAGGAAGATATGCTGAAGAATGTTGGAAAAAACAACCACTGACTCTTACTGACGTTCACTGTAAAAAAAAAAGTCAAATCAAATGAACTTTGGGCGACACGGTGGCTCAGTGGTTAGCACTGTCGCCTCACAGCAAGAAGCTGGTTCGAGTCCCGGCTGGGTCAGTTGGCATTTCTCTGTGGAGTTTGCATGTTCTCCCCATGTTGGCGTGGGTTTCCTCTGGGTGCTCCAGTTTCCCCCACAGTCCAAAGACATGCGCTATAGGTGAATTGAATTAACTAAATTGGCCGTAGTGTAAGAGTGTGCATGTGAGAGTGTATGGGTGTTTCCCAGTACTGGGTTGTAGCTGGAAGAGCATCTGCTGTGTAAAACATATGCTGGATAAGTGCGGTTCATTCCGCTGTTGCGACCCATAATGGATAAAGGGACTAAGCCGAAGGAAAATGAATAAATGATTGAATATTCGTAACATTTGAATATTTTGACTAACTGAATATTTTGATGTTTACATTTTGACACCGTTCTTTCAGTATAATTATTATAATTTTTAGCATTATTATTTTGTATAAATTATTATTATTAATCTTTGTGGATACATTACACTACAATAAAATACAGCGCATGTGAATATTTATTAAATAACATACACGCCACAACGCAACCCAGTGCAGAACCACATTTCCCTGAATCAAGATTCAGTCAGATCCCATGACGTCACTTCCGAAAGCCGCAATCGCTTCCTGTATGGGTGTAAATGGGGACATGACACAATCGTTTAGAGCTGTAAAATTGAAAATAAACCTTCCGCGGGTATCTTTCCAAGCGCTTGAACGCCATAATACGCTTCTGCTTTAGTCGGCTCAGCGAAATCGGCCGCTGCGATGGAAGCCGTGCCGCGAATGCCGATGATCTGGCTGGATCTAAAGGAGGCTGGAGAGTTTCAGTTCAGCCCGACTGTCAAACAGGTGAGGGACCAGACAGGCCTGATCGAGCCGTTCATTCCTGTCACTGTTCTGAACACTCTGAAAATAAACAAAACGGCGTGTTTTGTGTAGGTGATGTGGTACAAACTCGAGTAGTAAACATGGGCCTTGTTTTTCTCTTTTTATGCGAGCTCAACCTACAATCCATTAACAAAAGTATGCCATTGTTTATTTACCCTGACATCATTGGAAATCCGTGATCGTTTATTTCTTTTGCGGAACACAAATTTAGGTCTTTTAAGGAATTTAGCGACAGGCATACACCATAGAAATGTCAAATCTTATTCTACTGTTTAAAAAAAAAATATATATATATATATATATATATATACACTTCCTGAAATTATATTATTAAGGAGAAAGTCCGAATGTGTGATCACAAAGCAACTTTAACGTTACCTCAGTCTTCCAGAACCACATAATAGCTTTTCCTGAGGTAAAGTTGGTTTATATCAGCACATTCTTTCACCTTATTAATATAATTTCAGAAAAGCATTCTTTGCAAATTCTGAATAGGGAAATCATATTAGGAGCCAATGACTATCAAAGTACAACATTGTTCGCAGTAAATATGGTGCTAATGTTTGTTTTGAAGTTAAACTTGCATGTGATTTGAGACCCAATATTTAAAGTAGCGTGGTAAGCAATATAGGTTTATATCATATATACCATGTTGAGGGATGTAAACAAAAACAATGGTCCCAACATATTTCCTGTTTTACATTTTTTTTGTTCGTCCAGCTCCCGAGAATCCAAAAAGAGCCACATATTGATAAATAATGTTATTAACCATAAGTTATGATTGAATTGCCTCTTGTTACAGTTATGAAATCATTTGATAACAAGCAAGAAATGTTCATGGGCCAATGAAATGACCATATTGAAATGGTTTATATAAGCTGTCACTGAACGAATGTGCGAATATAAAACCAACTTTACCTAAATATAGCTTTTGTGAGAAATAAAGAGCGACGCCTGATATATTGCAATATATAAATCGTATTCATGACATTATAAAAGTATTTCTGTTACAAATGACTAATGTTTTATAATGTCTCACTGACGCAGAGAGGCATGAGGGTGAGTAAATGATGAAAATGGTGACTTATAATTGATGTGGTGTTGTAAATTATATAGTCTTTAAACCAGTCAAATGTCAAATATACAAACTTATTTATCTTATCGTTTTTACTTATGTATCTTATCATTGTGGCATCTATAACGGAGTACTAACTGCATTTTTTTAAGTTTATAAGTGTTGTTGATTCCTCTGAAATAATGGCATTGTTTTTTGTGGCATTTACTTTAAAATAGCAGGTAACACTTTAGTTTAGGTCACAATTCACGGTATTAACAAACCATTAACTAACACTACTAACTTAATAAACCACTAATTAGCTGTGTATTAATAGTTAGTAAGGTAGAAGTTGGGTTTAGGTTTTGGGTAGGATTAGGGATACAGAATAAGATCGCACATTATAACTACTAATGAACAGTTAATATCTTAATAGGCAGGTAAAAAGCCGGTGGTTAAAAGCATGAATTGTGACCTAAACTAAAGTGTTACCATCGCTCAATTGTAATGAATTGAATGACTTTAATATTACCTTAAGGTTAGCAAAGATGCTTGTTTCCTTATTTCCTTCTAGAAGTAAGGAATTTGTTATCAGCAGCATACGTGAGTCATTTAGTTATCACATCAGATCCATTCCTAACTAGGCCAAAAGAGTAAGGTCATTAACAATTGTTGTTTATGTTCATACATGATAATTGTGGATAGTGTTGTATACAAATAAAAATGATAGAACTATGATCATTTAATTTAGTGAATCAGGGGTTCACAAGATAATACAGGTTCTGACTTTTTGGTACGCTCCCTGTTTTTCTCTTTAATAATAAAATCATACGAGTTGTTTGTAAATTATGTTATTGCATTACATTGAATGCGATTGTTTATGTCCAAAAATAAAAAATAAATCCAATCACCAGTGCATAAATCATTATCTGTTTTTAAAAAGTTTTAGAATAAATATTTATAATTTTGCACTATTGTTATGTGTACTAATTGTTATTACATTTTACCAATTTGTATTATATAAACAAAAATAATAGAACTATGGTAACTGACCGCATGAATCAGGGGTTCACAACATAACTTTTTGGTATGGTACTCCATGGTAAAAATGGTACTCATAAAATCATATGAGCTGTTTATAAAATTTGCATTACATTGAATGGTATTGTTAATGTACAAAAAGAAAAAAATCCAATCACCAGTGCATAAATCGTTTTAGGATTTAAAAAAGAAATCATGGCATAAAATAAAAATAAATATGACAAATTTTGCGCTATTTTTATGTGTACCAAATGTTATTACATTTTACCAAATGTTATTATATTATTTCATTACTTATTTGTATTACTTTACTTTCTTTATTGTCCACAAGTGGAAATTTATCTTTGGCTTCACCACACAACTACATCAGCGTTCATGTCACACTTATCACAAAAAACAAATAAATACATTTAATATCATCACATAATTCACATTAAAAACTCAATTAAACCTATTCATACTTATAACCCAGTATTTAAAATTCTAATGGCAGTCGGCACAAAAGACATATGATACACATTTTTCTTTACTTGAGGTTGCCTAAAACGTCTTTTTGATGGCAAAAGCTGAAATTTTATATTTAAAGGATGGGAATAATCTTCAATAAGGGCATGCTTTCTGTTTAATTCTCATTGAATACATTTCATTTAGTTGTCTTTGTGCTTTATCTACAATTCACTGGCAATTTTTACTACGTGACACGTTTGTATTTAATTTAATGATCTTATTGGTTGGCCAAATATAGAAGACGTCTTTGCATTATCACTAACGGATAAATCCTTATCAGCTAAACTTTAACTGCCATTTGTTTTTTTATCTTTTCCCAGTTCATACTAAAGAACTACGGTGAAGATCCTGACAATTATAATGAGCAGCTGAAGAAACTGGAGCAGCTGAGAC
This sequence comes from Danio jaintianensis, assembly GCA_903798115.1. NCBI lineage: Eukaryota > Metazoa > Chordata > Actinopteri > Cypriniformes > Danionidae > Danio > Danio jaintianensis. The sequence goes on along the minus strand of CAIGQV010001633.1, from coordinate 21,451,367 downwards.
AGGTTAGTCTTACAGTGCAGTCAATGTACCATTCTAATCAGTATGTGCATCTTCCCTGGAAAACATCCTTGGCATTGCTAGCACCATGCTCTACCAGTTAAGCAACTAAGGGAAGTTTATGATCTTGGCATTCCTACATTCTCCGCATTGTCATGTCTTTCTAGAGTGCTGTAAACGTCACACGAGACTTTGAGGGCTGCAGTACGTTGAGGAAGTACTTTGGGCAGCTGCATTATCTTCAGAGTCGTGTGCCTCTGGGATTGGGCCAGGAAGCTGCTGTTCCTATTTCCTGGTGAGGGCATCAAACCAGCCATTGAGTACATGCACACCAATGTGTTAATAACTCGTACAAATCAGCTTATATTGAAATAACCCACCGTCCCTGTTTACATCCAAAACAATATCCTGAAAATGAAACGAAACCATGTTTACAAAATTTTAAGGGATAGTTCACCCAAAATGTAAACTTCTGTCACCATTTTCTCAAACTTCACTTGTTCCAAACCAGTTTGAGTTTCTTCTGCTGAACACAAAGGTAGACATACTAAAGAATTCTGGAAAAAGCAACCATTGACTTCCATTGTATTTTTGTCCAAACTCAAGGTTTGGAACAAGCAGAGGGTTAGTAAATGATGACAGAATTTCCATTGTTGTGTGAACTATCCCTTTAAAATGTTTAAATGACCAGCTTATTAAGGATAATTTGGTTAAGAGTATTCATGTAAAGACACTCATTTTATTTCTTTCTCAAATACTGACTTTTAGTGTTCACTTTTAAGGCTTGTGCACACCTGGATGATTTTTTTTCTCACGCTTATCATCATGTTTTTCTGTATTCTTACCTAAGGGACCAGTTATTACCTAATCTTATTGGTCAACCAGTTTTTAATCCAGGTTGTCAAACCAAAAAAACTAACCCATGGATTTTTTTTTTTTTTTACGCCTAGCATTTTGCACATTTGTGTGCACGCTCACATTGACAGCCTTTGTTTAGTCATGAGACATTAAACATTGGTGATAAGTGTGAGCAAAAAATCATCCCGATGTGCACAGGCCTTTACTACGGCTGTGCAATATGATGATATATATCGTATGGCAAAATAAAAAGTCTGTAATTTCATAATACGCTCTATCGTTTGTTTAATAGTGTCACAAAACACAGTATTTAAGGTAATAAATTTCATAATTCATATGAACGCAATATTACACACCATTGCAAGGATGCAGACAGAAACATGAATAACAGCATTGAAAGTTGCATTTAATTTTAGCGATATTTTTTGTTTTTATGTTGAACCTGTAATCATCAGTTTTTAAAGTGTTTTATATTTATTATGTAACTGAAAACTACGTTAAGTTTAATATTAAACTAATTTCGAGAGAAGCACGCGCTCATGATTGACCCAGCTGGCACACATTAACTAATCACGTTCCTCCAATCAAAGGATCCCAAGTCACTATATATATATCCTCATTTCCTTTCTACAACTATCTTCGTCTGGAAGAAACCCCCCTTCCTCCCCTTCTTCCACCTTTATCCAGAATGGGCGGCATGACCACCCAGTGACTAGCACTGTTGCCTCACAGCAAGAATACTACTGGCTCCGGGTCCTCGCCGAGTCATTGGTATTTCTGTGCGGAGTTTGCATGTTCTCCCAGTGTCTGTGTGTGTTTCCCCCGGGTTCCCCAGTTTCCTCCCACCGTCCAAACATGCTCTATATTATAGACAAAATTAGCCTGAATGTCTTACTCTCGGGAAGTTCACCTTTTGCCTCAGCAGCGCGGGAGTTTCGAGATCGACCTGAGCTCAATCTCCCCTCGCCCTGCGAAAGAGAGGGAGCCCTGGGCCCGAGGATCCCTTGAGCTCAGGGCTCTCTCCCGGGACAGCAAGCCAAACAAACTACTTATAAATTGTGAGCTAAGTGTGAACTCTTGAATGTTAGATACCTGAAAACCATGAAAAGCACTGTTTATTTCAGTAGTATCTTTGCTTTATTGTATTCATTTTGTATTGTATTTTGCTTGTAGACTTTTCTTGATTTTTATTTGACAGTGTCCTTTTTTTTTACTGAACATATATACAGAACCATACAGAAACAGTGACCCTAAAACAAAAACAAAAAAGACATTCGAAGTCTCTATTGTTGCACCCCTAATTTCAACATTTTTTATCAAATATTTTCCCTGAAGTTCTAAATAAAGTGAGAAATATGATCACATATAAATGAGTACACTTCTGAGTATGTACTTAAAATAAAAAAATAAAAAAAGTTCTTTCTATGTGGTCAATATATAAACATTATTAAATGATTGAATTGACAGAAATGGTACTATATTGTGATATATAATTATCAGGATATGAGATTAATTATATTGTGATATAAGATTTTTGTCATATCACCCATCCCTAGTCTTTACTATACATTTTTTTTAAAAATACTTAGGACGGAGATATTTTCTGGGAAGACGGTGACCCATGAGGACATCTGCTATGAGCAGGCCTGCATCCTTTATAATTTGGGTGAGTTAGCATAAGACTGATGTGTACCAGCTCTCAAGTCAATGAGGTCATTGTCTGAGAATGAAATAAATCCTGTGAGGTTGAGAAAAGGGTATTGTTGAAAATCAGGCTTGTTTGCTGATTCAAGTCATGTTTTCACCCTGTAGGAGCACTTCATTCAATGCTGGGAGCCATGGACAACAGGGTGTCCGAAGAGGTGAGCTGAACTACAGAAGACACAGCATGGACTAATTTAAATGTCATGTGATTTACTGTCGCAACAGACCGTAAGTCACACTGTGTTGAGAGAAAAGTGGTACATGTAACAATTTATCCAATTCAGAAATCATTTAAAATTTGTAGGATATCACTACAAAAAGTCTACCACATGTAATTCTATTAAGAAAACATAAAGAATGGATAAAAATAATGAATAAAAACAAATAGGTTTTGGTTGGTTGGTGAATTAATTGGGATTTTATTTTTGCACTTTATTTATTTATTATTTATTTATATTTTATGAATTATTTATATTTTCGATCATTTAAACTAGTTGCAATGTAAATAAAGTAGTGGTAAATCTTTTATTTTGCTTTGTGTGATGTTCATGAATCAGACGGATTATCAAAAGAAATGTACAAATCCTAGACATTTTTTGGTTGTATTGATCAGTTGTGAAATTGATGGAGGGAGATCTGAATGTGTGCTTGAATATAATTGCTAGAAAGAATCAGACTTTAAGCAGACTAAGCGGTCGAAGTCCATATCATTATGATGTTTCAATTTAAAATGACAATCATTTGTTAACAATTCAACATGCGCGAATCATTCACATTAAGATCCATAAGAGGTATTTAGAAAATAGTGTGAGCTTCTAATTTATGCCAATTTTACAACATTTTAAACTACATAAAATATAAATATTTTAGATAATATTCAAACAAACTTTGGTATAATAACTTGTTTATGTGCATGACCAGATTGAGTAAAGATTCAGTTGAGTAAAGTCAGCAAGCAGATTGTGGGTAGTCTGTGGGTGTGTTGTGTGAGGTTGTGACTAAGTGGAAAAAGTTCAACCCAATATGCGGACTTATCTGGAACTATAATCATAATCAATTAATTATGGTGTTGTCTAAAAAATTTGTTATTTGTTTTAATCAAGGGTCCTAACTCTTTTATTTATCTCTCTCGCACTCTTTCTTAGGGAATGAAAGTATCTTGCACACATTTTCAATGCTCTGCTGGAGCATTTACTTACCTGAGAGATCACTTCAGCCACAGCTATAGCGTGGACATGAGTCATCAGATCCTCAACCTCAACATTAACCTCATGCTGGTATGATACTGTGCTAGTTTTCAGTCAAAAAGCCTCTCACATACATATTTTTTCATTTGTTGTGCTTCAAATTTGGTCTGAAGTTCCAATTCTTCTTTTCAGGGTCAGGCCCAGGAGTGCCTGTTGGAAAAATCTATGCTGGACAACAGGAAGAGCTTCCTTGTTGCTCGAATAAGTGCCCAGGTACTTTTGTTTTACCATTAAGTACCTTGAATGAAATAAATGGAAAAGCAGTATTCACTACTAGCTTAATAAACCACTAATTACCTGTTTATTAATAGTTAGTAAGGTAGAAGTTGGGTTTAGGTTTTGGGTAGGATTAAGGATGCAGAATAAGATCATAGTTTATAACTACTAATGAGCTGTTACTATGTTAATAATAGGCAGGTAATAAGCCAGTAGTTAATAACATGAATTGTGGCCTAATCTAAAGTGTTACCGAAGTTTTTACATTTCATCTCAAAATTACAGACTGTCTTTTTGTTTTCAGGTGGTAGACTATTACAAAGAGGCATGCAGGGCGTTGGAGAACTCAGAAACCGCTTCGATGTTGGGAAAGATCCAGAAAGACTGGAAGAAATTAGTGCAAATGAAAATTTACTACTTTGCTGCCATTGCTCATGTGAGTCTCTTGTTTGAAATTGAGCTTGGATGAACTACAAAGCAGGCTGGCCAAATGTGTGTGTGAATGTTTCTAAGAAAGTCACACTAAATGCTCTTTCTCTCAACAGTTGCATATGGGGAAACAGGCTGAAGAGCAGCAGAAGTATGGAGAGAGGGTAAAAAAAATGCCTGTTTTTCTGTCTTCATTTTCATTTAGCGGCCATCTTTGCTGTTTGGCTAGGGGAAACAGTTTCAACTACCTCTTAGTTTAAAGATCAAGTTTTTAAAGGACAAACAATGATGCTTCTTGTATTTAACATCTAAAGTTACTCAAATCATTTTACTTTACATTTTTACTTTACAAATGTATTTTTTTCAATAGGTTGCTTACCTTCAGAGCTCACTAGACAAACTGGGTGAGGCAATTAAACTGGCTAAGGGTCAGCCAGACAGCGTACAAGAAGCCCTGAGGTTTACTATGGATGTCATTGGGGGAAAGTAAGCATATATGATGGTTAAAGACATCATTTTGTCTTTACATAAAGTCACATGAAACACATTTGCTGCTTCTAATGTCATTTCTCATTTTAGATTTAATTCTGCCCAAAAAGACAATGACTTAATTTACCATGAATCTGTGCCATCTCTGGAGACACTGACCTCGGTGAAAGGTATTTTGGCAATTCTTGTTGTAGTAACCCTGTAATTACATGGGAATCTCTTTTATTACTTATATTGCATTACTAGAATGGGTAAATTAAGATTGTCTGTGTGTAAACAAGATAAAGGATTCAGTAGGAGTAAGAAAGTAAGGGGAAAGATTTAAAATTGTCCCAAGAGTTAGCACTGTTTTGCATTCATCACAGGTGCCCCGCTGGTGAAAGCCTTGCCTGTAAACCCAACAGACCCCAGTGTCACCGGCCCAGACATTTTTGCAAAGCTGGTGCCAATGGCTGCCCATGAGGCCTCCTCTTTATACAGGTTTGGCTCAAGTCCTTACACTTCATAACCAAGGACTATATAAACCATTTTTACCTAAAATATAAACTTCTTTTGAGACACTCGTTCTCCATTTGAAAAACGTTGCAATGTGTTAGCATTAAAAATGTATTTCTCTTTCTCTCAAATTTTATAGTGAAGAGAAGGCCAAGCTGCTACGAGATGTCATGGCAAAAGTAGACAACAAGAATGAGACATTGGAGTGAGTGAAAACAGCTTTTATATATATACAGTTGAAGTCAAAATTATTAGCATTATTATTATAATTAGAATAAATATAAAAGAATTTAAACTTAACAGGAGGGCTAATGATTCTGACTTCAACTGTATGTATGTATGTATGTATGTATGTATGTATGTATGTATGTATGT
>CAIGQV010001633.1:21399633-21426414 GCA_903798115.1 Danio jaintianensis | reverse complement strand
AAGTGTGTGATACCCTTTCACATTCACAAACATCTGTAACGCTTTAGTTTAGGTCACAATTCACAGTATTACCAAACGATTAACTAACACTGGTAGCTTAATAGTCAACTAATTAGCTGTTTATTAATAGTAAGGTAGAAGTTGGGTTTAGGTTTTGGGTAGGATTAGAGATGCAGAATAAGATCATACTTTATAACTACTAATGAACAGTTAATATCTTGATAACAGGCAGGTAGTTAATAGCATGAGTTTTGACCTAAACTAAAGTGTTACCTGTGAAAGATCTGCATAGTTTTCCTCACTTAAAAGCGGACACTGGAGTTTACCAAAAAATGAGAACTGATTCTGAACTGCCTGAAATGAGTCGTCCGTAATTCCTGTCTTAGCCTAATTTGCATAACGCCAACCCTATGGTCTTCACTGGCCGCCAATGAGTGTGTACTTTGCTCTCAAACACAGTAGTTGTAACTGAGACCTTGAAGAGTTTGCTTTGTGATTGAATTGATAGTGGAAAAAACGACACCATTGTGTTCACGTCACGGAACTTATGATAAAATGATGATTATCACAATACAGTTGGTCCCTCAATAAAATGATAACATGTTCGGGAAATGTTGGGTATAATATACTGTTGAAGGCAAAATATTTAGCTCTCCTGTAAAATTGTAATACTTTTTCAAATATTTCCCAGGTGCTGTTTAATGCAAGGAATTTTTCACAGTATTTCTTATAAAAAATAAAAAAATAAAACTCTGGAGAAAGTCTTATTTCTTGTAGTTTGGCTGAAATAAAAGATTTAAATAAAAAAATAACAACATTAAGGTCAATGTTATTATCCACCTTAAGTAATAATAGTGAACCTAATTAGCCTAGTAAAGCCTTTAAATTGCACTTTAAGCTAAATAGATAACAGGAGGAGTTAATAGTTAAAAGGAACTAATAATTTGTCTTCAACTGTATAAACTTCCTTGCAGAACTAAATGGCGCTGCAAAGTTTGTTTACATGCAGATAGTCCTCATATCGATCATGCAACCAGCTCTAAAAAAGAAAAATGCTTAAAATTTAGGGAACAACACAAATATCTCTGATTTAGCTGAAAGTCAGATGAAACAGTGCTGACTTTCTCAATGACACAGATATCAGCATCCCTGATAAATATAATTATCAATTAAATCATTGGATTAATGAAAATCTATTATAGGAGACCTCTAAAATAAAATAAAAAAAATGTACAAACAACAGGCAATACTACGCTTATGTGTCTCACTCTAATGGCAAATATCTTGTATTGCTCATAGTTGTTATACAGTTTTTTTGATGCACAAAATTGAGATTCGAATCATTACAGCTGAAATACTGAATTCACATGGAATGTTTTGAAAAAGCTTTTGGTTCCTTTCCTGGACTTTGAACATCTCGGAGGATGAGAGAGCTCTCGGATTTCTTTTCAAATATTTCAAAGATGAATGAAGGTCTAAGATGTATTGTAATGACTGAGTAATTAATAATTAATAACAAAATTTTCTTTTTTGGGTGAATTATTTCTTCAAAGTGCCGCTTTATTGGGTCAATAAATCAATTTAAAGCTGGCATTTGAGCTTAAACCCTTGCAAAACAAGCCCCTCTAGAAATTCCAGTCCACACACTTCCAACAAATGGGAATTCAAAGGTAAGCAAGATCTTAGTGTGTTCACTCAGTGTTGATCTTTTCCTTACAGAGTAAAAACAGCACAGAAAACAAGAAACGCAGGCAGGGGGCCAGGCTTTAAAAAAAACTGACCTACATCCATCTGATGTGTATCTAACCACCATAACAACCTCAAAGATAAAAGCAAAGCCTTGAAACAATGACCTTCAATGCCGCAATTTGAGTGTGTTTGTTTGAGAATGAGAGAGTATTGTTTGTTTCTGCAGTCGCATAGTTGGACCTCCAGTGTTTGCTAATATGCAATATGAATAAGAGCTTGTAGTTAATCAGTAACAGTTCCATGTATAAATAAGGAATTTAGGTGTTTGTTTGCTTAAGACTATTTTGGCCATGAGGTTTAGAACCTCTCGACATTTGTTCACAGAAAGAGCACAAAGGGAAGCAGTAATGCATATTTTCTGAGTAAAGTCACTGAGCGACTTACAGATTAGCAATGAATGACTGCTGTCTGATCTATAAATACAACAAGGTGTGAAACGAACAAAGAAATTCCTTTCTGATCCATAAAAGCCTCTGATGAGCACACAAAGAGCAGAGGAGTTTTAGAAAAGAGAATGGAGGATTTATTTATTGTAACACAACAAGCCTGGTGAAATGTGTTTCTGTGATGTACTGTAACCACAAAAACAAATGTTTAAGTTTAATATTAATATTACAAACTAATATTTCTCAAGAAAAGAGGTCTGATTTAGGTAGCCTTGTCAAAAAAAGAAACTTAAAAAAAAAAAAAAAAAACATGTTAAACAAAAGTAAAAATATGTCAAATAAAAGTAAAATAATAAGTAAAAATGTTAAATAAAAACAATAAACATTGTCCTAGTGAAATTGAGAATATTAGTATTTTTTGTTACCTCTATGATGATTTTTTTAACAGTGCCAGAGGTTTGTGTGTGATACTTCAAACTTATACTTGACTCATAATGAAAGAAAGTAAAATTAATTAAAAAAATTATAATGTAAACGACATTTAATATACACTACCATTCAGAATTTTAAGGTCACTAAGATTTTTGTCTCTGGATAAAAAAATAACATCTGGATTTATTAGGAATGATAATAGTGGTTTTATTCATATTTAAAAAAGGTCTAATAAGATTTCTTCCAAATATAAAATATAGAGGAAATGTTATGTAGAATTTTTTTATTATAACTGGTCAGAATAATAAATGATTTTGAATGACAAACATTTATTCTTATTACACCAAATAATAATTCTTCTGAATTATTATTAACTCTTATTAATTATTAATAATTAAGTTAAAATAATGGTAATGTACCATCAAAATGTTGATATGTTTATTATCATTTGGAAGAAATGTAATCAAAATTATGTTTTACTGAAATGCTTAAATATGAATAGGAAATTCTTTTTTTTTTCATAAACCCTTTTTCCATAATTTTTCCAAATACAACATTTGAATAGTAATGTTACAAACAAAAAATATATATATATAAATATTATGGAGATTTGTTTTTATTATAATTGGTCAGAATAATAAATGTTTAATAAATGATATGACAAACATTTATTGTTATTACACCAAATAATAATTCTTCTGATAATAATTTTTATTAACTCTTATTATTAACTCTTCTGAAGTTAAAATATTGGTAATGTACCATCAAAATGTTGATATGTTTATTATCATTTGGAATAAATGTCATCAAAATTATGTTTTACTGAAATGCATAAATATAAATAGGAAAACCAGAGAAACTGGAGCTATTTTTTTCATAAACCACAAAATCTTTTTGCCTTTTGCTGTCCAAGCAATGATTTAATTGTAACCCTGTGAACAAGTAACCTTTGTAAAAATCAGTTTAAGCTCTTAAACAGCAGTAGTGAGAGACTGACTTGTAGAGTGTGAAGTCGGTCTGCAGATCAGAGGTCTTGATGCTGGGAGGAGGAGCGTGCTGTGTGTCCTGCGGGTGCCGAGTGTCTATGGCCTCCTGTGGGCTCAGATGAAGCGTCAAGGGGATGACTGGAAGAATGCTGATGTACCTGAGGGCATCAGAGATGTGCATGAGTACAAGCTGGAACACAGACAAACTGAGAAACCACACGAAGAGCGCACCTCTTTGCAAGAGTGATGTTGTAATAGCTGAAGAGCGAGGGCCAGTGGCGGAAAGAAAGCCTCCTCCACAGCTCCTCGTCCTCGGGGCCCAAGGTGATCTGAGGGATGGAGACCGGGGCGACTCCTGGACGGGCTGCTCGGTGGCCCTGGGACTGGTTTTCAGGTAGAGGAGTGGGTTCAGGGGCAGGGAGGACGCTCAGTGTGCTGGTCGGGTGTCCACCGGGAAATACTGGAGCGACACCCAGGTGAGGAGGAAGCCCTGCCTCCCCAAGAGGACTCTGCTCGGACACTTGGGCCGCAAGGAAAGTCCTCAGACCTGCAGGGTCAGTGTAGACCAAGATCCCAATCCAGATCACAGTGCCAACCTATTAAAACATCAGCAACAACATAAGATCACATTACAAATGATATTAAATTAATGTGAAATTACATTTTAGAATAGCGTAATTTTGTAGTTTATAAAACAACAGGTTCTCACAAAGGATTAATTTATTTGTTTAAAAATACATTAAAAAAAGAATAATATTGTGAAATATTAATACAATACAAATGAACTGTCTCCTGTTCTCTTCTAAAACTCTCATTTATACCTGTGAGGGCAAGACTGAATTTTCAGCAGGCATTAATCCCAAACCAGTGTTTAGGATTACTGGATAAACACAAAATTAACATTTAAATTAATATTTTTTAAAAATGTTCTAGTACTCTATCAGCATCACTTTCTAATCTATTTCTATTCTGTATTTTTTTTTTTTATTATTATTCCAACACATTTTTCTATATTCTTCTATATTTCTCATTATTAAGTCACTTTGGATAAGAGGTTTGTCCCCTGTTTTTTTTTTTTTTTCAATTCAGTCAATTGCTGAAGTTTTGGTTCTTGCCACTGCCGCCTCTGGCTTGCTTAGTTGGGATTGGAAGAGCTGCTTTTCAGTGGGTCATCCTTCAAGAGTGACATTCATAATGAACTGAACTGAATCTACTAAACTAAACTGCGCTACATTCTTCCACTACTCTGCTACCGGCCTGACATGCTGAATATGTCCCACAAACTGAAATATAGTTATTCATTCATTCATTCATTTTCTTTTCGGCTTAGTCCCTTTATTAATCTGGGGTCGCCACAGCAGGATGAACCGCCAACTTATCCAGCATATGTTTTACGCAGCGGATGCCCTTCCAGCTGCAACCCATCACTGGGAAACATTCAAACACACTCATTCACACACATACACTACGGACAATTTTAGCTTACCCAATTCACCTATACCGCATGTCTTTGGACTTGTGGGGGAAACCGGAGCACCCGGAGGAAACCCACGCGAACACGGGGAGAACATGCAAACTCCACACAGAAATGCCAACTGACCCAGCCGAGGCTCGAACCAGCGACCTTCTTGCTGTGAGGCGAACGTGCTACCCACTGCGCCACCGCGTCGCCCCAAAATATAATTATATATATTTTTTAAATATATATTTTCCTGTTCATCAACGTAAAGCAGATCTGACAAGTGTAAAATCCAGCATGAGGTGCAACAAAGTGTTCTTAGTGTGTTTTATGATTCTATTTTGAGTGTTTTATTATTATTATTCAAAAACTGCATATTTGGTGTGTAAAGCGCTTTGAGAATTAAGTTTTAAAGGTGCTATATAAAAATAAATTATTATTATTATTATTACAATCCACACTGTATAAAAAGTTTACAGTAATTATTTAAAGCAATTAAATATTTATTAAAAAACAAAATCATCTTAAAAAGTTAATTATAAACATCTTTTTATGCCACTTTTGATTAATTTAATACATGTTTGCTTAGTAAAAACATTAATTTCATTAATTAATTGAAAAAAACAATTGGACCCCAACCTTTTAAACGGTAGTGTAATTGAAAAATTGTATTTTTGTATTTTTGCAAAGCTGCAAAAAGCACAGAACATCACATTAAATCTTTTCAAATCAATCATTTTTACCATGATGATCCGCTGTGCCAGACGAGTGCGGGCTAAGAAATACACCACCCTCAGCCTCTTGGGCAAGCGGAGGTTGCGAAATGCTGGAGTCTGCAGGGTGATGGTGTGTGGAGAGGGACGTGGTGGTGGAGGTGTCTCTCGGGGACGTAAAGTGCCCGGTTTAGGAGGAGGCATCCCTGCTTCAGCTGGCAGACGTCTGTTGAGATCAGCCAACTGTTGTGGCAGAAACACCAATGTATGGGAAAAGATAATAAAACGGAACGTTCAGTACACCGTATTTGGCTGATTTATGCATATGTCATGGAGTTGTGAAAGAAATGTTCCCTGTGTGGGCGTTTCTCACCTCCATGCGGCGGATGTCAATAGACAGCACAGTGGTGAAGAAAAACATCTGAAGGAAGAAATCGGACACCAGACCCACCACAGCAAACAGACAGAACTCCTACACACACACACATTAAAACAGGGGAAAGGTGTGAGATGTTTGCAAACTGACAATACAACTACAGGTAAAAGTAGGTTGTATACTTTTGTTGCAAACTCACCTGAATTGCTGGGACAAATGTGAAGTATCCAATGAGGATGATGCACAGCTCAGTGGCCATATTCTTCATGATTGACCAGCTCTCATTGCTTAGACCTTAATGAAACACCAAAATCTGTAAATAAATCATTTTTGCACAACATACTTTCTACTTTTATCAATCTATGCAAAATTAGTAGGGGCTCAAAGCAACATTTGAATGTATTTTTTTTTTACAAAATGTTTCTTAAGATGCACTCCACTTAAACCGAATCCTTACTTAAAACAATAATTTTCCACCAACAGTCAAAATATGTGTACACCTTTTTGTCTCTGTACTTGTCTATCTGTGTCTACATGTGTGTAATGTGTGTTTTTCTTTATGTATTTATCGTCTTTCATATATTTATTGTCTTTCACATACTTATTGTCAACATTGCTAATAGTATATTGTTTTGTTTTTGGAGTATGTCGTTGTATTTTTCACTGTCTGGAGCCAGCACCTAAGCTTTTCACTCATCATAGTACACGTGCTGCTGATGATGTGACAATAAGAGATTTGATTTGATTTAAGGATGTAAAAGTCTATTAAAATAAACAAACAGTCTGTACAAAGTACAAAATTACAAAAGCTTATTTATTATGTTAGGTTTTTATAGTGTTTTCTGATGGTTTTTTTATGTTCTTGCAGAGGTGTCAATGTAACGTAATTTCATTCTGCATTACATCTACTGTGATGTTTTGAATGACAAAAAGAAAACTGAACTGAAGTAATCAATCAATTATAAATGCATTAAATAATTATGCCAGTTGTTCCCAGGGGCTTTAAGGTATATTTTAAAAGTTTTTTTAGGGATGTAAAAGTTTATTAAAATAAATAAATAAATATACCATCATACATGTCCCAACAGTAATCTATGTATTTAGATTTTTTTTACTTTCTTTTTTGAAATCTTGGTAACAGATTCTAAAAAAAAAAAAAAAAAAAAATCACTCACAAACAATTTAGGGTACATATTGTAACAGAGCGGATTATTGCATCATGCCTGACCTTGAGCGATACGCAGTTTGACTTCAAGGTCGACAGGTGTTGACACTACAGACTTTGTGAGGACTAGAACATTTTCCAAACCGATTACCACCACTAGGTAGGGGAAGATTTCCCTGAAAAACATCAGCAGATAAGACAAATAAACCTCAAAGTCAACCAAAACTAACCAGAGAGTACAAAAACATTTACACAACAATACAGCATTCAGTAAAAAAAAATCCAATGCGTTGAAGGTCAAGGAACAAACAGACAAATTTACTCTAGAGTCAACAAAATAAATGTAAAAAATTCTGTTAGTAATACACTGCCATAGTGTATGCTGAATCAATATGACACATGTGGCCCAGATACTGTGTTTGTACTGAACGTGACCTAACCCAAATTTGTTTGGACAGCTTGAACTCACACCACTGTGACTTTAAGTCCTTACATGCAGTCTTATAGGCTGGCGGAGGACTATCCCTGCCCACTCAAACAATCATGGCAATCAAATGCCAATTTTATCTACTGGTTATACATCAACCTACTTAAAGATCAAAAGTGAATGTTTTATATGTGTGGGATTAAGTCAACAGCAGGCCAGTCATGTTGATGCACAGATTCAGGCTAGTAGTGTGTGAACAAAGGTGTGTTTTGGCTGAGCTCCTACCCTCCGTTCAGTGTAGGTGTGAGGCCAAACAAGGTGCAGAGTCCCACTGACATGAGCAGAGAACTGAGGACCGTCACCACAGCAGCCAGCGCCAAACCCCATTTAGACCTCACCATGTCGATCTTTCCTGGGATGTAAGATTGAACAAGTATTAGCTGAAGTGTTTTTTTGCCAGCAGCACAAGAACGACTTCATTCAGCTTTAGTACACACACGTGCAAAACTCTGTTGGAATGAGGGTACATGAACACACATTCTTAATGTTGAACGTGCTGTTCTCAGGATAATTACTAGGCCAGACTGAAAAAAAAAACCTTTGGCAAATGCTCAGCTGGAAATCAGTTATGCTAATCTGAAAGCTTTCTGCTGCCAACTGGTTGTTTTGTCTACAGGCACCTGGCAACATGGCAAATTTCAACACTTCTTAATGTTAATAAAACTAAATAATCTACAGAGAAAGAACAATACAAGTCCTGAGATGTCTGTCAAAGGGTTTTGACTGGCTGTCTGGACATTAAATAAATAAATAAATAAATAAATAAATAAATAATTTTACAGTTGAAGTCAGAATTATTAGACCACCTGTATATTTAATAACTAATTTCTAATAACTGATTTGACAGTACATAATATTTTACTAGATATTTTTCAAGATACTAGTATTCAGCTTAAAGTGCAATTTAAAGACTTAACTAGGTTAATTAGACAAGTTATGGTAATTAGGCAAATCATGGTTTGTTCTGTAGGGAATTGAAAAAAATATATACTGATAATATTGACCTTAAAATGGTGTTAAAGAATTTAAAACTGCTGTTATTCTAGCCAAAATAAAACAAATAAGACTTTCTCGAGAAGAAAAACTATTATAGGAAATACTGTGAAATTCTTGCTCTGTTAAGTGAAGTTTCACAAACTAATTTCGAGAGGAGCACGTGATATGATTGAGCACGACTGGTTACTCATCGGTAATCAGTATTAATCCAATCAGATCGATTCAAGCTCACAATAAATAAACCGATTTCCTCTACCGATCTATCTTCATTTCGGAAGAATCCCCCCTTCCACCCCATCTCCTCCTTTTTTCCTCCCTTTTTCTAAGGGGAGCTCTCGAGACCTACCTGATCTCGAACCCCTTTATATGCTTACTTGACTGGGCGGGAGCCTTGAGCTCAATTATCTTCGAGCTCAGGGTTCTCTCCCGGGACAGCATGCCAAACCTGCTATTCACGCTAAAGCATATCTAAGTGGGAACTCTTGAAACATAATTTGGGAAATATTTAAAAAAGAAAAAAAAATTCACAGGAGGGTTAATAATTTTCACTTTTTATATTTATGGTTCAAAACAGAAGGTTATAGCAGTTATTTCACGTGAGATGTTTCTTGAAAGTATGTGGCCCATTAAACTAAAACATTTCTGGAATTTTCTACAAGCATTTTAACAGAGTAAGCCTATTGTTTACAAATAACTGTGACACAGTGATATCCTCTGTTCTAACTCCACGGTTACAATGTGACAAATTACATCCTATAATCACGCAGTATATAACAAACAAACAATGCATGCACACTACTGTTCACAATTTTGTAATTGGTAATATTTATTCTATGTTTTTGAAAGAAATCATTTATGGTTGCATTTGCTGGTTAAAAATACAGAAAAAACACAAATACTGTGAAATATTGGTGCAATACTGCTTTTCTTTCCTGTAGCTCAGATGCTACAGCATGCTGCTAACAATGTCAAGGTTGTGGGTTCGAGCCCCAGGAGAAGCAAGAACTGATTAAAAATAAAAGTGTAAATTCAATGCAATGTAAGTCGATTTAGATGAAAGTGTCTGCCAAGTGTTTACACTAAATATAATACATTTTTATAATTAAAATGTATCGCTGAGGGTAAAGTACATTTTCAGAATTATTATCACCCTAGTCTTCAATGTCACTTCAGTAATCATGTATTAGTGCTTCTCTAATTTGTATTTGTAATCAACGTTAAAGCTGTTATAAATCATATTTTTGTGGAAACTGGGATTTTTCAGAACTCTTTGAATAGAACTTATTTGAAATAGAAATCGTTTGTAACAAAATATATGTCTGTACTGTCACTTTTGATCTATTTAATTAAATGCATTTAAATAAAAGTTTTAATTATTATACTGATTCCAAACAGTAGGGCATCTTTGAGAATGAACCACGGCATAAAAAATTTATTCTTACAATAAGGCAGAACAGGCAGAGATTATATTGATATCGCAATGTGTGCATTGACAATAATCACATCACGAGATGACCAGGAGACATGGTTCAGAACACATGAGATTTGTGGAATTACTGCAGAGTTTAGCCATAATGGAGTAAAAGTTTATCATTTCCATGTGTTTTTGAGGCCTGTGACTGTATGAAGATTTTAAAAGCATTCAGGCATAAGATATTGTAGCATTTGTAAATTTAGTAATGATTAATTTTATTGAATCACTTATTAATTAGTTAAATAATTGATCAAATTGATTAATAAAATAAGTTTATGGTTTACATGTGTATTTGATGCCTGTGACGGTATGAGGATTTTAAAAGCGTTCAGGCATAAGAAATTGTACCGTTTTAAACTTCAATAACAATTAATGTTATTGAATCATTTATACAATGAAGACTATGCGGTATTATTTTAGACTTGATTATTCAAATACTGTACCTGAATACCGTTAAGACTCCCCAGAAAACCATAAAACACTGTTTACCTCATTGATATCTTTTACTCTCTTGTATTGTATTTCTATGCATGTAGATTGTTTATTATATTTTATGAAGATGCACCACTGAATCATCCCAATCAACCTAAAATGATCAATTCTTTCTAAATAGAGCCATTCGTCTGAATTCATCCGGTGAAATTGTATTCATCGCAGAAAAACAAAATGTTGCAATGCAAGATGTTTTTTCAATATTGTGCAGCCTTAGTAGAGATGTTGCTTACGGGTGGAGAAGTAGATATAAGCAAACAGGATGATGTAGGTGGTGACTAAAGGGATGAGCTCAGCGATGCCAATTTCTTCTTTAAAATGGACGTGCACCATGTGGTCTTCACGCAGAGTGCAGTTTGCTGATGGATGAAGCTGCTTCAGACGTGCTCGAAGACTGCCTACAAACCTGTCCAGAAACACACAAACAAACTAAGAAGATGCTACTTTTGGGCGGAAATGATGATTGTTTTTATTCAATTCAATTCAAGTTTATTTGTATAGCGCTTCTCATAATACTTATTGTTTCAAAGCAGCTTTACAAAAGGTGCACATTATTGCATTACAATCAAATTTGGAAAAGTTAACTTTATTAGTTACTAATAACTTTAACTAATTAACTAGTATCTAATAGCTTTTAACAGTGAAATTTATTATATATAAACATAGTTAACCTGCAGTTACATAGTATATAGGCGATGTCTATGTGTACATGTTTAATGAAGTGAATTTGTGTATTAAGTGTATGTGTTGTCCTCAAACTTACAGTCCTTTCTAAACTATGAGAACTAGAAAAACTAGAAAATGTGACCATATCTATGCAAATCTGAAGGCTGACCTTGCATCATAGGAGCTTAGTGCAATTGTGATGGTGTATGTCACCACTCTCTTCTTGCTATACAAGCTAACACCCGTCTGCTTCCCCGGGACGCCAAAGAGTAAATCTGAAAAAGCGCACAAGGAAAAAAAGATTTAGATTTCACAGGCCCTAAATGAGCAGCAGGTAACTTGAATTCTGGATGAGATTAAATGGCATTTAAGCCGCTCCCTGCCTCTAAGAGTGGCTGAAGTATGAAGGCCTTTGGGTTCATGTTGGTGGACTGTCTTCAGGAGGTCTGGATCTGCATCAAACAGGTCGCGCCGGTTCTGCCAATAGTTGCCAGGGGACACCAGCAGACAGCCATGCTCTGGAAGGACCGCCTGCATGCGCCGCAAACCCGGCAACAAATCTGTCACCTGCAAACACAGCGACTCCAAACTTCTGTAAAGAAAGAAACAAAACAATGAATGAGATTGAGAAATCCATGATTGATTAAAAGGTACTAATAAGTCAGGGTGGAAAGTCTTAACCTGTCAGTGTAAACGTGGTTTCTGATCTCATCCAGAAGACTGAAAACCCGCCCAAGAGGAGAGCGAAACACGTCCACAGGGACCAAACTGTTGTCCCATGGTGAAACCGCTGCCTTGACCAACACCTGCTGGATGTAGGCCACTGGAGGACCCTGATACTGCAAGAAGAGTAACAGTTTTGGGTTAAACGTATAAGGGCTTTGTGATATTTTACCTTATTATTTATATACTTATTTAGTGTATAATTATGTTTCCTGATAATTTATTGTTTGTGTGTGATTTTTATGGCATGCTATGTATATCAATATTATATTTATGGTGTTATTTTCTGTCTGAGATAAACCTAATACAGCAAAAATACAAAAAACACGCAAAATGCTAGAAACTAGCGCTTGCTACTTGTTATCTCAAGTTATCTCTATGCCAAAGTGTGCTAAAGTGCTGTGGGTTGTTGGAAGAATATTGTACTGTCATTGAATGTTTGAAGTGGTTTTTAGTGCATCGGTTGTTCCTACAGTTGCCTGCTTAGATGTGGGTTAAGTCATTAGGTAACCCATTAGGTGGGTTATTGTCCATTAGGTAAAACGGTTTAAATCTGATAGCTTAGAAAGTAATGAAACATCTTTCCTTTACAAATTCAGCTTTTTATTAAAATCCCCAAAACTAACCAATACTACAACCAATGTCTGCCTTAAAAAACAGGCAAACAAAATTCACCATAAAATGTCACACTTTTAAATTGTTATGTTATGCATACAGGAATAAACCGAGGAAAATAAGTATTGAACACGTCACAATTTTTCTCAGAAAACATATTTCTAAATGTGCCATTGACTTGAAATTTTCAACGGATGTTGGTAACAACCAAAGAAATCCATATATGCAAAGAAACCAAATATAATTAGTTTATGAATTAAGTTATGCTAAATAAAATGAAATGACGGAGGGAAAAAGTATCGAACACATGAATAAAGGGAGGTGTAGAAAGGCAGTGAAAGCCCAGGCAGCAGCTGAAATTTCTCAGTAGTTATTCAGCAACTTTCTACCCTTCAGCATTGTAAATGAATATTAGCTGCTTCTGTCCAACATCTACATTAGCAGAATGATGAAGATGAATCCAGAGTGGACATTTCAGCAAGACAATGATCCAAAACACAGCCAAGGAAACTCTCAAATGCTTTCAGAGAAAGAAAATCAAGTTGTAGAATGGCTCAGCCAATCACCTGACTTGAATCCAATATAAAATACAAATTAAAGATCAGATTTGATAGACGAGACCCACAAAACAGTCAAGATTTTTACACTCTGTTGAACTCTGTGAAAAACTCACACCTGAGCAATGGATGTGACTTCATTCTCCATAAGAAAGGTGTCTTTAAGCTGCCATCACCAAAAAAGCCTTTTATATAAAGTATCAAATACATTTCAGTAGTTCAGTACTTGTGTCATTCCATTGTTATTACACATAACTAATGTTTCAGATTTTTTTGTTTTGTTTTATTTTTATGTTTGTATTGTTTGGGTTTTTACCAAAATCTGGTCCTTTAGAAATATTATTCCCAGGAAAAAACATGACGTGTTCAATACTTATTTTTCATGCTATATGGTAAGATGAATTATAGAAAAAGGCTTTCAAAGAGGTTTATGTTTGTTGTAAGTGACAAAATTAATATATGATAACATTGTGAGCAATAAACACTGCAGGGTCAGCCTAAGTATTTTATGCTCACCAAGGCTGTATTTATTTGGCAAAAATGTGAAATAGAATTTCTAAGAAATTGTTATTTATTTTTAAATAATAGTTGCTTCAGAAATACTGCTACTTAAGTAACATTTCTTCCACTTGCTGATGAAAATAATACACTTGATGAATAAAGTTCTGAAAGGATTTCAAATAGAAATCTTTTGTAACATAAAAAAAAATCTTTAAATGTTAATGTATATCACTGCATATCAAAAATGCCTTTCATCTTACCCAATCCGGGTGCTCAGACAGCTCCCCCTGAGACTCATGGGACGGGACGGAGTAATCTCGTACTCCAGTGGTGAACTCCACAGGCCCTGTTCCTGGTAGAGGCAGCTTCAGCAGAGGGTAACTGTAAATGAAACATGGTCACACAACAACAAATCAATCTTTATTACCAACGTCAAGCTGCATTCCTCACAGACATAACATCTCCAAACTGAGGCCTTCTCATAGAGCGCTTAAAAGCTCCATACCACAAATATTATTTGAATGAAAATGGTACAAAGTATGCAAAGTGTTGTTTTGCATTTTTTTTTTTACAGAGTTTTATAGCTTTCACTTAGTCACACAAAGGTGCAGCAAGAGTGAACATTGTAAATTTGCACCAGGAGGGAGCACAGACCAATATGCTCATCCCTCAGGCAAAAACAAGCTTTCAGAAGGCTAGGATTTCTACTCTTTCTAGGAAAAATTATTGCACAATGCACTCAGCAGTACACACACACACACAGAGTGGTAAACCCTCCAGATGGACAATCTGACCAGCCCCTACATGTCACAAAAGAAACATCTGTCACTGTCCTTCAAAATGCCTGAAAATCCCTGGATATCCCCTACTTACAACAGCACGTTGTAAACACGTGACACTGTTGACATCAGGAAAACAGTAGGCTGCCGTGCCAATTACACCTGGAATCTCTAAGTGTCCTCTTCAAAACAGGGCTCACACTGTTTCCATTGCTTTTGAAACATATTTAACGGAGCCTGCTTCACTGAAGAGCTGTTTCCTGGAAGATGAACAAGAGTGTGTTCACAATGATATTTTAGTTCTCTTTGTTGGTTTAGTAAGGACAAAAAAAGTTTTTAAAAATTGTTTTTTTTGTGTGTTTTTTTAAGTCCTAGTTTGCTTACCATTTACACTGTAATTATTAACAGTAAACCAGCAGACATATACTTTGTGATGAACTTACTTTTGTCTGTGTTGCGTACATGTTTTAGTCAAACCTCACGAAAGTTTCAGTGCTCTCAGTCTGCTTGTTTACTGCACACTAGGGTTTGGATGGCAGTGTTCACATTACTTAAAACGAACCACACTAACAGAGCAATCAATCAGCTTGTTTTAATATAACCAACCCTGTCAATTGTGAAAACACCCTAAAGCAAACTAAATATTCCTTTCAGGTGAGCTGTGACCTTGCCATAAGTGCAACATGCACACCGTAGCATTGCACCTGGGTAGATGGATTCACTATATTAGCGTGATAGTCCCCATCAGTGAACAATAGCATTCCAGTTTTTATAAATACACGCTATAGTTATGTTGTCTGCTATTTTAAACTGTTGAAAGTCGTGTGGATTTTGATGAGCTGTCCACATTTCTTTATCATTCATCAGCTGGTAAAAATGCTTCTGTGCATTCTTCCAATGTTACTGATTCTTAGGGATGCACCAAAATAAAAATTATGAATGCACTTGGCTAAAAACCGAAACTGAAAATACTTTGTTTATTATTTTATTAAATAATATCATTTTCGAAGACTTTTTAAAAGTAACTCAATAACTATCCCTTTAAGGCAAGTCTTCTCACTCTGCGGCCATCTTTGAAACAACTCTTGGGCAGCATGCTCAGGCATTCTGTTTGAATGGGGAAACATCAAATTCTCCAAAATTGCATGCCAAGCTTACGATTACATTTCATATTAGGAATCATCAATAAAATTAAACAACAACTGTCTCTTTCGTTTTATTTCTAAACGTTCAAATCACACAAAATCTGCAAAACACTGTTGTCCAAGCCCCTTCCCCGGAGAATCTGAGAATGATTGGCTACTATACTAGAAGGCAGGGCTTCATTCGCCATATTGACCGTTACACTTTTCTCTATTCAAAACTATACGAGTGACATGTCTTGAGTACTCTATAGTCTTTGATTATACTCAAACCAATAAAACAACCACATTTTATTGACAGTAATAAGTTATTGACAGCATTTTTTTGATTATTATTTTAGAGGCATCATTTTACCAGAGGTGGATGACTGCGCAGTAGTATGCGACATGCTTGCAAAAAATGCAAGCATGTTAAAAAGAAATGTACTGTTGGCAGACTCTACCCGTAATTTGAGTGGACTTTCCTATTCTGGTGAGCATGTAAGATTCATGCATCGATATTAAGTGGATATAAGTCATTATTTTTGTTTATGAGCACTAAACATTTTGTTGTAGCTTGATTATATACTGATTGAACCACTAAAGGCATATGGTCTGTTTTGAGGATGTTTTTGGTTCCTTTCTGGACTTTGAAGGAGTCGAGAACCATGAAAGATGGAGGATGAGGAATGAGCTCTCCAACTTCACCTAAAATATCTCAATTTGTATTCCTCAGGGGATTGAAACGACATGAGGGTGAGTAATTAATAACAGAATTAAACTTTTTGGGTGAACTAACCCTTTTACATCAAGTCAAGCTATTCCACATAATTGCACTTTCTATTTTCCAGCTCAAAAAGGACTGACAAGTAGTTTCCACCATCACAAAAGGCTACTTCTTTTCCTCCAGACACTGGGCTGCTCACTGAGAGAAATGTTCACACGCTCACTCTTTTCGACACGGATTTTGCTCTTTATCTGAAGCATCAGAGTTTTAATTCACATTTTGCTGACAGAGGCCAAATGAAAAAGGCATGAGAAAAACATTTTCTCCTGTTCTTTGCTCCAGGTTTGTGTTTGGGATACACACAGTCCTCTTGGCATGATCCTACACTCGATACACACTGTGCGGAACAACCAACCACAAGACAAATTCATTCCTATGCTGTCACTTCACACCCTTTAACATCACAAAACATACCACCCATAGATTTTATAGATGATTTCACCAAACCACAAAAGAACACACAGTGCTTCAAAATCAACAGAGCTGTGGGTTTTTGGTCTTGTGCACAACACTTCCATGTGTTTCTGTCGCATTCATTCTGCAATGGTGGGCTGCCACAACAAAAAGTTTCCCTACCATGACTGCAGGTTGTCATTGACATCATCAAAATTTTACAGTTGGGTATTTTATAGCGGAGTAAACAGAAGATTCACATAGCAGACAAAAAATAGAGCACCATGTTTTTAAAATGTAGATGTTTTCCAGTGGCATCTGTCCGCCATTCGGAAGACTGTTCAATATCCTGCCAAGGCACAGAGAGCTTCTCTCATTACTTTCCTTTAAACTACATTATATTTGCCTTAAATAGTTGTTAACAAGCCTACATGGTTGGAAGATTGTGTATTGTGCATCTTTTATTTCTAATGGCATGGTTGGGCCAATGAAAAAGATTTTAACTTGCCTCATTGAAACAATTTTAATTTAGTTATATCTTAACCACATATTTTAAATGTGTCAAAACAAGCTAAATCTAGTTAAAATATTTACAAAACTCTAATAAACTAAATTTATGCACAACAGTCTGTCTAAAGTACATAGAGAACTTTTAAACTAAAGTTATTGTAAGATAATTACACCATATTGGTAAAAAGGTTTTACTGAGATGGATTATTGGTCGGCATGACTGGGTAACTTTACATAGAGGAAAATTAAGACCCGTTTAAAATTATTGAAGACCTACAACACAAAATTTCAGTAAATTTAAGATATTTTAAGGCCTAAAATGTTGTTTTAAGACTTTTTAAGACCCTGTGGACACCCTGCAAAATGCTCATCTTCCTGTGGTTTGAAACAATTCTGTATGTTTTGAATGAGAGCTATAATAATACAGATGATGTTTTTGATCCTATTTTCTTTTTAAACTGCAAACTCAACGACATCACTTTGTTCATTCTTAAAGTTAACATCTGCATGTTCGGTGATTAGATCAACTATTTTGAGCTAAACCGGATGTAGGGCTGGGTATTGAGGTCGATACTTTTTAGGTACCAACCGAATTGTCTCAATTCTAGTATCTAAGAATGTCTTGTCTGTCGGTACCAAGTTTCAATACCTTAATAGATAAATCACGTAAGTGTTAGTGAATTGCATGTGTATGATGGCAAATCTATGGTAAAAATATCTGAACTGAAATAAATAAACAGATGCTGGCACACTAGGTGAATTACTTCTGAAAGAGGATACAATGTTTACATAGAAAGAAAGTTTGTTCGAGCAAAAAAAAAACCTGCATGGTATCGAATTTAAATTAATGATATCGTTATCTAAGTTTTTTGAATGATACCCAGCCCTAACATGACGTGTCCAGTGTGTGATACCTGTGAAGCTGAAAAAAAAGCAAAAAAAAAAAAAAAAAAAAAACCTGCAAAAACGCTACAGATGCAAAAAATACGGGTCAAACTTTATTTTAAGGTACAATTCTTGCTATTAACAAACCATTAACTAAAACTTTTAGCTTAATAAAATACTAATGTGCTGCTTATTAATAGTTAGTAAGGTACCTTTGGGTATTGGGTAGGATTAGAGATGTAGAATAAGATCATACTAATAAATATCTTAATAATAGACAAGTAATACACCAGTTGTTAATAGTGGCAATTGTTATTTAAATTAAAATATGTTATCAGATTAACAGTAGGTTTCATTACTCTGAATAACCATAAATTATCTTTCCAAATTCCTTTCGTGACACTTCAATTTTTGTTTTTTCTATGACATTTCATAGATGACATTTCATAGATCATAAATATTTGACATTTCTATGTTTTTTCTTCTCCGTTATGTACATTAGAATTTGTTGTTAAATCTTATGTTGTCAATAATATTTATTGAATTACTTTGGTGTCATGTGTTACCATGATTGTGATTAGCAGTTGTGTGAATGACACTGGGCTTTCTCTGCTTGTGGTCCATCATGTGACTTTCTCTTTGATGTTATTGTTTGCATAATACAAAAGGTACAATGTAGACGTTAATACTTCAAAACACGGGTGTAATAACACTGTATAAAAAAATGAAATATGGTAGTTGACTGTAAACTCAGAAATGGTTTTATCTTTATAAATGGTTTTATCCTGTCAATCAAAGCTGCCATTTTGTTTTACCTTATATTTTATTTATCTTATTTCTTTTATTACAGAGTACACTACTGACTAACAGAGGACCACCTGCCCCCTCTCTGGTATGATTTTGTCAGCCTACTATTATTTAAATAGTGAAGTAAATGATTAACACTAGATTTACAGCCTGTAAAGTACTAAAGTACAGCCTATGAGTACAGTGATGTTTGTGTGGGTAGTCCATGCATCGCGCCACCACAGCAAAATTCAACATTGTTCTCTAGGGATGTAATGATTCACAGTGAGCTAGTAGAATATCGATTCAAATATGTGACAATTTAAACCAGTAGAAATGTTGAATGAATCGTGATATATGTTGTGAAAAGAGGGGGTGCTGTGTTTACAGGCGCAAACTCGCTTTACCTGCACATCAGCGGTGAGCAAGAGGTGGGGAGGCAGACTAAAATGACAGTGGTGAGGTGTGCTAGACAAAACACTAACTGTGTGCAAATACTGCAAAAAGACTTTTACTTACACAAACAGAACAAGGAATATGATGCAGCACAGTGAAAAACTACTGTCACAAACGTCTATACGCAAAAAGCTATTAATAGGCCAAACCACGCGGACCGGAGAGTTGGCATCTCCGATTGCTCTGACGAGTGCTAATGTACAGAGATCACATGGTGCATCAGTGTTTTCATAGCGAAAGTGTGAAGATATTTTTCTGACTGAAAGAGAAAGCTGTGCTGTTACAGAACCAGGTATTAGATTGTTCATTTTTCCCCTCTCTTTTCCAATTTAGTTGATGCATCTTTTAATAATTTGCTTATTATATCGTATATTATATGTTAAAATCAGTATTTTATGCCAGTGGCCAGTCCCCTGGAGCAGAGTGCCTATTAACCACCTCTGTACACCCTGCTCTCTGTTTTAAGAAAGGCTTTCCTCTCCACACCAGCCATCTCAGTCCCCAATGAAAGAGTTTTTTCATCAGCAGGGGACATTGTAAATGTGCAAAGATCTCAGCTTATGCCAAAAAACATAGATATGCTGATATTTCTTTAATAAAATGTAAAATCCAAGCACAGTCACAGTTTTAGTTTGTATTAAAGAGCCTTCTTTAATTTGTACTGTTCATTTTAGCACAGTCAAAGTTTTAGATTGTTTATATACTTGAGTCTTCTTTAGTTTGTATTGTTCACTTTTTTTATTTGGACTTTTTTTATTTTGTTTTAAAATTCCAATTTAGTTACTGGAGAAAAGATTTTATTTTGTCAAAAATTGTGCAGCATTTGAGAAAAAATGAAAGGGCTCTTGTTCAACTTAAATTTGTCTCAAATAAAATTGTAAAAAAATTGTGACTACATCGTGAATCGTGAGATTAGTATCGTGAATCGTATCGCATCGTGAGTCAGGTGAATCGTTACATCCCTATTGTTCTCTACTGCTATTTCTTATCCAAAAAAACAAACATATGTGCAGACTCACCAGCAGGCCAGGATGCTGGCAGAGGTGAAGAGAATGATGGGAACCGGGTATGAGGCGCATAGCAGGCCGTGCCGGTAGAAGGCGGCCGAGATGTTCTGCCGAAGCCGCTCTCTCACCATCATCCTGGGCGCAGGGGTCAGCTGATGGCCATCGGGTCTGCGTGTGCGGCCAGGGCGAGGGCACCGGCGGGCATCCAGGGATCTGTGCAAATATGTACATAACCCAAGTGTAAATATAGCTGGAGGATTCCATTCATGATGTGAAGTGATTTTACGTGTTCTTCTGCTGACTAATTAAAAAACTAAAATCAAACACTTTTTTTAGAGCATTTGATACATATTTAAATTATTATCGACATTTTAATCATTCTTATTCAGCCACAGGATGTTATGGGAAATGTAAATTTGTAACAAACCTGTCAAGATTTTAATTGACACTAGGCAAGCATTAGCACTTCACAATAAGCTTAAATTCATTTAAGGTTACATAATAATTTCATAATCAAAACAATTTATTTTATTATATTAAGTTGCACAGTATAAACACACTGCTGATCATTGCTGATTTGTTTCTTTAGAATATATTATAATGGAAACAAATCACACAAAACATTTTGAATTTATTGCCATTTCAGCTTCATGGCAAAACCAGATCAAATTTACAACATTTTATAAATATCACTTTTTTATAATAATAGAAAAATGATAAAGACATCAACAACAATAAATAAAACTAAAGAAAAAAATCCCAAACCTTTTTTAAGGTTTACTTTTCATAAAAATTCTACCATTCTTGAAGGATTCACATCTAAAAATGTTTCCTTGTCGTGACGTATGGAATACTGTTTCCGGGTCCAAGCCACTACTCATTTGAATTGAGAAAATATTAGTTTATCACTTTTTAGCCATATAACACATTAAAGTGAATTTTATAGAAAATCATGGTGTACACAACAGTCTCTGGACTTGCTGCATTACACACACCAATATTTTAACAATTTATAAAAAAAATTTTTATCACTTTCTGGCCATCGGATTTTAGGCATGGATATATATATATATTGCGATGGTGATTTTCGAAAGCATTACAGCGCTTTGTAAATGTTTATTATTACCATTTGTTGAGTCTCACTATGCAGTTTGATATAGCGCTTGAACCAAGAAGCAGCTTCGCGTGACGTCACAGTTAACAAGCAGATAGGGCAATCCAAAAGTATACGTTTAACACTTTCTGTTTCTGTTGCAATATTGCCATTTTGGGGGAACTTCTCCTTTGAGTCTTGTGTAAGAGATTTCTTTAAAAAAAAAGTTCAAAATCTGACCAACCTGAGCAGCAGATGTTACACTGTATCAAGTAGCAGATGTTACCAGCAACTCCTTACTAAATTCTAAAATAACTTTTTTTTTTTTTTTGTTTAAGTTTATGATACCAAATGCTCCAACCATTCATTCATTTTCTTTTCGGCTTAGTCCCTTTATTAATCCGGGGTCGCCACAGCGGAATGAACCGCCAACTTATCCAGCATATGTCTTACGCAGCGGATGCCCTTCCAGCTGCAACCCATCACTGGGAAACATCCACACACACTCATTCACACACATACACTACGGACAATTTAGCCTACCCAATTTACCTATACCACATTTTTTTTTGGACTTGTGGGGGAAACCGGAGCACCCGGAGGAAACCCACGCGAACACGGGGAGAACATGCAAACTCCACACAGAAACGCCAACTGACCCAGCCGAGGCTCGAACCAGCGACCTTCTTGTTGTGAGGCAAACGTGCTACCCACTGCGCCACCGTGACGCCCATGCTCCAACCAATATTAACTAATTGAATCTTGATGTAAACCTCATTCTAAACACATCTCTGCTAACAGCTAGCCAGCAGGTCATTCTTTAAAAAAATTGAATTAGAATTTGAATTAACCCTTTGCCCATTGGTAGATTCTGGATTTTTAAACTCTGAAACCAGAGGGTTCAAGGGTTATGCTGGCGGTCTATGCTTTACAAAGAGCCCTTTTTGTCAACTGGGACTGCACCACAGAGCAGAAACTTTCCTCTGAAGACTTCACCTCCTGAGAGGCCAGCGTTCATGCATGTCTATAAATATTACATAAACAAGATGACACACACACACACAGCCTCACAGAGATGCTACACACTGGTGGCTACTCAATCTTGTGGGCAACTTGCATTAAGCCATGATGCAAGAGATTTCATAAAAACGAACAGAGAGGGAGAACTACAGTGTAGCAAACAAAGAATATAACCAGAATATACAGTGCTGTCAGCATAAATGAGAACACCACCTTTTGAAAATGAATATTTTTTTCCTATTTAGCCAATAATGTTTGGTGCATTAACACAAAACAGTTTTATTGAACAGTTATATCCATTAAAATAAGAGTTTGGTCACCTTACATATTCAGGAATAGAAAGATAATACATTCAACTCAATTGAATGTGAATTAAATGTGAATTTAAATTCACATTCAATTCAAATTAGTTATTGTAACAACAAAAAAAATGACAAATTACAAAATTAACTAAATTTGATTTTTTTAATGTTTCTCAATATTTCCTGTTTGTTCACATTTTATTTTATATTTTTCCCCAACATATTAATTTGGGTGTACTAACTTTTGGACTGTGATCTTAAGTTTTCTTTGGTTAGATTAGTTCCAGTTTTGGCTTTGGCGGTGACTAATCTAATGTATATGCACAAATATACTACTATAAAGCATCCTATAGGAAATATTCGTTTAAACTAGAGATTTGTGGGGGGTGTACTCATTTTAGCAGAGCACTTTATATAGTAGAAAATAACAAATCAATACACATTAATCTAAGCTGTTGAATTGTTATCAAGCACTTCTGTCACATCAAACCAGCAACGCAAGTAACTAATAGCAGATATTACAAAAAGCATACTGAACTGAGAAAATGTCCAAATATGCAAAAGGATCAGACATCTTAGACACTGAAATATTTATAATTGGCAGCTTAATGGTGTTTCACAACACAGAGATTTAAATGGCTTATTAAATGTAATAGTTTACTCAAAAAAACTTTCTTCACAGAAACAAAAAAAGAAGAGTATTGACGCTTTTTTTCCCCAAGCAAAAGCAATTAATGTAATCAACAAATCTGGTTGAAATATCAAATGATACATGTTGTTGATAAATTAATTTAAATTAAGTTAACTACAATATTTGCAGGATTATACTACATTAAATATTACCAAAAGATTAACATGCTCAACACACGCAGTGTTAATTCATAGATTAAAATGAAACAAAATTAATGATTAATTAAGCACTAGTAATTAAAAGATCAACAACAACAACAACGTACAATAGAATAGTAAACAACATGTCAATTGTGGTCAAAATGTAAATAGTTTTTTAGAAGCACAAGCAAGGTACACTTTAGTTTTAGGTGCATGAGAGGGTTCATATGAACATGAATTTAATAATTTCTTGCACCATAACAAATGAAGTTTTGAAAGATGGCGCGTTTAAAAAAAATTCATTAATAAAAAAAATCATTTGAATAGACATTGTTCCATATTACTCATAAAGCTTATTTATAACGGTTTAATTGATCATTTTATAGTTTATCCGGTTCCTTTCTGAAGCCTGGAATATGCATTTTAAATTCATTTAAATGTACAGAAATTGATTTAATTGAACCAAATTCAACTGCATAAAAACGGGCAAAGACTTAAATTTGAGGAATTGTCTAAGCATAGGCTGATAAAAAATTGTGGTTGAATGGCGAACATATTTTTGGGCAACGAAACACTACCTGACAGCTTGATCACACAAGAAACTTGTAAATCTACCGAGCTTGCCGGGATAAAACTTTAAGTGAAATGCACTTGTTGCTAGTTTGGATCATCAAAAAAAATGAGATGGTGATTTCAACTACATGTGGCATTTGAAATGCTTAATACTAAGAGGTATCCAAAATTATGGAATTTCTTGAAATTCCATCTCTGGGAAAATTCCATCTCAGGAATCTAAATTAATAAATAAACATGTTAGCTGTATAGACACAGTGCAGATTTATGTCTGTGCGAATATGCTGCCCGGTTAATCATCTAATTGTAAATCTTCTGTAGAACAGCTGTCGTTTATGAGAGTTTAGCGAGGTTATTCACACTATCACTTCCACATTTAAAAAACTCTAAATAAATGTCACTTTTTTAGTACTTATTCCAAAAATGTTCCAGTTAATCAATTTGTTTTAAGAAAATAATAATAATAATTCCAATATTATTTACTTATTTAATATTGTTGTTGTTG
Organism: Danio jaintianensis; assembly: GCA_903798115.1. Classification (NCBI taxonomy): domain Eukaryota; kingdom Metazoa; phylum Chordata; class Actinopteri; order Cypriniformes; family Danionidae; genus Danio; species Danio jaintianensis. Next base: position 21,401,589 of record CAIGQV010001633.1, on the reverse strand, counting down.
TTATTATTATTTCTGACAACTACTTAGTGTCTTCTAATTTTTCCATTTCTAAGTGTATTCTAGTTCCACGACAGAAAAGGTAAACAAAACTTTTTAACAATTCTTGTCAATATCATCCATAGTTGGTCAAAACTCTAACTTAGGACACATCTAATTGCTAAAGCAAAATACTAAAAACATAACTATTCACGAAACCTTTAAAATTATCTTAAAGTTTTAACCAAAAACATTGTATAACAGTATAATATTAGTGTAATATACTTACATAGAAATTCTGTCGTTGGGCATTGGTACAGCGACGTATGAAATAGTGCTCATTGTAGATTGATACATACTGTAACGTTGTTTATCAGGCTATTATCATTAATTCAATGGTACTCCACAGAACACCATTCTACTTTCATGCTACTTCATAACCTAATACACTTTAATAATCCCGTATGCGGCGCTCAGTGTGATGTCACTTCTGACGTTACTTGTCAATCAATTAAACTGTAAATTGGCTGAGCTGAGACCAGTCTAGCAGTGCCAAAGCTAACAGCCGCCGAACAACACATGCATGCCGTTTTGCATGAACTCAATTGTTTGCACTTCCTATGCCCATTTACATCACTCGGGTATCATTTATCTTTGTTTTGTGAAAGATGAACCTGAAACACGTCTCCATGGCATTATCTTTAGCCGAACTGCTAGCGATTTAGCATTAGCAACAGTACAAGTATGAAACACCTGCTGGTTTTATTCAGACATATACAGACACTAAATCGAATAGATAAACTTTAAAACACACATCTCATCGCCTCAGTGTAGCGACAAACAATACGCATGTAGATTATTTCGGAAGCGCTTTGACAGCTTGTTCCTGGAACAGCTAACAGGGATGAGCACCAAGGGCCCTGCCATGCTTCTAAAATGCTCTAATTTGGCAATTTAACCACACAAACCACAACAACAGCATGGAAATGATCGCTTACCCTAATGGCGGGTTCTTCTCTTCCTCTTCGAGGGCTTGTATTAACGGTGAATTGCTCTCGTTAAGTTGCAGGTGGCTGTGAGTCTCTAGTGTTCTGCCTGCATCATGTCAGCTACTGTAAGCCACTATCCAACGTGACCCCTCAACTTCAACCTCCAGCGGAATAAAACAACCGTCAAACTACGGCCTCTATCGGGCATCATGGAAAATGTCAAATCTTTACAATGCATCAAAGTGCGACCTCTGCTGCCACTTGAAGGAAAATAATAATTATTAAAGTGAAGATAAGATTCTTGTCAATACCATAGACTGTAAAAGATGGTCAATACGACCAAAGTAAAAAGTATTAACCAGACCAACACATAAAACTTCCCTCAAACGTCTGAATAAAATACTTTTATTGATTATTGGCCCCATAATATGATATAAAACAATAATAATAATAATAAATTTAATAAATTCAGATATAACAGAAATAAACAGAACATACATTTAAATGATATCTAAAAGAATGTCACGTGATTAAAGGCACGGAAACACCGCGAACGTTCGAATTTGTGACATCATAATTGGCATTCCACATTAGAGAGAATTCCATAGCATTTGTCAGTCGTCACTACTGCTTATCGCTCATTCAAGCTAGTTTTTTGTTGTTGTTGTTGTTGTTGAGTACAATCTCCACTCCAGTTTTGCAACATGTGGTTCAGAAACAGAAATACTCAGTGTTGCGTCCTGCCACGACCTCCAGAACGTCGTGGAGTAAGCTCCCATATGCATATGATGGAGAGTTCTCTGAAAAACACCAGATACCCATCTGAGTCTGACCTGAAAGCCTGTGTTGACCCTTTCTCGTCTATTCTGTCTCATTCTGGGAGTCCAGCAGCGAAGAGGGACAAACATTCACCTCTCCGCCAACATCCTATTGCTGTGCACTCAAACCTGCCTGTTCTGAAGCCAAACCGTGTTCCTGTGAAGCCTGTCAA
>CAIGQV010001633.1:21350826-21382824 GCA_903798115.1 Danio jaintianensis | reverse complement strand
TATATATTTCAGCTGATCTAAATTGAGTTACACCTAAACAATATATTTTTTAAGGTTCAGACAAGGTAGAAACAGCATTGATTGCATTCGCTATAATGTAGAACATACTGAATAAAAATAGAGCCAAACATAAAAATAAAAATAAATGCACCGTTCCCTTTTTGATAGGTATCGTTCCGTCTCCACGTTCTGTAGTGTCATCCCATGGGATCTTGTTAAAAATGCAGGCCTTAAAATGACCATCGTGACAATGTTATAGAGGAGCTTACAAAGAGAATTAATGATTACAAGAATAGTACCATTAGTTCAATTAATTAGACAGGCCAGCTAAAATATTTAAATCTCAATGCAGCTTTGAAGAAGTAGGACACTGCCAAAGGCTTCTTCTCCCTCCCACTGTGTCTGATGTCTGCCAGTGATGGCGTAAAAAAAGAGAAAAAAACCCCAAACATTTTCATTAAGGGAATTTGCTCATTCAATACACAGAGCTTTCCATAAGTTGGTTTTACTACGACTGCCAAACTCTTTTATATCTACAAAAGTGCATATGTAGGCATAGTAAAGCAGATGAGACCTTGCTATGTGTTATATAAAACACAGTATAAAGCTTTAAACTATAAAGTTAACCTTTAAAGTGTGGGGAGTCAATGTATTTTTAAACTGAGTGTAAAGGCCAGATTTAACCCTGGGTGATGAAACTTCACTTTTGAGCTGTCATTGTAAAAAAAAAACAATGCATTGCCTGAATGTAATGGCACGATTTTTAGCAGCAGCCATAAAATCCCAGTGCTTTCTGCATTAAATATTTATGTGCTTTGTACAATTGCAGAAACTTTCAAAGCTAAAAGTTGGTTCAGCATATAAAGAAAACAGTACAAAATGTTGAACCGACATGGCAAAAGCATCGAGTGGAGTAGTGTGGAGAGACATTATTATGTTGTTTGTGAAGTATAAAAGTAGCAAATCACCCCAAAAATATATATATAATTTTATAATTTACTCACCCTTGTGTAATGTATAAAATTCTTACTTTTTGTCTTCTACAGAAATACAAAAGAAGATATGTATTGTTTTTTTTTGGGTCTAAGATGACACTGAACTCATTGACTTTGAGAAATTCTAAATATATTAAGTTTTAATATCTTAATATTTCAGCATGGGGCGGTACGGTGGCTCAGTGGTTAACACTGTCACCTCACAGCAAGAAGGCCGCTGGTTCGAGCCCTGGCTGGGTCAGTTGGCATTTCTGTGTGGAGTTTGCATGTGTGTATATATGCTGGATAAGTTGGTGGTTCATTCCGCTGTGGCGACCCCTGATAAATAAAGGGACTAAGCCGAAGGAAAATGAATGAATGAATATTTCAGCATTTTATGTTTTAAAATGTGGATATTAATATACAGTGCTCCCCATGAGTACACCTCCTTTTGAAAATGAATATTGTTATCCATTTCTCTGTGAATGTAACCAACATATTTTGTTTCATTTAAACAAAACAGTTTTATTAAACATGTTATTTCCATTAAAATGAGAGTTTGGTCACCAACTTTAGGAATCTAAATCTTTAGGCATCTTTAGGAATAGAAATATAATGCAATTAAGTGCAAACAAATAAAAAAATGTAAATTACTAAATTACTTACAAAAATTACAAAACAAAACAAAAAAACTAGATGTTATATATTTTTATGTTTCTCTTGATTTTTCCTATTTATTAATCAATTATTTAAGATTTTTCCTCAACATATTAAATTAAGAGTACTCATTTTATGACTCTGATCTTAAGTTTTTTTTTTTTACTCAATTATTAATTATTTTTTGGTACTGACTAATCTAATGTATTATGCACAAATATATTATTGTAAAGCATCCTATAGAAAATATTAATTTAAAAGAGAGATCTGTGAGGGGTGTACTCATTTATGCTGAACCCTGTGTGTTCCACAGAACAAATAAAATCATACATGGTTTAGAAAGACATGAGGTTATATAAACTGCTTGTGGTCAGATCTAAAGAATCATTTAATGACAGACTTCAAGAATGGCAGTCTGACCTGGAGGCTTTTATAACAACTGACAAAGAGTGGCAAGTAGCATGCTTGAAAGCCCAAACTCAGACAATGAACACCCATTTGAGACTGCCTCAGTACAAATGTTTGAGTATACAATATATCACTCTAGTTACATCACTTCAACCTGGATTTTTTCTGATAAGCAGTACAAATTTCGGAAGGCAACTTTTTTTATTGTATGTGAGAATGCACTTAAGGGTGGAATATTATAATTTGGAATAACATAAGTTCAAGTAAAGGTAAAGTAATTTCTCTTGATCCCAGGTAGTGCATATTTGTCTTCTGAATTTTAAAATGAAACACCAAAGATTGTTGTTATATCTCCATTTGCATAAAGCTGAATGTGTAAGGTTTTTGGAAAAAGTAAGAAAGTCTTATAGTTTTCCCCTTAATGGATAAATGAGACCTCATGCCTTGCCTTAGAAAAGATGACTTTTTTATTTTTTTAAACAAACTTCATGGATACTCTATCTTCAGTGGAGATAGAGCATCTGAAAAGTGAATTTTTGGAGTCTAGATGGTGAACCCTTAATTGGTGGATATAGAGAGTATTTAAAGTTATTGTCCCAAAGTTGCTGTGAAAATGAAAATATGTCAAAATTCAGTCAACATATGAGTTTTTAGGAATGCACAAGTAATAGCAAATGATCCAAATCATGCTTTTTTTCAATGTATGAAGTACTGCCATTGGGGAAGCAATACATAGTTCCTTTATGTAATAGTAACTGTCATAAGAAATCATTTATACCAGTATTCATTAACATTTTAAATGGCAAACTACCTTGATGGTGCTTTTAAATGTTACTGTTGTTGGTAAAAATTACTTGTTGTCTTATTTGTTATATGTTGACTGAGTCCAAGACAAATTTCCTGAAAAGGTCAATAAAGTATAACTCAACATACAGAGAAGTATGAAGGGTGCTCCGGTTTCCCCCACAGTCCAAAGACATGTGGTGTAGGTGAATTGGATGAACTAAATTGGCCGTAGTGTATGAGTGTATGTGTGAACGTGAGAGTGTATGGGTGTTTCCCAGTACTGGGTTGCGGCTGGAAGGTCATCCGCTGCTTAAAACATATGCCGGAATAGTTGGCGGTTCATTTCACTATGGAAACCTCTGATAAATCAGAGACTAAGCCGAAGGGAAAAGAATGAATGAATAAACAGAAATAAAATGAATTAGAACCCTATGAAATCTGTAAAGTTTTGGATTACATTCATCTAATCACATTTTAAATGGTAAATTAATTTGAAAAAATTTGTCAAAAATTTGTCCGAACTTATATATTTACACAGTTTTACAACAAACATTTTTAGTAACTCTTAAATGCATTCTTGCATCTTGCATTTTATATTTCATTTTATTTTTCCCTGCTGAAATCAAAGCACAAAAATAATAAAACATGGACCCTAATAACTGAGCATTTTATTCAACCAGGGTTAAAAATAAACCCAAAATGTGAAAATCTCAAATATATGTCATTTTCATTATTAATTTAGATCAGCAGCCAAATCCTCATTATTATTGATACTGCTCTTTCGCAGTGTGAAACTAATGCACTTCAAATGTCCTCTTCTGGATCTCTCAGGGCTCACGTTACTCAGAGCACCATGATCACGGATTCATCAAGTCCGGCGGAGTTTTACGAGGACAACGCTTCCTTGCTGTCCTTGGACTCGAGTGTTTTCTTCAGCGAGCCTGCTCTTCCGAGTGACGATCCGCTGGACTTCTTTATTATAAATGTGGGAGGAAGCCGTTATATCCTCTCTCAGGAACTGTTGGCCTCTCATCCAGAAACTCGTCTAGGAAAACTGGCCCTTTCCAGTAGAGACTCTGCATTAGATCTGTGCGACGATGCCGATTTTCTGGAGAATGAGTACTTTTTTGACCGCAACTCGCAGACCTTTCAGTACATTATGAACTTTTACAAAACAGGCCACTTGCATGTGAGAGAGGAGTTGTGTGTGATCTCGTTCCTTCAGGAAATCGAGTACTGGGGCATTGATGAGCTCCGTATTGACAGCTGTTGTCGGGACAAGTACTACCGCAGGAAGGAGATGAAAGAGTCTTTGGATATTCGCAAAGATGCCGACGTCATGGACAAGGAGGAGGAGGACTTCACTGGAGTTTTGTGCCAGGATTTACGCCAGCGTCTATGGGACATCATGGAGAACCCGGATTCCTCCAAGGCGGCCAAGACATTTGGGACGCTCTCCATGTTTTTCGTGGTGGTGTCCATCGTGAACATGGCTCTGATCTCGCTGGACTTCTCTGTAATTGGCACGCCTGTCATCTTGGACATTCTTGAGTACATTTGCATCATTTGGTTCACTGGAGAACTGGTGCTCAGGTTCTTGTGTGTTAGGGATAAGTGTAAGTTCAGCAGGAGCGTGGTGAATATCATTGACCTGCTGGCCATTCTGCCCTTCTACGTGACTCTGGCGGTGGAGAGCTTGCATGGAGGATCGACGGAGCTGGAAAACGTGGGACGGGTCGTTCAGGTGCTGCGGCTGATGAGATCACTGAGAATGCTGAAACTTGGACGACACTCCACAGGTGATAAACATACCGAGACTTATCATACCCTACCATTCAAAAGTCTCTTACACACAAAAAAATATTTTTGCTGCTTGTTCAAACTACATATTTAAAATGAGCTGAATCAACACAATTCTTAAGTTTTTGTTTAGGACAACTTGATTGTTTTATGGTCAATCCACTTCATTTTGCAAAAACAATTAAGTTAACCTATTTGTGTTCAGACAACATGAAAGAATTGTGTGGAACCCAGCATTTTTTACAGTGTAGGCTGTGTGTCTGCAATCAAAAACATATTTAGCTGCTTGTTTAAACTGCTTATTCAAAATGAGCTGAAACAACACGATTATTGAGATTTTTTTGGAACAACTTAATTTTTTTTGTTCAGTCTGCTTAAATTTGTTACATTAACTTAAGTTGTGTTGGAACAACATGAATGAGTTGTGTGTAACCCTGTGTGCAGCTTTTTTTTGTGTGCCAAAGGCCAAGCGTAGTTTTTTGTTGTTGTTTTAAATGGAAGTCCTGCATTTTTTATATGTTGACGATTGTTCAACTTTAAATGAAACACAGCAGTAATCTATGTAACTTTTGAGTTTGCTTTCCAACAAAACTAATCAACTTAAAGGGATAGTTCACCCAAAACTGAAAATTCTGTCATCATTTACTCAACCTTCACTTTTCACAAGCCTATTCTTTTTTCTGTTAATTTATTTTGAAAAAATGTTGGAAACTCTGTAACCATTGACTTCCATAGTATTTGTATTTTTTAAAATTCAATTAATCTTTATTTCTATAGCGCTTTTACAGTGTAGATTGTGTCAAAGCAACTTAACATAGAAGTTCTTGTAAATTAAACTGCTTCAGTCCAGTTTTCAGAGTTGAAGTTCAGTTTAGTTCAGTTCAGTGTGGTTTAATTTTCACTGCTGAAAGTCCAAACACTGAAGAGCAAATTCATCGATGTGCAGCTCCACAAGTCCCAAACTAACCAAACCAGTGGCGACAGTGGAGAGGAACAAACTTCAATGTCAGTTGTTACTGGTCTTTTCTTCAAAATACGTTATTTTGTGCTGAACAAAAAAAGAAACTAATAAAGGTTTATAACCACTTGAGGGTCAGTAAATAGTCAGTTAATTTTCATTTTTGGATGAACTATCCCTTTAAACAAGTTACTTGTTACTAAAAGAATTATGTTTTTTCAACATACTTTTTACTGAAAACTGTAATAAATTAAGCTGAATAAACTTAATTAGTTTGGAGATTTTTCAATTTTAAATGAAACACAGCACTAATATATGTAACTTTTGAGTTAACTTTCTAACAAAACTGATATAGTCCACCCAAAACGGAAATATCATTTAATCAACCTTCACGTTATATTGACTTCCATAGTATTTGTTTTTCCTTCTATGGACGTCAATGGTTACTGGTCTCTAACAGTCATCAAAATATATTCTTTTGTGTTCAACAGAATAAAAGAAACTCATAAAGTAGTACTCATAAACACATAATAATAGTAAATAGCATTTTTGGAAGAACCAGCCCCCTAAACACTTACTTCAACTTGTTACATCTAAAAGAATTATGTTTTTTCAACTTTTTACTGAAAACTTTAATAAATTAAGTTGAGTAAACTTAATTAGTTTAGGTTTTAATACGTTGAAGTTACTTGTTTGTTTATTCGTTTTACAGTGTAACAATGGGAAAAATGGAGCACATTAATATTGCCTACATTGTGACATTTTTTCAGACAGACAAATTATAAGTGAAATCAAATTATATAACAGCAATCAAAGCATCTCACTGTCAACAGAAAATAACAACGATAATCGGTGTAACAGGTTTATTTGGTTTTAAAGTAGCATTACTTAAAAATCTGTCTTTAAAAGTCAACAACATTGGTAATGATAATGTCACAGAAGAAATTAATTGTTGAAATCACTTGTAGAATTATTATTCATTCGCTGCTAAATGTTACAAACATTGACAGAAAATGAGAATCTGCCATAGTGTGAAGATTGAAAGTAACAGACAGCAAAATGGCAGCTTGGGATTATAATGAACACAAACTTATCATGGATTAGTTTCGATGCTAAAATTGACTCTTGTGATGGTTATTTTAATAGTTAAGGTCCTTGTTGTATCTCACATAGAAGGAAACCATAGTGCGCAGTGATGCTTCTACCCAAAACCTTTTAAAAATGAACTTTTATTAATTCACTGGAAGCCATGCTTATTTCTTTACATAAAACAGTACATCAAAAAAGTTTGAAAATATGTAAGCATTTAACTTTAACATTTACGGTTGCATATAAAACATAAAATGGAGTAAAACAGACTGAATATATTGGGATTTAAATGAAACATTTCTACAGCATACTCTTCAGCAGTCCACCAGACGCATTTGGGCATTTTTCACTCCACCCTGATGGGCTCTTAACCCGGGGAATAAAATAATTCATGAAGATCTCAGTCTATTTTTGGGGAAAGTGAGTAAATTTATTCATCCATTCATATTTTGACAGACTCCCAGACAGACTTAGAGGAAGATCCGAAGACACACAAATAGTTACTGAGCACAGACTTGTGGCTTTGATCTAGCTTTTTGGTGGAAGGAAAAATATCTCTTTGTAAGATGCAGCCACAGAATCATGAATAATTAAAAAACATGATATGCGAGAGCTAAAAGAGATGGGTACAGTTGAGGAATTTGGTAGGACCGGGGCTTATCATGCCAACTTTAATGTGGAAATGTAATATAAGGCAAAACTTTCATAACCTTTTGGAATGAGATTAATTCGAAACCTTTTTTTAATAGCCACGTTATATTTACGTTTTCTTTTGTGCTTTATATACTGTAAAAAATGCTGCTTTCCACGCAATTCCTTCGTGTTGTCCCCACACAAATCGATTAAGTTAACTTAATAATTTTTACAAATTGAAGTGGATTGAACATACAGCCCCAGCCAGGACAGGATGTCAACATGAAGTCAGATTGATGTTGTACCCCAACGTCGTGGGGACATTGCATTTAGTTTGGAAATGAAAATCAGGTTGACGTCAGAACCAACGTCAGGCCGACGTTAATGTCCAACCTAAAATCTAATGATGTTACAGCTTGACGTTGTGTGGATGTTACCACTATGACATCTATCAGACGTTGCATTTTGGTTGCCATACCTGACAAATAAATATCAGTATTTGACATCAATATGACATTGGTTTAAGATGTTGGCTCAACGCTGGATTTTGGTCACTTTCCAACACAACCTGAAATCAACCAAATATCAACGTCATTTGACGTCGTTATTAGACGTCAAAATAACATTGTCCTTAGACGCTGGCTAGACATTGAATTTTGGTCACCTGACGTCACGACCTAAATCTAACCTAATATTAACGTCTTATGACATTGTGTGCCTGCATAAGTTGTCCCAAAAAAAATTAAGAATTGTGTTGTTTCAACTAATTTTAATAAGTAGTTTGAACAAGCAGCAAATGTAATTTTTTGAGAATATAGCAAACCAAACATTTTTTTGACAGGAACGCACCGTCATGCTGTTTAGACTCAACACATTTCCTAGCAAACAATGTCAGGATAAATATCTGAAGTAAACACTGACAGATAATCCACCAAAGGGAACGGCAGAGCCTATTTTCATATCCGACACATTTTAATAATAGGGCCACTGATGTCTGCGGCATTCTCTATCTCTCTACCAAATGTGTTTGTTTTTTTTTCCGCAGTAGTAGCTAATCTGATCAGAAGACATAAACCAAATGAGAAAAAGAGGCAAGCAGACAGTCCTCAAAACCAAATATGAGGACAAAACCAGTATGAATGGAAAACTAATTCAATTGAATGTCAATCTTCTGAGTGTTCCCCAGTCCACTTTCATTTTCTCAAAATAGACTATCTTTTTCTTAGCAGGCACTTACGTTGACTCCAGCTCCTCAGATGTAAGGCCAAAAAGCCAAAGTATTAATGGCAAAAATACAGTTTCTACCTTAAAAGCTAAAAGTACATGCTTTGATATGCACAATAAGTAGGCTAGGTGTCGTCTTCAGATGCTTGATTTTTCTTTCTGTAAATGTATTCAGCGCGGCAACTAAAAAAAGGAATAAATAAAGCATTTCTCGGGAAGCCGTGCCATTTTGGAGTGAGAAAGTGTAGCAGCCGTTCTCAGGTGTCTATATTTAAAGGCTAGAAGGATTTCATTACCGTTGTTACTTCTTATTGACTGATCCTTCGCTGTAAGAATCACACAGTGGCGGACTAAACCTGATGTGGGATCTAACCTATATAAAACAGCACAATGTACAGCATGCATTCAAGGGATGCATGCTAGAGCAGTTGAATAGTGCTTCTACACAATACCTATAGCCATCCATTCAAGCTTTTACTTGTTTCCATATAAAAATCTGTTCAATGCATGTTCATCGATCACTTAAAGAACTTCATGTACTGTCTGTAGAACATGTTGTACCCAAAATAAAATAATGCGGTCACTGATTCAAATTTTGTTCACAGTATCTTATGGGAGATGTAATAATTTGGCAAGCAAATTGTTCAGTAATCACTGGCTACACTTCAACTGACTAGTAGCAAATTGGGTCAAAAACATAATCCGTTTGAGCATCATGTTAAAAAATAGACACATTAGTAGCTTGCTGTTGTGATGTTAACAAAATTACACAAATTATTTGAAAGCACTGTAGCGTTTCTCATTCCCTAATGATTTGAAAGGCCTCTCTTTTTTGTGCTATTGTTTTAAGGTTAAAAGTAATTAAGCAATTAGGTTAATTACTTTTGGTACTCTCTATTCTTTTAGTGTGCGGTAATAATGTTAAAATTACAGATGATAATTTAATAATCTCATCTAGTTATAATGGAAAAGGGCATTTAATTAAAAATATATATAAAAAAGAGCATTGAAAACACGGTAATGCACTTGTTGTTGGAATTAAAACAACCATTTTTTTACTCTTAAGGTAACTTTTTACAACATGTGCTTAGCTATTTATTGCAATTATTATTATTGTAATTATTTTTGGTGTTATTTGCAATAAATTTTGATGACTATTATGTAACTGCTTGACAGCCCTAAATATAATTGTAAAAAGTTGTATTAGTCTAAAATTTCTGTGTGGAGTTTGCATGTTCTCCCCCGTGTTGGCGTGGGTTTTCTCCGGGTGCTCCGGTTTCCCCCACAGTCCAAACACATGCGCTATAGGTGAATTGGGTAAGCTAAATTGTGTATGTGTGTGAATGAGAGTGTATAGGTGTTTCCCAGTGATGGGTTGCAGCTGGAAGTGCATCTGCTTTGTAAAACATATGCTGGATAAGTTGGCGATTCATTCCGCTGTGGTGACCCCTGATGAATAAAGGCTAAGCCGAAAAGAAAATGAATGAATAAATGATGTAACTGATTGACAGCCCTAAATATAATTGTATAACGTTGTATTATTCTAAAGGCCTGCACACACTTGTATGATGTTCTTTATTCTGCTGAACACAAAAGAAGTTATTTTGAAGAAGGTTGGTAGCTGAACAGTTTAGATTCCCATTGACTTCCATTGTATGGACATAAAAATATAAAATGGAATTCAATTCAAATGGATGGCCATCCGAGATACAGGTGACTTTTTTGTTCTGTAGAACATTAAAGATTTGAAAGGAAACTGTGGTCCTTGGGGATTCATTAAAGATAAAGACTACCATGATTTTGAGAGCCAAAAAAAAGATAACATACAGACAAAAACTAATTCCAATGGCTCCTGACGATACATTGAGATCAACCATTCAATCTGTGGAAGAAACTAAAAATTTTTTCCTGTTTCATAACTTTTAATCCACAGCCTCCTTTTACAGATATCCTAAGCATGTTCATATTGTTCACATTCACATGTTCACATTGTGTATTTGGACCCTGAATTATATGAATCACCAAAGACAATGGTTTTACTTAAAAAAATCTTCTTAAAATGTTCTACTTAAGAAAAATTGTCACCAACATCTTGGATTGCTTGAAACTTATGGGACAAATATGCTCATGACAAGGCTTTTTTTTCTATAATAGCTTTAGATTGAGAAACTATATCTCTTCTTTCTGTTCCTCATCAGGTCTCAAGTCTTTGGGCATAACGATCGCCCAGTGCTATGAGGAAGTTGGTCTTCTGATGCTGTTCCTATCTGTGGGCATCTCCATCTTTGCCACACTGGAATACGCTATTGAACATGACACGCCAGAAACCACCTTTACCAATGTGCCCAGTGCCTGGTGGTGGGCCACTACATCCATGACCACAGTAGGGTATGGGGACATCCGTCCAGACACAGCTGTTGGGAAGGTGATGGCCTTCATCTGCATCCTATCAGGGATCCTCATCCTGGCGCTGCCCATCGCTATCATCAATGACCGGTTCTCCGCCTGCTACTTCACTCTTAAAATGAAGGAAGCTGCACTGAGGCATGGGGAGGTGCTGAAGAGACTGACCCGCAGCTCAGCCTCTGATATATCGGCGATAGGGGTGAACCTGCGGGACGTCTATGCCAGAAGTGTGCTGGAGATGCTGCGGTTGCAGGGCCGAGAGCGAGCCAGCACACGCAGCAGTGCAGGAGATCTGTGGTGGTAACAGTAGGTCTGTAGAGAAACAGAGTTCTTTTACGGACCACTCTAAAGGGTCATATGATAAGGAATCAAAATTTGCTTGATCTCTGAAGAGATCGCTGAAACAGGAAATCATATCGCAACTTGCCTCAAAACATAATTTTTTTACAAATTTACTGCAAAAACTACCCAGTTCTGAAATCCGCATGTTTCTGATGTCATTCATTCATTCATTCACTTTCTTTTCGGCTTAGTCCCTTTATTAATCTGGGGTCGCCACAGCGGAATGAACCGCCAACTTATCCAGCATATGTTTTACGCAGCGGATGCCCTTCCAGCTGCAACCCATCACTGGGAAACATCCACACACACTCATTCACACTCATACACTACGGACAATTTAGCTTACCCAATTCACCTATAGCGCATGTCTTTGGACTTGTGGGGGAAACCGGAGCACCCGAAGGAAACCCACGCCAACATGGGGAGAACATGCAAACTCCACACAGAAATGCCAACTGACCCAGCCGAGGCTCGAACCAGCGACCTTCTTGCTGTGAGGCGATTGTGCTACCCACTGCGCCACCGTGAGGCCCCTTTCTGATGTCATTCATTCATTCATTTTCTTTTCGGCATAGTCCCTTTATTCATCTGGGGTCGCCACAGCGGGATGAACCGCCAACTTATCCAGCATATGTTTTACGCAGCGGATGCCCTTCCAGCTGCAACCCACCACTGGGAAACATTCATACACACTCATTCACACACATACACTACGGACAATGTTAGCTTACCCAATTCACCTATACCGCATGTCTTTGGACTTGTGGGGGAAACCGGAGCACCCGGAGGAAACCCACGCGAACACGGGGAGAACATGCAAACTCCACACAGAAATGCCAACTGACCCAGCCGAGGCTCGAACCAGCGACCTTCTTGCTATGAGGCGATTGTGCTACCCACTGCGCCACCGTGAGGCCCCTTTCTGATGTCATGTGACTGAAAATAATTCCTAACTACATGCAATGTGACACCGCAACATGCAATAAAATCTTTTCCATGTAAAATACTTTTGTCCTAATCATCCGCGGTGGCGATGCGACGTCACAGCTGAACAACAGCATAAACAACAATGACAATATTACCTCAGGAACAGATTATGACCTTTATTCAGTGTTATGTGAGTTTGAACACCATTTTACATGAAATGTATTGCCGTACTACTGAAAGCAGCAGCAGATAGTTCATCTCAGACCTTGAAAATAAAATAACTAGCTTACTTGTTTAAAAATGAAAGTCAGAACTATGTGACTCCAAATCAACAACAGCCACTCAGTCGCCTACAGTATGTATTTTTAATAATGTTAAAGAAGTTTAATTTATTAATTAGATTATAACCCTTGAAGTGAAGTGGCTGGTATTTAAATGTTTCTGTCGTCAGGTCAGGTTGCATTCGGTGTGGACAGCCAAATTTCTTCTCGTTGGAATTTTACCTCTTTGCATGTAGTTAGGACACGGTGTAAAGCTCAAAGTATACTTGGGTTTTATCCATACAATGCACATCCCCTCTGTTTCTATTCAAACTGTGAAACAACTGTCAAGTTCAGTGTTGACACTTTGTAGACCAACAAAGTAGAACAAAAACAGTTCAAAGCACATGTGCAAGCAGCAAGTTTACTGTTAAGCCTAAAGTATACTTTATTTATGTACGCCTAATTTGTTTCTTCAATTACAGTTGAAGTCAAAATTATTTGCCCTCCTGTGATTTTTTTTCTTCTTTTTCAAATATATCCCAAATGATGTTTAACAGAGCAAGGACTTTTTCACAGTATTTCCTATACTATTTTTTCTTCTGGAGAAAGTCTTATTTGTTTTATTTCGGCTAGAATAAAAGCAAGTCAAGTCAAGTTTATTTATATAGCGCTTTTCACAATGTAGATTGTGTCAAAGCAGCTTAACGTAGTTCTAGTAAAGTCCAGATTTCAGAGTTGACGTTCAGTGTAGTTTAGTTCAGTGTGGTTTAAATTTCACTGCTGAAAGTTCAAACACTGTAGAGCAAATCCACCGAAGCACAGCTCCACAAGTCCCGATCCGAGCAAGCCAGTGGCGACAGTGGAAAAAAACTTCACCAATTGACGAAGTGAAGGGAAAAAAAAAACCTAGAGAGAAACTAGGCTCTGTTAGGCACGACCATTTTTCATCTGGCCAAACTTCCTGTTCAGAGCTGCAGTCTAGGTGCTGGAGGCTGAAGAAGCTGGACGTCCATCGTGGAGAAGCTGCAGGTGTGAGTAGGGCACCGGCAGGCGGTCAGGTTGGCCCGCAGGATCGATGTGGGGACTCGTTTATCACAGTGGTCATTCAGGAATCAGTCTCATGCACTCTATTTCTCCATGACGACCACAGCATCAGCTCGGGATACGACCTGGTCCTGGATTATGGATACCTTGGGATCATCTCTTCACAGGACTTGGATCGCATCAATGGCGCTGCATAGTCTCTAGGGACCTAGGAATGAGTATCCCCAGGTGGAAATAGAGAATAAAGAAAATAATTAGCATAGCTGCTGTTCATAGTGTATTTAAACGAGATGCAAAAATGGAGTGTTATAGATGAAAATAGCAGTTAAAATAACAAACATAGAAACAAACGTGTAAAGCATATGAGAGTTTCTCACACAATGTCTGGTGTATTGAGGAGTGTGTCCTACAGGTGATGTCGAGCCAGCTCACCTGCGTGGAGCACATTCATGCATCATACCGTTATGCGATGCATTGAGTGTATGCTTTAGTAAAAAGATAGGTCTTTAATCTAGTTTTGAACTGAGAGAGTGTGTCTGAGCCTTGGACATTATCAGGAAGACTATTCCAGAGTTTAGGAGCCATAAATGAGAAGGCTCGACCACCTTTACTCGACTTTGCTATTCTAGGTACTACCAGAAGCCCTGAGTTTTGAGATCGGGTTGGAGCGGGTTGGATTGTAGCGAGACAGAAAGTTGGTTAGATAAACAGGAGCTAGATTATTTAAAGCTTTATAGGTAAGAAGCAATATTTTATAATCAATACGGAACTTAACAGGCAGCCAGTGTAAGGAGGATAAAAGCAGTTTTTTTTATTTTTTAAAAACCATCTTAAAGTCAATAATATTAGCCCCTTTAAGCACTAAATTGCACTAAATTACAATACTAATATCTTGAAAAGTAACCAATAAAATATTATGTACTGTCATCATGGCAAAGATAAAAGAAATCAGTTATTAGAAATGAGTTATTAAAACTATTATGTTTAGAAATGTGTTGAAAAAAGTCTTTCTGTTAATCAGAAATTGGGGGAAAAATATACTGGGGGGCTAATAATCAACAAGCCTTTTAAAGTCTATTTGACAGAATTCATGAACACAGGTGTTTGAAACATGCACTAGAACAATTCATCCTTGTCAAGTGTGTGCGTTTTCTCTCTCCAAAAGTTATGATCAAAAATATGTCTTTGTACTCATCTCCAGACCCCTGTATTTCATCAACCCAGACACGTCCACTCACACAAGTGCTTGCCAATGCACATATTTTGTTTTTGTCATCTTCAGTAGTGTGTTGTTCTTCTAACTCCGAGCCAACAGACTAGATCAGTGTTTTGAAGAACACCTTTTAGTGAAACTAAGCAGTCCGAAAACAATTCAAAGGGCATGTGTGAGCTGCATGCCATGTTCATTGCAAAAACTGGGCCGTTCACATACATAATGTACATACTATTTTAGTGATGAAATCTGCATAGCATCTACTGTATACGAACCGTCATGTAAGTGTAAAAAACAAAGTATACTCTGGGCTTGTGGAAAAAACCTTTATTTGCTTTCTGCACAAAATGCACATCACATTCCACGTACACAAGCGAATGAGTAAAATCTTAAGTATACCTTGAGCTTAACTTTGCGATCCTGTTACAATCTGATGCTGAATTGCAAAGTGGCAAGAGTACAAACATGCAGTTGGTGCTCATTATACATGCAAATGGGGCATTTCTTTGCGATGTAACAGAAGTGGTGACATTTGTACGTTGATATACATCTAAGTTAAATGGAATAGTTAAAAAAGAAGTAAAAACAAAGTAAGGACTTGTTTCTTTCTATTGGATTTTGATCTGAATCTGAGCTTGCAATAAAAGAGGCAGGATTTAAGGAGACTAAGCTATTAATAAACCGAATAATTGAAATAAACCGTCAGTAATAAGCCATTTACTTGAAAGATCTGTTTGACAATCAGTTTTTAAAAAAAAATATGAATAGTGTATAAATGAGTAAATTGTTCACTATAAGATCAGTCACATGCATCTAGAAACAACAGCAAAAAAAGTAAAAAACAAATAATAATAATTTATCAAAAGCAGAAAACGGTTGTAAAAATGAACTATTATTCTGTATTATAATAATTACAACTTGACAGTGGACCTCAGGGGATAAAATGTATAAGACTTACACTCAGTGGCCACTTTATTAGGTACACCTGGCCAACTCGTTAAGACAAATTTCTAATCAGCCAATCACCTGGCAGCAGCTCAATGCATTTAGGCATGTAGATATGGTCAAGATGCTCTGGTGCAGTTCAAACTGAGCATCAGAATGGGGAAGAAAGGTGATTTAAGTGACTTAGAACGTGGCATGGTTGTTGGTGCCAGACAGGCTGGTCTGAGTATTTCAGAAACTGCTGATCTACTGGGATTTTCACGCACAACCATCTCTAGGGTTTAAAGAGAATGGTCCGAAAAAAGAGAAAATATCCAGTGAGCGGCAGTTCTATGGGCGCAAATGCCTTGTTGATGCCAGGTGTCTGAGGAGAATGGCCAGACTGGTTCGAGCTGATAGAAAGGCAACGGTAACTCAAATAACCACTTGTTACAACCGAGATATGCAGAAGAGCATCTCTAAATGCACAACACGTCGAACCTTGAGGTGGAAGGGCTACAGCAATAGAAGACCACACCGGGTGCCACTCCTGTCAGCTAAGAACAGGAAACTGAGGCTACAATGACCACTACTATACCACTACAATGTATGCTATGACCATAGTGTACCAATCTTCTGATGGCTACTTCCAGCAGGATAATGCGCCATGTCATAATGGGTGAATCATCTCAGACTGGTTTCTTGAACATGAAAATTACTTCTTTGTACTAAAATGGCCTCTACAGTCACTGGATCTCAATCCAATAAAGCACCTTTGGGATGTGGTGGAACGGGAGATTCACATCATGGATGTGCAGCCGACAAATCTGCAGCAACTGCGTGATGCTATCATGTCAATATGGACCAAAATCTCTGAGGAATATTTCCAGTACCTTGTTGAATCTATGCCATGAAGGATTAAGGCAGTTCTGAAGGCAAAAGGGTACTAGTAAGGTGTACCTAATAAAGTGGCCGGTGAATGTATTTTAAAAATGAAGTGTTGACTTCTGCACCTCTGGTGGCACAAAAACGTAATAGCAAAAATCTTTTTTTTTTTCAGACAGGTATCCCAATCACTGCCAAAGTGTAGCCCTGACCCAAATTCATGAAATTCAATTCAATTCAATTCATCTTTATTTCTATAGCGCTTTTACAATGTAGATTGTGTCAAAGCAGCTTCACATAGAAGATTATAGTGAATTGGAATGGTGTCCGTTCAGTTTTTTGAGTTTAAGTTCAGTTCAGTGTGGTTTAATTTTCACTGCTGAGAGTCCAAACACTGAAGAGCAAATCCATCGATGTGCAGCTCTACAGGTCCCGAACCATGCAAGCCAGTGGCGACAGCGGCGAGGAACGAACTTCACCAATTTGCGAAAGTGAAGGAAAAAAAAATAAAAATAAAAAAAAAAAACCTCGAGAGAAACCAGGCTCAGTAGGGCACGACCATTTCTCCTATGGCCAAGCGTCTTGTGCAGAGCTGCAGTCTAGGCGCCGGAGGCTGGTGAACGCTGGACGACAGAGAAGACTCGTCTTTCACTGGGGTCCCACTGGAATCAGTCCTTTTCTCTCCACTCCTCCATGACCACCACAGCAGCTCCTCAGGATACGGCCTGGTCTTGGATTATGGAAACCTTGGGGTCATCTCTTCACAGGTCTTGGTTTGCATTAGTGGCACTGCATAGTCTCTGGGGGCCTCGGGATGAGTATCCCCAGGTGGAAATAGAGAATAAAGAGAATAATTAGCGTAGCTGCTGTTCATAGTGTATATAAACGAGATGCAAAAACCTGCGTGGAGCAGATTCATGCATCATACCGTTATGCAATGCATTGAGTGTATGCTTTACTAAAAAGATAGGTCTTTAATCTAGTTTTGAACTGAGAGAGTGTGTCTGAGCCTCGGACATTATCAGGAAGGCTATTCCAGAGTTTAGGAGCCATAAATGAAAAGGCTCGACCACCTTTACTCGACTTTGCTATTCTAGGTACTACCAGCAGCCCTGAGTTTTGAGATCTTAAAGAGCGGGTTGGATTGTAGCGAGACAGAAGGTCGGTTAGATAAACAGGTGCTAGATTATTTAAAGCTTTATAGGTAAGAAGCAATATTTTATAATCAATACGGAACTTAACAGGCAGCCAGTGTAAGGAAGATAAAATTGGGGTGATATGATCATATTTTCTAGACCTGGTAAGAACTCTGGCAGCTGCATTTTGTACTAACTGAAGTTTATTAATAGAGGATGCTGGGCAACCAACGAACAGAGCATTACAGTAATCCAGCCTAGAAGTCATGAAAGCATGAACTAGTTTTTCTGCATCTGAGATGGATAGAATACTTCGTAACTTAGCGATATTTCTCAGATGAAAGAAGGCAGTTTTTGTGACATGGGAGATATGATTTTCAAAGGTTAAATTGCTGTCTAGTATAACACCCAGATCTTTTACAGTAGAGCTAAAGCTAACTTTGTGTCCCTCTAATTGCAGGTCGAGTTGTGAGATCTGCTGCGTACAGGATTTAGGCCCAATAAGTAATAATTCTGTTTTGTCTGAATTTAAGAGAAGGAAATTGTTGGTCATCCAGTCTTTAACATCTTTAA
Source organism: Danio jaintianensis (assembly GCA_903798115.1). NCBI lineage: Eukaryota > Metazoa > Chordata > Actinopteri > Cypriniformes > Danionidae > Danio > Danio jaintianensis. Next base: position 21,364,582 of record CAIGQV010001633.1, on the reverse strand, counting down.
TACATTTAGTTAGCTTAGACAGTTCAGACGTCTCATCAGGTTTTGTTGAAATATATAATTGAGTATCATCTGCATAGCAGTGAAAGCTGATCCCGTGTCTTCTTATAATGTCCCCCAGGGGTAGCATGTATATTGTAAACAGCAAAGGGCCTAAAACTGATCCTTGAGGCACCCCATACTGTACTGGCCTGACCTGAGAAAGCTGTCCATTTATATTAACAAACTGGTAACGGTCAGTTAAGTATGACTTAAACCATTGTAGAGCCTGTCCCCGGACACCTGTAGAATTTAAGCGATCTATGAGGATATTGTGGTCGATGGTGTCAAATGCAGCACTGAGATCTAGTAAAACTAATAATGAGATGCACCCTTGGTCAGCAGCTAAGAGTAAATCGTTGGTCATTTTCACTAATGCGGTTTCTGTACTGTGATGAGGCCTGAAACCTGACTGAAACACTTCAAAAACATTGTTCATCTGCAGAAAGGAGCATAATTGGGCAGAAACAACTTTTTCTAGTATTTTAGACATAAATGGAAGATTTGAAATAGGCCTATAATTAGCTAAGTTGCCGGGGTCCAGTTGTGGTTTCTTAATAATAGGCTTAATAACAGCTAGCTTGAAAGGATTTGGAACATGGCCTAAAGATAGAGAAGAGTTGATGAGGTTAAGAAAAGGTTCTCCTATTACAGGTAGCAATTCTTTCAGTAATTTAGTTGGAATTGGGTCTAACATACATGTAGCTGGTTTAGAAACATTTATAAGTTTATCTAGCTCTTCCTGTTCTATGATTTTGAAGAACTGTAGATTATTTTGGTTCAGCGGAATGTTTAATGGATCTGAAGTATAAGGCGGTGCCGAAAGTTTAACATCTTATATTTTCTGTCTGAAACCTTCTATTTTATCGCTGAAGAAATTTATGAAGTCATCACTACTAATTTTGTTCCAAAGATGACCGATTATTTGTTAATTTAGCAACGGTGTTAAATAAAAATCTAGGATTGTTATGATTATTTTCTATCAGTTTGCGGAGGTGCTCAGCCCTGGCGGATTTTAGAGCCCTCCTATAGCTGGACATACTATCTTTGTACGCAATTCTAAAGACCTCTAATTTAGTTTTTTTCCACTTACGTTCCAGGGCACGGGTTGCTGTTTTGAGAGCGCGAGTATGACTGTTATACCATGGTGTAGTTTTATTCTCTCTAACCTTTTTTAATTTGATGGGTGCCACAGTATTTAGTGTGTTAGTAAAGATAGCATCCATACTGCTGATTACTACATCAAGGTCATTTGCGTTTGCGGGTGCATTTAGAAATAGAGAAAGATCAGGTAAGTTATTTGTGAATTCATCTTTAGTGGACGGGACGATAGTTGAATTGGTTGAATCAGTATTGCAATGCTGCTCAAAAAGCCACAGTGTTTACACAATTTTTCCTAATGACTTCAGACTGTCTCTGCTAATTAAGCTGGGATACACATCTGAATGATTTTTCAAAATTGCTACAAATCATTTCTGTTCATCTTGTTATCATTTGTAATTCAAGTATAGTTTTTACTGTTCCATTTCAAGACATTTAATAAAATCTATGCCCCAGTTTTCCATTTGGGTTGTGTTTTTAACAGACCTTTGGAATTAGATTTAAATCTGAGCAACACTTTTCCCTGTGCATATTCCGGCAACTTGTTGATCCTTTTAAAATAGCACAAACGGCCTGAAGATTGCAATGACCTTGTAAGATCAACAGGTCTGCTCAAAGAAGCATGGCTTATTTGACATATTGTTTGGAAACAGTAGCAGCGAGACATTCAGAGCTTAAAAGCTTATAGAGAATCAGTCACTCCACTGGGCTCAGCTCAATGATTCGCACTGCAGGAAAATGTCAGTATTTGACCAGATATGACATGCAGATGGATAACAAGCTTTAAATGTCCGTTCAGTTAAATGTATTTTAACGAAATAAAAGGAATTTGTTTTCTTTACTTCCGAGCATCTTTTCCTGCTTTGTTTATAGGGAGACATATTAGTAGTTATCATCTTTTTAAGGCCTGGTTTCCATCTGTTATTATTCATTTTGCTTCGGCTTAGTCCCTTTATTCATCAGGGGTCGCCACAGCGGAATGAACCGCCAACTTATCCAGCATATGTTTTACACAGCGGATGCCCTTCCAGCTGCAACCCAGTACTGGGAAACACCCATACACACTCATTTACACACATACACTACGGCCAATGTAGTTTACTCAATTCACTTATAGCACATGTCTTTGGACTGTGGGGGTAACCGGAGCACCCGGAGGAAACCCACGCAAACACGGGGAGAACATGCAAACTCCACACAGAAATGCCAACTGACCCAGCCGGGACTCGAACCAGCGACCTTCTTGCTGTGAGGCGACAGTGCTAACCACTGAGCCACCATATCGCCTATGTGTTATTATACTTTCACAAATGCTCACTAGTGGCCAATATTCATTAAAATGTATAATATACTAATCTACTATACCAGCTCTAGCAATCACCCAGGACATCCTAGTGATTACCCATGACACCCTAGCAACCACATAGCAATGCTGTAGTTACCCAGGACCCAGCACAGTAACAACACAACAATGACCCACCAACCACTCAGTACACCCTAGTAACCACACAACAATGCCCTAGCAACCACCCATTACACCCTAGTAACCACACAACAATGGCCTAACAATCACCTAGAACATACTAGTAACCATATAACCATGCTCTAGTAACAGCATAGCAACTCGCTGCCGTCTCACTGTTCAATAAATATTAAAACATTCCTATTATTCATTAAAATTCATTATAAATAATATAAATCAGGCTTATGCTAGACATAGTAGTTATTATCACAACAATTGAAGTCTTGTTTTAGGTAACGGTAAAACCAAAGATTGAAAAAGATACTTTAGACAACAGACAATATTAACACATATACACTACATATATTATTGTATAGTAATGCCAAGCATGGGGCTGCACGGTGGCGCAGTGGGTAGCACGTTCGCCTCACAGCAAGAAGGCCGCTGGTTCGAGCCTCGGCTGGGCGTTTCTGTGTGGAGTTTGCATGTTCTCCCCGTGTTCGCGTGGGTTTCCTCCGGGTGCTCCGGTTTCCCCCACAAGTCCAAACACATGCGCTATAGGTGAATTGGGTAGGCTAAATTGTCCGTAGTGAATGAGTGTGTATGGATGTTTCCCAGTGATGGGTTGCAGCTGGAAGGGCATTTGCTGCGTAAAACATATGCAGGATAAGTTGGCGGTTCATTCCGCTGTGGCGACCCCAGATTAATAAAGGGACTAAGCCGAAAAAAAAATGAATGAATCCCAAGCATTCCCTACTCTGCCTTCTCTTAAAATTTTTATATGGGTAAATTATATATGGTTCACCATGAACGTGCTGTTCCACGCAGCTAAAACATGGTAAAGATTAACAAACAGTGTTGATTCATTAAAGGACAAGTTATTTCCTCACAAAAGCTGTTTATTTAGCAAAGCGACACCTCTCTTCCATTAACACCCATTAAAAAAACATGGTCTCCTTTCCCATGTACTGGGTTGTTGCTAGAAGGGATACAGATGCAGCCGGAATTTAATGAGAATTATTAAATGATAAATAAATAATTATAATGAATAAAATTAATTAAATTACACATTAATAGTATTTTACTAACGTCTACCCCAACCCTAAACCCAACCATCACTGTAATGTAAAAACAGTAATTATACTGAGTATTATTCATAATATTTATTAAATTACCCATTAAATTGTATTTTATTAACGTCTACCCCTACCCCAACCCTCACAGTAATGAAAAAAATGAATTATTGTTGTACAGTCTCACATAAACGATGCTATATTGATGTGAGTCTCCCATCTAGACTTTACCCATGTACTGGCAGACAGGAAGCGTTAGCATTATCCGTTATGCGTTTTCAACTAAAGATTTTCAGCTTGTATTAATCTTTTGGCTTGCAACCACTTAATACACCCTAGTAACTGCACAACAGTGCCCTAGCAATCACCCAGGACACCCTAGTAACCATATGCCCTAGCAACAGCATAGCAATTACCTAGCAACCACTAAGTAATGCCCTATAACAACCACCTATCAACCATACAGGAAACCCTAGCAACAACACTGTAACTCCATATTGACTGCATGCGTATAGCAGTGACCTAGCAACTGATTTTTTTCATGGGGAGCAAAATATGTAAAATTGTAGCTTTAATTGAACCAGAAAAGCCTCTGTGTCTGTGAAATAGACATTACCAGTCTCGCTGTCCTAATAAATCCACTGAATCCAAGCTGAACGTTAAATCCACAGCCTGGAGATATGCGGATTTGTGCTATTTCTATCTCTTGTGCTTTTTGAAAACTTTCCAAATGAACAAGAATACCTCCTCTCTCAATCTCCCGGCGAATATCAGACTGTGAAAGTGAAGTCCTTAAATGGTGTTGTCGCTTCTCCTAACAGGCCCATTTATGGGGTACTCGCTGAAACTGCTGAGTGGTAAAGATGCTCAGATACCTTAAGGAAGCTCAAACACAGTCATTGACGGCCATTATGATTAAAGGAAGATTTAATAGGGAAACAAACTCACTCTGTATGCAAAGAATGGGTCCCATTGTTCCATCTCTGTCACTAGCGGATCGTTTTTGGCTGGAAAACTGCAGGAATGCAAAAAATGTTAATAAACATAAATCCTTCTTTTATGATGCCCCAGATTTAAAAAATGATTGAATAGTCAATATGAGAAAACAAATGAAAAAAAAAACTCATTCTTATGGCCCTATAAAATTCATTTTATCTTTTCACTTTTTTCCCCCTTTAAACTTTTTAGTTGTGATATTTCTAAACTCCACTTCAGTCGTTAAATTTTATTAGCTAATTTCTTAAAATCATGAAACAATTTAGTAACATTTTACCAATATTTTACAATTACATTATTGTAAGAAATGTGTCTGCCTCGACCCAACTTCCACTCTAAATGGTGTGTTGATGCTCATTTCCCAAAAGGGGTGAATTATGATAGAAAAGAGAAGTCAACAGTTTGTTGTCTCTGCATTGTTTGAGGTGACTACATCCTGAGCAAATGGTAACAATTGTAGAATGGTACAAGAATGGTAGAATAGTATGGGTATGTGGCACAGAGAACCAGCTCATCAATGGTGTGGAAATTGCATTTACATAGAGAGATAGAGAGAACAGCTGTGTCAACAGCCAAGGAGCAGCTTCATTAACATCTAAAGGCTACCTCTAAAACAGTATAAAAGGTCATTAACATCTAAAGGCAAGTCTAAAGGCTACCTCTAAAACAGTATAAAAGGTTTGAGTTTAAAAAATGTTGGGGGTTCATTCTGACTCCGATGAAACCAGGGTACTGCCGTCTACTTTGAGAGCGCTATGTTGAATAAACATCTTTATTGAGATTTTTTAAGTCCTCCTCATTTTTTTTCTTACATTATAAAACGTTATTATTTTTATTATAATATTTTCATTCTTTATTATATAATGGAAGAAAATTTGTAATTTCAATTATTTATTTATTAATTAATTTTGCTTCGGCTTAGTCCCTTTATTAATCTGGGGTCGCCACAGCAGAATGAACCGCCAACTTATCCAGAATATGTTTCACGCAGCGGATGCCCTTCCAGCTGCAACCCATCACTGGGAAACACCCATACACTCCCATTCACACACATACACTACAGACAATTTAGCTTACCCAATTCACCTATAGCGCATGTCTTTGGATGTGTGGGGAAAACCGGAGCACCCGGAGGAAACCCACGCCAACACGGGGAGAACATGCAAACTCCACACAGAAACGGCTACTGACACAGCAGAGGCTCGAACCAGTGACCTTCTTGCTGTGAGGCGACTGCCCTACCCACTGCACCATCCATTTATTTATTTATTATTTTTTATTATATTAAATGAATTATTATTATTATTATTATTATAGAAGTACATGATAATAATAGCCCTACACAATTTCATAAGTTTTGATTGGTACTGCACAATTCCAAATCAATATATTTTTTAATTGTGTATTTATATATATATTTTTATTTTTATTTTTTATATTTGTAGAATTTTAATTCATGACTAGTCTAAACCACATGTAGACTTAATATTTAAAATATTTTTTTCAATTTTAATATTCACAGACACCAGTTCAAAGCACAATGTGATCGTATGAACAATCCTTTTATGTCAAATTCCATCATTTTGTGTTACTTCTGGATTCTGTGATTCTCTCTGCATTTTCTACACCATTGAAAACACACAGCTCATTCTTCATTCTTAGTGATGCAACTACATTCACAAAATCCAACTGGATTTGATTAATCTGGGAGGAAAACAGCTTCTACATGCTCTGGTTGAGCTATATATAGGGTACATTTGAATGTGTTTACTCTCCAGATATAGGCTGTGTCTATTCCCTGTGGTGACTGACGTTTCCCCAACCTGTCTTCCCGGCTCCAGAAATTCAGATGTGAGTCCTGGAGCCTGTGTGTAATTAGACCGCACTGTCTGTCCAGCTGCATTTGTGAGTGTGTTTACAGGTCTGTGTGCGCGCATGTGTATGTGAGCTGAAAAAAGATAAAGACCTAAGGGGAAGGCATTTTGGGTAATAATGTTTACAGTTACTGACACTGGTTTGGAAAATAATCAGCTGTGCATTCGTTTTTTATTATTATAATTGTTTATTAAAGATTGGAGTACAGTTTGCAAATAGAAGCAATAAGTTTATGGTAAATCAGTGGATTGCTAGATTTGCCAAAAAAAAGACTATAGTTCAGAAATAGAAAATAAACAGAAACAGTGCATAAAAAGCTAATTATAGGGTAGCCGAGAGAGCTCAAATGCACTGTACGCTAAGAAAACACATGCAAATAGAAAAACAGTAACAAACGGATAGCATGGGCAAAGATTAAACACGATTATTCACCTCCAAAATAAAAGTTTTTTTGATATAATATATGTGTCACATTCTCACTATAAAGAGACGATTTATCAAAACACGTATTTATTTATTTACAAAACACAACTAAAGCTGCGGTCACACTACAGTTTGAGCATGCAAAATTCTGTCGTACGGTGCTGCGAAAAGGGGCGGGATTAAAAAAGATGATTAGATATTTAAAAAAGCAAGCAATTGGTTCATATTTTAAATTTCTGTCCAGAGAGGTCATGTTTTGATCCTCAATTGGTCTCATGCAGTCACCTGATGCGATTTCGCAGGTCAGAGTTCACAAAGCTTGAACTTTGCAACGCAGCGAACTGCGAAACTTGTCACACGAGCTTGCGTTTCCGGTCTGCTGCATTCGTGTGCGTATGAATGAAGTCTTTGGGGAGAAAAGTCTAATGTGACTGCAGCTTAACGCTTACAAAAGTTGCAGGAAACATCTGACACTGGACATGGAGTGTTGACAATACAATACCAAACAAAGGACTGAACAAAACACAGGAGTATAAATACACAAGACCTAATGAACGGAATACAAATAGGGGTGAGACACAGGTGGAACTAATGATCATCAAGAAACGGCGGGAAAACAGAACAAAGGCGCCACATGATATAAACAGAAGCACATGGAACACAACAACACAGACACCTAACAATATGTGTGTGTGTGTATTATATATTTTTATTATGTATATGTGTTACACACACACACACACATACATTTTATATCTAAATATATATAAAAAAAATTTCAAATATATGCATGCCTGTGTGTATTTATATATACATAATAATTATACACAGAACACACACTTAAATTAGGACAAAGCAATCTTTTATTTCGGATGTGACACAATAACTTGCATACAAATTCCCACAAACACATGCAAATGCAGAAATTTGCAGCAAATAGTGCAGATGACAACAAAAATTTGTCGGGGGACCCCAAAAAGTGACAAACCAGGCTGCTTCCTGTTTAAAGTCAGCAGTGTTGTCGGAGATTTAAGGGGGGAGTTTGTGACTTTTATACTGTTTCTTGTTGTTTGTATATTTTTAAGAGTAATTTTTGCGAACATGGCATTAAAATAGCGTTTCATTTAACATTAATCATGCAATTCATCAGATTATTAGGCCTAAAAATATACAAACAACAAGATCCCGTACGGCCAGGACATTAAAACAAACAAACAAAAACTAAAAAAAACATTGGGGTCCCACAACACATTTGCATTATGGTCTGTGCTATTTGCAGCATGTTAATTTAAGTATTAATGTTAATATTATTATTTTAGGCGGCGCAGTGGGTAGTGCTGTCGCCTCACAGCCTTGGCTGGGTCAGTTGGCATTTCTGTGTGAAGTTTGCATGTTCTCCCCGTGTTCGCCTGGGTTTCCTCCGGGTGCTCCGGTTTCCCCCACAAGTCCAAAGACATGCGGTACAGGTGAATTGGGTAAGCTAAAATTGTCTGTAGTGTATGTGTGTGAATGGGAGTGTATGGGTGTTTCCCAGTGATGGGTTGCAGCTGGAGATCTGAGGCGACCCCAGATTAATAAAGGGACTAAGCCGAAAAGAAAATGAATGAATAATATTTTAATGCCATGTTTGTAAGACTTACTGTAAATATATACAAACAAAAAATGGCATACGGCTAAGACATTAAAACAAACAAAAAAAAGAAATTTGGGGTCTCATGACACATTTGTATTGTGGTCTGCATTATTTGCAGCATGTTAATTTAAATATTAATGTTAAATAACTTTATTTTAATGCCATGTTCGCAAGAGTTACTCTCAGAACTAAATACTAATATACAAACAACAAAATGGTGTACTGCCAGGACATTAAAACAAACAAACAAGCAAAAGAAAGTGGGGGTCCCAGAGACCTTTGCATTGTGGTCTACGCTATTTGCAGCATGTTTCTGTATTTGCATTTGTTCTGAGAATTTGTGTGTGAGTGTGTTGTCAAACTGCTTGTGTTTTCTTAACTTACAGTGTGTTTCTATTAATAAAAGAATGCAGATTTGTACATTGAATTTTTGTTTTGCTGCCTTAAATTTTTTAGTTAAATCAAAATACCTTTTCTAGTCATCTCAACTTACATCAATCAAACTCTGACTAAAAATATTAAGTCAAACTTTGTATAACAATTTGAACAAGTTGAAACCTGATTAACTTTTTAAAATAGGTTAAAGCAACATAAAAATATGTGCTGTCTTGACTTTTTGTCATTACATTTTTACAGTGTATTTTTCCTAGAGCACAAATAAACATATTGCAATGATTTGATCTGATGCTGAAGAGTAATATATAAATAATCTACTTTGAAGTCATGAAAATATTAAGTAATTTCTGTTTGGAAAATATTTCACAATTTTTACTTATTTTGTCAAATAAATACAGGCTTTGGCTTGGTGAGCTTAAGAGATTTCTTTCAAAAACATAAAAAATCGTACTAACGACAAACTATTCAACTATGCATTTAAAGCTGTCTACCATGCATGTCTGGTTTGTCCAAAAAAAAAGGAAAATAAAAGAAGAAAACCTCATTTTTGTGTCCCATGTGCAAAGAACAGCTCTTCATACACTACTTAAAACTAACTGAAATGTTTTGACACATTAAATAGAAAGGGAATTCAGTGCTGAGAAAGGGAACATTACCTCTGCTTTCTAAAAGCTACTCTTTCAGTCACACAAGCTCCTTTATCTGGCTCTGCCACCGCAGAAGGTTCAGACTTCAGTTAATAAGAGAAGCTCCTTCTCAGACTGTTTTGACTGAGCACAGAATGTCTGGAACAACTGTCAGCAAGGTCTAGCAATTTTCGCATCACATCTGGAAACACTATCTAAATCTCCATAGTACTGTCTGAAAAATCACCTCAAAGACTTTAGAAATAAACAAAGTTAGTACACTGCTAGAGTTTACATTCCCTGAAAATAAGTGAAAACTACCACAATGGTAGCATATGCAGTGGAGGGTTGCCAGGGTGTTGCTATGATGTGCAATAATCCATACACACTTTTTCAACAGTTCTGGTATTTTTCCCATTCATTTTTCTAAACTAAACATTTTTTACACACACACATACACAAATAAATAAATTTGGCTGGAGCTAACAATCTCTTTTGGTGCGCTTTCGTTATTAAAAATGTTATTATTTATCCAGATTGTATTATGTTCATAAGATACTCTTACTCTTCTGTTTTTTTAGCATGTTGCTATGTAGCTTCTATAGTATTGTGGTATGTACCCAGCAGGCACAGGATGTCAACATGATGTCAGATTGACGTTGTACCCCAGCGTCGTAGGGACGTTGCATTTTGTTTGGAAATGAAAATCGGGTTGACGTCAGAACCCAACGTCAGGCCAACATCAATGTCAAACGTCCAACCCAAAATCAACCAAATATCAACGTATAATGATGGTACAGCTTGACGTTGTGTAGACGTTAGCACTATAATGTCTACCAGACATTGGATTTTGGTTGCCATACCTGACGAATAAATGTCAGTATTTGATGTCAATATGAAGTTGGTTTAAGATGTTGTCTTGATGTTGGATTTTGGTCACTTTCAAACACAACCTAAAATCAACCAAATGCCAATGTCATTTGACGTCGTTATTGGACATCAAAATAACGTTGTACTTAGGCACTGGCTAGACACTGAATTTTTGTCACCCAACATCACAACCTAAATCAAACCTAATATTAACGTTATGACGTTGTTTGCCTGCTGGGTAGTTTCTATGGTATTATGGTTGCCAGATATTTTTTCTTACTGGTACATTAAAGTTATGATAGCAACAGATCGTTTCTGCATTGTGAGATACGTTACCTAATGTAGCTGATTATGGAAAAAGAAAAAAAGAAAGCAGAATGGAGACTTCTGTATTGATTGTTGATTGGATGTTTAGTTGTGAATTCCACTCAAAAAAAGGAGGTGGAAAAATACAAACAGAAAGAGACTTAAATTAAAGAGACTAAATGGATGGTGAAGTTATGCGTACATCAGCAAATCTGACATTTTCACTAGAAGAATTACGAGGTTAAAACTTTTAAAATAATAAAACATTTGCTCAGATTATCGACAGATCTATAACATGGATTTACCAAATTGGTAGGATCTTTTTTCATCTTTCAAGAGTTCACACTTAGCTGATGATTGATTATAAAGCGAGTTTGGCATGCTGTTCCAAAAGATCCTTGAGCGCAGGGCTCCCTCCCAATTGCAGGCCAAGAGGGGAGTTTGAGCTCAGGTAGATCTCGATCTTCACTGCTTATTTATGGATAATGACAAACTAGGGATTGCTAAGAGAAATACTGATGACTAAGAGCTCGTCTGTGGTGCCAATTTGCAATTTGGTTTAGTCAATTCACTTATGTCGCATGCCTTTAGACAATGGGAGGACACTGGGGAACCCGGGGGAAACCCACGTGAGCACGTGGAGAACATGTAAACTCCACACAGAAACGTTGACTGGCCTGGTAAGGACTTGAACCAGTGACATTCTTGTGAGGCAACAGTGCTAACCACTGGGCCACCGTGCCACCCTATTTAGGAAAAGGGAGTAGGGGTGGAAAGGGGGGATTCTTCAAAAAGAAGATGACTGAGGTATGAAAACTCTGGTTATTTATGGTGACTTAGGAATCATCTGATTGGTGAATCGTGTTAGCTATGCTGGACCAGCTGTGGTCAATCATAAGCATGTGATCCTCTCGAAATTAGTTTATAAATAAACTTCACTTAAAAGAATCTGTCTCATGTTCTGGTCTGTAGCAACGTCTCAGTTAATGGTTATAAAATCACCCGTTTGCCTGATAAACAGGATATCCTTGTTCTATGAAGCCAAGGACACTGGTCAAGCTGTTCTCTTTCCCGGTGAGACCTGACAGTGGTGATGAAAAACGAGTGTTAAAATGACCCGTGAATTCAGGAGGTTTTTCTCAACTAGGTCAGAGCACCTGGGGAAGAGTAAGGGCCGTTCCTGAGAGACTCACATGAGCGTGAGCAGAACAAAAGACTGCAAGAGACAGACTGTAAAGATTTGTATAATTACTCAATAATTCACTTGTGATACATGGTGTATATGTTTAATTTAAATCAATACCATCTATACAAAAAAGGTTATTCTTATCACTCCACATTTGTTCACTTGCCCAGAAAAAAACCTGGTTTCTCAGAAGCTTTTTTTCCACCATTTCCTGATGGAGTTTGGATTCTTTCACACTGCCCCATATAGAAATCTCATACATGGCAATATATGCAAATTACATACAGTTGAAGTCAAAATGATTAGCCCTCCTGTGAATTTTTTTTCTTTTTGAAATATTTCTCAAATTATGCTTAACAGAGCAAGACATTTTTCACAGTATTTTCTATAATATTTCTTCTGGAGAAAGTCTTATTTGTTTTATTTCAGCTAGAATAAAAGCAGTTTTGAATTTTTAAAAAACCATTATAAGGTCAATATTATTATCCCCCTTAAGCAATATATTTTTTCTATTGTCTACAGAACAAACCATCATTATACAATGACTTGCCTAGTTAATTTCTGAAAATTAACCATGCTTTTTCTACACATGAAATACTATGGTTATTGGATAATCAGGTAATCAGTGTTTTATCACAAGTGGTAATCAGTACCGAAAAAATGCTTAGACTTGTACTAAAATAAAACCAAACAATTTTCACAAGGGTGTCATGGTGTCACCTTTGTTTTGTTTAAATATTTTAACCATTGGTTTAAAAGACACTTGATACAGAAATGAAATGGTCATCACACAATACACATGATATCAGGGAAAATATATGTATTACATTATTAAATGCCATACATTTGAAACTTGGAACCCTTTTGAGAGCTTTTATTTTTAGGAGTGTTTAGATCTTATTAAAACTTGTAAATGCAACAAATTTACAGTGGCTTAAAAGACAACTTAACCAGTCTGAATCAATTATTTATATATGATACTAAGTTATATATATAAGTTATATATATAAAACATTCTGTCTTGTTCCCGAATCTGATTGGCTGATAGTCGTGCAATATTCTGCAATATCAGCACTTGTACAGCCTCTTCACCCTTGTGTATTACTCCGCCCACAAGCAGAGAAATAAGCTCACCACAATTGGACAGTTATTGCAGCTGCTGGACAACATAATGTTCTTTTGATGCTTTTTAGGTGAGAATGTAATTGATTAGAATGCAACTATGCAGTTTATTTATAAGGAGAGTGCCTATTTTAAAATATTTAATGATGTCGACAGTTATTAGCCTGTCATATGAGCCTGTACAGAGCAAAAAAATTGACAGTTGACGTTCTGCCACAAGATGGCGACAGAGACCATATAGTAAGTCCTCAGGGGAGAAAAATTCTGCGTAAATTTGAAACTACAGCTGAACAAATCATTATAGAACAGGTATGTGACATTCTAAGTCGATCTCTCTCTTTTGTATTTTGTGGTGCTGTATTTATACCATAGTAGTGTTTGCTTTGCTTTGGCTATTTCGGGGTTAATTATTGTGGTATGCCTATTGCAACAGAAAAATACTGGAAAATCTTTCCAGACTTATAATCAGCCTTAGAATCTTAAAATGTGAACAAAATCACCTGTTTTGTCATCACTTTAGACATTATGCTGGCGAATCATTCAAATCTTCCAAAATGCTGGCGAATCATTCAAATCTTCCAAAATGCACGCTTCCCACCAGTGCCGATATACAGCCATATCGCACTGCTACAAGTGTGATATTGCTCATAT